>JABUIW010000056.1:7031532-7130378 GCA_013363375.1 Menidia beryllina
AAAGAAAGAAAGAAAGAAAGAAAGAAAGAAAGAAAGAAAGAAAGAAAATAAAGCCTACAATTGCAAAAAAAATAATAAAGATGAATCAATACATTTAAAAAGCCAGAAAGAGAGTTAAATATCTTGTGGTTCTAAGAGAGGAAAGCATGTTTGTGCTGAGCTGATCTTTCTGTTCCCGGGGGACACATCACAGATAGGGTCAGTAGTATTTGTGCTGCAGCAGCTGAGCGGCAAAGCCCTCTTAAGATGCCTGTAATCAGCATCCACTTAGGTCTGACTGTCTCACACCATTTCATAATGGAGGGAAGATTCAAAACAGAGTTATTTAAAATAAAGAAATGACCATGTTTTCTAATGCAGGCCACCAGACAGAGGTTAATGACAAAAGGGCCCAACTCAGTCACTAATCCATCCACATCTTTTTTGACATGTATCCTTTTGGAACAAATTAAGTTCCCTCCATGCTATCTTGCTCTTGGCCAAAAAAAAGAAAAAAAAAGAAAAGAAAAGGCGGCAGACAGGAGAGAGGTCTCCAGATCTTATCAGCCCCATACCAAAGTATCCTGCCGAGAGAGAAACATTTTCCCTGAAGAATGCTGAGAAAAGCATCTGGGGCCGGGCTGCTGCAGCCGGCCGTGTGCTGGTGTCTCAACGCTTATCGGGGAGGGCTGATAAAGAAAAGCTAGTTTCACCGTCTGCTGAAATTGTTCTGTTCTTGTTCATTAATAACCTTTGCTCTGTATCCTTTCAAAATGCCTTTGTAAACCAAAAGAATTGGAGATATGATGGGAAAAAGGTTTATAGAATTGAACCCTTTTGGGACAGACTGACTGGTGGGTCGACCCCGGCTCGGTAATACGTCTCATACCTGGGAGAGAGGGCCGAGGAGCCATTGACCTGCTCGGAGGGCTGTGTGAGAGGCGAGTCTGCCTCTCCCACAGGGCTCTCCACGCTGTTCTCCAGCAGCAGATCTGAGGTGTTGTTTTCCCCAAAGTCTTCAAAGTGCTCCTCCTCCCCACTGATGACCGTTACCAGGGAGTGGTTGTGGAGCTCAGAGTTCAGGGAAAACCTGAGGGAGACGATGGTCATGTTACAGGGTGCGCTTGGTTATGAGAACACAAAACAAAAACAGTCTTCAGGTCCATCTACGAACACGGCGGAATTGTGCCAGTTTAAAAAAAACAAAACAAAAACAACAACAGATAGTCAGCAGAGTATAAACAAGCACATAATGATAAACCTAAGTAACCATAACAGTGTACAACCAGTCGAGCTTAGAATAGACGTTCTGTTACTGAATAAACCCAAATAAGGACAAATAATCTTCAGATAATTGAAGACAAACAATCTGGACAAGTTTGATCGCTGGCCTTCGAACATAATCTGCTAATTCACATTAATCCCGAAGGCTGCTTCAGCTGTTCCTCACAAGTAGCACAACACCACAATATCGACATGTGCACTTTGATGTGGGTCAAGCTTTAAGAAAAGCCCCCCGGTTCTCTTAAATCGGGACGTCCACATGAGCTGGGAAGCTAACTCTGTTAGTGCATGGGGGCTAAACTCACAGTTTGATTTGGATCATGCAACCGTTTACTTTCAGAACGTTTGGAGAAAACTACAACACTTAAACAGTAACGCAGCCCAGCCTGGCTTCACTTACCCCTTACTCAGTCTCTTACAACTTGGTCCCATGTTAAGGTCCCTCCTACTTATGGACGGTGAAGAGAGGGAACGCATCTTTGCACGCCCTCCGCTGCCCTGGCGTGAAAGCCTCGGGGCAACTGGAGTTAAAACTCCTGACAACCAGAGTGGAATCCTGAAGTTTCACGGATCACACCGATTTAAAACAAAAGCGCCGCTCTCCAGCTTGGAGAAGGACAAAAGGGTCTGAGCCTTTGGGAGATGGCCACGTCTGCAGTCCAAATGAGCTGCCAATGCGCACCCCCCGCTAAGATTTGCGGCTGGACTGGTAAAGGGTTGACTGCGAGTGGCTTAATCAGATTTGAGGATAAGCAGCAACCAACAGATAGTCATGCTGACCGTCCAGGGGCCACATGTGTGTTGGGACACAGGGACAGGACAGAGGAGGGAGGGAACGGGCTAATCCTTTTAGATTCTTAATCCACAGCTCAGTGCATCTACTCCTATTCTAATACCTCTTTGGATGAAACTTCTTCCTCGGGTTAGTTCAGCTAACGAGGCCGCATGGGCTTATTTTAGTCATATACTGCTCGTCTACACTAGACAAAGGGACTTGTTTCAAGGTTTAGTAACGAGTTCCCATACATAAAAATTGTGTAACTAATAAAGTCTGTGTTGTAAAGACGGATGAAGTGTTTAACAGACAACTGAAATGAGAGTAAAACAGAGTCAGCTGAGTCAACAGTTTGAGAAGTCCCAGCCAGCAGCTGACTGACGAATAAGTGGAGGATAACAGCTCGATTTGCCCATTCCAAAGAAGTACGGAAAAAAAAAACAAAGGGAAAAATAGAGGGGGGGAAAAAGAGCTAAACCAACACTTCCTGGAATTCAAGGCTTACATGGAATGGGAAGTCCAAACACATACATGTCAAGTAGACTGCTCTAAAACGTCGACACGCCGGACAGACAGAGCACAGCGTCAGCAGATACAGCCCGAGCTGCACTTCCTCTCCTCTGCTCACCCTAAAGACTCATTCAACAAGAGCCCCCATGGTCACACTGCCTGTCCAACAACACTCATTTTTATGGAGGACAGGTCAAACCGATCAATGCCTGTTTGTATCAGAGGAGCATTCACCAGCTCCTGAAACTAAAACTGCTGACAGAGTAAATCACAGATTTCTGACTTTGCGTTGACTTCAGATTATTGCAGTGCGGTAATAAATAGCAAACAAGCTCTGGCTGTTTGCCAACGCTCTGTGCAATGTAAGGGATCTGTAATGATGGAACAACGCCTAGTGCACCAGCAGATTTAAACACCTCTATTAAATGTTAACAAACCCCACTTGGAACACATCATAAGAGGTTATTGGAAAACCCACAAAGATGTCCAAACCTTGCAAATCTACAAGGACAACTTTTTTTTTTTTAAAGCACTCGCTGTCAGCATTAACGCCCTCTGCATGACTGGACAACTTTATTGAGGATGGATAAATCTCTATTTGAGCGAATAGATACAAAAAAGAACGCTTTCTGAATCAAACAAAAATGGGAGGAAAAAGAAAGAATGGCTTCTTTCCGTTTAAGGTTTCTTGTACGTACTCTGGTAACATTAGATTTAGATATTACCAGGCAACGCTGCCAGCTACCATACGTTTATCTGATTTTCTGAAAACTAACATACAGAGAAGAATTAATGGCATTAAGTCAACATAGTTGTGGGAGTCTGCTGCCCGTGTTTAATCTGCCCGGTGACCCAAATAGAACCCAAGTGATCCCATGTTGGGCACGCAGACTTGGACACCACGTGATCAGTGTGAAAGGTCAGGAGAAGGAAGCTAAAGGGCTAATTCTTTAGAGGAGATTGAAAACACAGTTTTGGTTGATAATGCAGCCAGCAGTGATTTCAGAATATAATACCAGATGATGAACCCATGGTGATAACAGCAGACACTGTGAATCCAGGCAATAGGAGCAGTAAGTAAGCCAAAATGAGATCAAACATAAGGTCAGAGTGAAATGTATGCTAACCTGTTTCCACCGTCTTCAGGGTCGTGCAGGGTGGCCTCGATGCCGCTGTCGGTCTCCACTTCCTCATGCATCTCGGGAGGTACAAGGGCGCCTGTGTCCTCATCGGTGAAGGTTTCACACTCGCTGTATGTGCTCTCAGAGCCTAGATATGCGCTGTCTGTCACCTCATTTTGCTGCAGAGTGAACCACATTAAAATATTAAGCTTATCTACCAGAGAACTCCCACAAATAAAATTAAAAAGGACACATTTATATCAATCAACAAAGTTCTGCTCAATTATGGTGAAAGAACAAAAAGCTTTTGAAGATGTTCTATTGTGAATCCTCCAGTAGCGATAACACCTTTAATCTCAAGGGAAAAACATCAAATAAAATCAACACCTCTTTGCAACAAATTCAATCTGAACACCGCTCCAAACAACAGCTAGCGAATGGGACCCATAGAACCATGCCAGAAAGGAACATCTGAAGCCATTAGCAAATACAGACACATCATCAGGTATCAGAGCTGTGAATCAGAGATGACAAGATGGGTGAGTCATGCTGGAAAGCGTAACGTACCAGTCCACACTGCTTGTCAGAGAAAGCAGAGCCCAGAGGGAGATCCACCATAACCATTCTCAAAGACAGGAGGGTTATCCAGCTAGAAGAGCCAGGTAACGTTTCCAAATAAAGCTCCCTGGCTTTCCCGTAAGAGAGAGTGCATTGGAAAATATGTGTATACCTTGTTGAGCTGCCCTGGGTGGTCAGAGGGGTGGAGACAGAGTCCAAAGAGCAACAGTCGTGAGGTGTACTACTCAATCAACTAAAACCAGGTCTCTGCCCCCAGAGACAACAACACAAGAGCAGGTGAACGGCTGTTTAATCTTCCGTGCTGCAACTCTTCCTAAAGTAGAAATCATTAAGCCGTGTTTACCTACAGCCCCACAGAGACAGGAAATGAGGACTATTTATCAAAGCACCCCGACTGTCTAAAAGAATTCAAACTTTTCCTTTGGATTAGGCAGTGAGATTTATTCAAGTGAAAATACCACAGTTGTTATTCAGTGTTGTTCAGAAACTAAGTTTGAAATAAAAGCCGTAGCCATGGAAGAAATGCGCTGGATGGAGCAGCTCACCTCTGACAGAACACCCTCACTTTGCCTGTTTTGAGAGCAAACAGCGACAGAACACCGCGGCCATTGAAAGGGGAACCCTTCTCTGCCAGAAAGTGGAGGGAAAAACAAGGCAATAGACACAGGTGTGGCAGCTGCTTCAAACATGGGCAAACTTCCCCAAAACCGCCGCTTGTCCTTAGCAAACAGCGACCGCATCCGTTGGAAATATTAAACTTTGCAAATATGCTATTAACAGCCGAGCTTATCACAGGGTCGGTTGTGCCTCGCATCCAGTTCTAGCACATATATTATCTGTGAGGGGCTAGCACCATTTGAAAATATATAAAGAAGAGCTTTAGCTGGCACTAAAATTTTTAAAGCACTTTGCCTCATCATTCAAAGGAAGCATGCGCTATAATTTAGACGGTCCATCAAACAAGCTATAAAACAGACTAAAGCGGAGGGAGGTACCTTTGAACTCAACTCATTAGTGGATGGATTGGAACTTCTGAACATTAACGAGAGGGGGCGCTCACATTACGCAACGTGAGGCCACAGAGCAGCAGTCGCTGCCCAGTAACACACAAAGGGCATACAATAGAAGAAACCCTTCCATCCCGCAGAGCTCAGCAGTACTGGTGGTTAAACATACAAGAATCCAACACATGAGACGACAGGAATTTCAGATACGCCCACCGCAACTGTAAAAACCCAAGAAGGCGCACACAAGCAGAAACTCTCGCACATTCCAGCCAATTTGATATTTGTCAAAGAATACGCAAAAACCTTGTCTGCCAGATGCTATTCGGTGTCGGCCAAACCAGCGTGTTCAGTTTGTGGGGCGTTCGCCGAGTGGTAATGATAACCCCGCGAGCCATTCGGCCAATTACAGTGGGAAGAGTGAGAGGGCACAGGGAGTTCAGCCTGTGCTGCTGTGTGCGACCGTGCAAGCAGACAACACAATGAGCAGGACCTGGGAAAGGCCAGGCCTCTCGTTTGGCGGCTCACCTCGTCGTACTCCTCTGGACAGCCCACGGCTCCGTCCCCTGGACTGTAGTTGGCGTTGTAGAGCTGCGGCTCTGGGCCTGGAGATGAGCGGAGAGGGGCAGGTTCAATGTGTGCAGAATACACAAAGTCAAACAGCAGCAGAAGCTAGACAAACAGAGGGCCGTAGTGTAAAGTACAAACGTCAGCGTGCAAACAGAAGAAACTTATGTACAGTGACAGAACTATAGGAAGCAAAAAACGGCTTTATAGGCACAAAATTTCCGGTTTCTCATTAGTCCTGAATGCCCTAAACTGAGTTTAAATAGGAGTCCATTTTGCTTTTTTTCGTTATTACTACATTAGACCTAAACCAGCAATCCATACTAGTTTAACTAATCATTTCCCCCCATGTCATGTGATCGCTCAATTCATGCCCTAACTGCCCTGCCTTGGCATATTTACTGTCAGCAATCCAAGTGTGATGCGACAGTAAACACAGAGTTCGATTACACTCACATGTCAAAACAACCAGAATGTCCAGCGATAACAGAGCAGGCCAAATAAAACCATAAAAAAGGATCAAGAAGCAGGCAACACGATTCATATTTGTCAATAAAAAGGGACGGTTGATAGCATCTGCTGACCAGCGGTGAAACCTGAGCTGGACCACAGAGTCCCATCAGCCACTGCGGCTCCTCTATCGAGTAAACAGAGCTGTGAATAGCACCCTGCTGAGAGAAAAGAACACAAACACGGCTCCGGTGTGCCAGCATACCCGAAGGCTTTTATGCCCCAGGGTCTTATGTAACCCTTTTCTTTTCCAGCATCACACACGCACACACGGAGGCTGCTAGAGTGATATGAGTCCTAGAAGAAGGGGACAGTGCCGATAGAGCTCACTTGTGTGAGAAACACACCTGCACTCTCACAGGGCTCTGCCTGTCAGCGAGTGCATATTTTCTCCTGTGAGTTTTGTTATTCCAGACATGCCAGAGCCACTACAGCGTGAGAGGCATTTCCACAGCCTGCAGGCATGTCTTTATTAACAGGTACACTTTCAGTGACAAGTGGGGGGCAGAATGAAACAGAAAGGAAGACATTAAGGGAGCATTAGGTCTGCTGTAATGATCTGTGGCTATGCTGGAAAGTGACGGGCATGCTGGAATTCTGTCGGGAGCGTGTGAGCGACCTGGGAAGTCACAGGAAGGGTCTGATCTTCACACGGCTGTGGGGGAACACTCCTGCAGCAAGAGGCATTCACTTTATCCCCCACAGGGCTTGTTCCCAATACAAAACAAAGAAGAGAGGTAGAGGGAAAGGACAGGGAGCAAATGGAGACAATGACCAGTGTCCAAAGTCACACCAGTAACAACCGAATTGCATGTTGTGTGCCATCCAAAAACTGGAGGTAACAATTAATGCTTAGAGCATAGACGTTATAGGTGAAACGTCTAGAAAAAAAACAACAAAAGGAAATGGTGTGCTTGCTCTGTGATTTGATAAGAATGTTGCCTAGAAAGAGATGTATTAGGCAGATATAGATGACACGAGGTCTGGAGAGGACAGTAAATAATTAAAGTGAATAGGACACTGCATCCATGCCTCCTCTCTGAGACACTCCTGCTCTAAAAGCTCACCAGCAAGCCCATGTGTCCGTGCGTCTCATGCTTTCCAGCAAATAACTTATTAATGATCTCAGTAACAAGAGCTGTGTAACCCAGAAAGCCTTGGGAAATAATTCTACAAAGAAAAGCAATGATTGGTGGGGTTGAGTCACCAATCGTCCTGACATCACTGCTCTTTGATAAGTGTTAAGACATCCAACACTTCAGAGAGTCTCAATGTAAAAGCTTCCATTTTAGACATATTCTGATTCTTATTCAGTAAATGGATGGGAGAACTTCCCAAAAAAGTTGAAATTGCTGGCAGGAAAATGGTTAAAGAAAACTTCTATTTGAGCCTGCAGCAAAACTAATTGGGTCTACCACCACCCCCCCCCCCCTTTCTCTCTGAATCATTCATCTTGGCTGAGCAATAGATGCACTTCAGTGACCAGTGACAACAAAAGTTGGCACTGTGGGTAATGCGGAGAAACAAAGCCAGATGCCAAAAAGCAAAGCCGAAAATGACATGAATTATTAGCAGACCGATTTTTTTTTTCTTTTTTAATCTCCTACTTTTTAAGCCTTAATAGTTTGGTCTTATGCATCAGGCCAACAGAGGGAATGGATCAAGGAGACCATGGAAAGGGGTTGCAAGAAAAACAAAGAAAAGCTCAATTCAGCTCACCTCCATTGCTGATTGCAGAGATTCCACGGTGGAAATCTTCAAAACTGATGACGCCAAGGCCGCTGGGATCCAAAAACTTGGTCAGATCCTTCACCTGGAAGACATAAAATGAACGCTCAGAACTTTCACCATGACAACATAGGCAGAAAAGGCCTCTCCCATGAAGACATCCTTTGTTCTGCCTTGCTGCTTTGAGATGATGTAATATGATGTAAGAGGAGCTTTTTTTAAAGCAAAAAAACACTACGTGACAATACTATGACCTCACACTTCACCATCATTTCCCTCACTTGCCAGTTAAATGTCAGTATGTGGACTCAAAGCGTATAATGATTAAAAAGCAGAAAACTAGCAATAAAACACTCCTGACCTCCAGAAGAGAAGAAAAACTTTTGCAAATGTCATCCCTTTTCTTTATTGGAATGAGGGCAACAGTAAGTTTATAAGGATCTTAAAGTGTACAAAGGGTACAGTTGTTAAACTTATTCGATTATAGCATTATGCGACGCAGTGGAGTGCAAAATGGATTGCATAAGTGGACCTATACCAGTCTCCCAACCATCAGTAACTTGGCAACAAGCTTGTTCTTTTTCTGTAAAGATAAATAACTCAGGAGCGAGCCTGTATCTGCAAATTCATCTGTGGCCACAAGCTGCTGAAAAATGTTCACACAATATAAGAAACCAAGTCACACGGCCTCTCTCTAAATGTGGCAGTAAACCTTTATTGCTAGATCCTGTCAGACACACATCACTGACAAGTTATCAGGAGCTCAGTGGGATGGTTTGGTCGTGTTATTCCAAGAAAAACTTCACAAGATGAGAACTTTTACACATAACATTCTGTGTGTGGCTTCGTTCGCATTTCATTTCTTGCATCGGTTACATATTAAAACGAGCTGATCTGCTTAGCAACGCTGAGCTCTGATTCAAGAGGCTGAAAAGCTGAAAATCCTAATAAAGCCACTCCAGCAACCCTTGTGGCTAACGATTTGGGTTTGATGAATCAAACCCAGCTGTTTGGTAAGGAGAGAAAGGGTGTGACCCCTCTCAGTTAACAGACACAAACTGAAGCAGAGGCCCGACACACTCACTTCTGCTGCATTGTCCTTTTGGTAAAGCAGAGTTGGGACATGGAAATGATACTAGTGAAGAGTTTTTTCCAGGGTGCATCTAAATAGAAATGTGACTAAGGTGAGTAGTTTATCAAGCTTTCCCCCTCCTAACAAGGCATCCTACCTCTCAGGAAATGATTTTGTTCCACGCAGCTACTCAGAAACACCTCTGCTGGGTGAGGTGAGAACCTGTGAGATTCTGATGGCATCTTTGATTGTTTGTTAGAAATGGCAGGTAACTGGTATTCGTTATTCTTCTCCGGTCACGCTGAGACGGTTTACTACTTTGATTCACCTCCGGGGAAGCTGCCAAACGAACAGATTTAAGTGAGCATGCTGTGGAAGCTGTCCGTGGCCTACATCCGAGCTCACTCCCGGGCAGTGCCAGGCCCCTCCGGTCCTCTCAGCACAGCCCCGTCGGCTATTCCTAGGTCTAACCTAAAAACTAAAAGGCAACTGTGATGTCAGCAGAGTAACTGGTAAACTCTCTACACAGCTGACAAAAAAAGGAAATCGTTCTTAAATGCAGACCGTATTTACACCAACAAAAATATAACAACTATTCTGATCTCTCTTTCAGGTTTTTTTTAACTTTTGACTTTCTTGAGCCGTTGACTTATACCGTTCCCTGATACTGCATTGAAGAAAAATAACTAAAATAAAAACATGCATGGTTACACCTAACAAAAGGTCATGGAAGCTGGCGGTTAGGCCGAGATAGAAACATAAACTCATAGACAACTTTCGGTTCCACTGCTCCGCGGAGCAGCAAAGGCGCTGTGGTTTTTCTGTTTCCTCTATTTGTGTCTAATCAGAGCCGGGGCACGCCTGAGCGCCTCCGCGCAGACCACTGCTGTGCACACCCCCCTGCAGAGAATCTTTCTCAGAAAGGAGATTTCTTTAGAGATCCCCTGAAAACCATGATAACCACAACGATAGGCTTATTGAGTTGGCAAAAGTGATGTAAAGGAAGGGGGAAAAAAAGAGTCAACAAAAAAAAAAAGAAAAGTATGATCTTGAAACCTTAACTGACATGCAGACAAAAGTGAACCAAAGAGAGGGGATGTTTTAGGCCATGGGACATTCCATTGTGGATTAGAGGGGGCAGTGCATAAAAACAGGGGGTGGGGGGGTGGCCAAATTAGGGAGACGAGGGAGATACCAGCACAAAGCTGTCCAGCGTGGCCTTTGTAGGGGATCGTGGTCACAACCACTCAGTGACTGGTGGTTAGAAAGACCTTTTCAATACTCAAATTCACAGCTTTGCTGCACATTAGACTCCACCCCCTCTTTTCCAGGTCATATATTCATGGGAAGTCTAACAGAACAGACCTTTGATGGATGGCAGCAGGTAACTGTTTACTGCTCAGTGTTCCCAACAGGCTCCAGAAATAACTAAACTACAGTAAACAGAGGCCACAAACCAGCCCTCCTGAAAAATCATCTCCAAATGAGAGAGCCAGCTTGGAGACAATAATTAAACGGCAGGCAGTGGGAATACACGGGAACATCTGATTAAAAACTTATCAACGAGCACGTCTCTTCTTTCCCACGGGGAGCAACACCCTGACACACAAGCAGCACTTGGAATCCATGTTTTAAGTTTCCCTCATCACTGTGTCCTCATTCAAAGAACATAGACAAAAAACTAAAAAACACAGCCTGTGTGGGCCAAAATATGGCCCCTGATACTTCCTGAAGCAATTCCGCAGGAATCATTTGCATGCTTAACATGCAGGCACCAGCAGACAATGCAAATACCCCATAAATACTTTCCTGCAGTTGGACAGGTGTCCGGGAGGTTTGCATAGAGGTAAAAGATAGCAGGGAATGCAAATCCTACTTTAAGCCCCGGACTGAAGTGTGTCACCATAAAAAAAGGAAAAGAATCTTACTGAAAGTTTATTAAAAAAAAAAAAAAACAAGGGGAAAAATAGGGGCTTTTGGAGAAAAATGTATTTTGCTGTGGTTAGACAGTAAACCACATGTTTTCCGTTATTTTTCTAAAAATCCCTGTAATATCAACTTCCTACCTTCAACCCCTACCCCATGATTGCTTTTTAAGTTGTTCTGAAGCTCCAGTTATTTTTTGGTCAGCATGACAGATTTTCCCAAAGCTGTGAAAAAACTAAACCAAACATGAAAATAAGCTTCAAGTATAGTTCAGAGCCAAGTATAGTCCCAACTCGTTCAGAAGATGAAGTTATTCAAGCCATTTTTATCTTCAAATGACTGTGATACAAGGATAGGTCAACACAAACCTTATTCAAATATGAAAAGCACTTTCAGATACAATCTGAACTGATAGGGCAGAAAGAACCATTCGCTACCACAGCAAAGACTGCATGTGTGTTTTAACCTTGTTAGAGCAGACGTGGCTTTCTTACTGATCCTTGTGTCTGCATGAGTTCCAAATCCACTGAAAGGTTACATTTATTGTTCAACATTCCACAAATTCTGAGGATAAGCATGTCTGCTGTCTGCTTATTTATTGTACATAAGGAACTAAGAACAGGCAAACAAGCCAGAACTTCGACTTGACCGTTAAAGAAAAGAAATCTGAGTGGTTTGCTCTAAAAGCAACATATTAGCTTTCAAAGCTCTAAGAACCAGTTATCCGATAGTCAGCCAGCAGAGAGGAGCAGTAATCGATCTGCAAAATCTGGTTAGCTTGCCACGGAAAAGCTTTACGCTGTGGAAATCCAAAGGAAACTGCAGCAACTAAAGAGTGAAAGGGAATTTCTTTCAGAAGCTCAACAATGTAGAACACCAGTAAAAAATGGACCACACCTTTGAAATAAAAAGAAGTTCCAGATCCATAAAACATGTGACCATCAGCACTGTTCTGCTGATCGATAAACACGGCATGATTCTGCACAAGATAAGCAGCACTAAAATTCAGCTGTCCCAGGAAACACAAAGTCAAGGGCAGTCGGCGGACAGCAAATATACCTCTGACTCAGGAAAATACATTTTACCCTTAATCCGACACAATTCTCTGCCTGGGGAGCCACAGATACCTATGACTAGACACTGGACAAATCAGGGGGAACAGAAGAGCTTTGAACTGAGAGATGAGGGATTAAGAGGCATTAGCGAGAGAGCACCACCCTCTGTGTGTGGAGCACAGAGGGGGAAACTCCAATGCACTGTTCAAAAACTACACCTTTTTTTTTCCTTCCGCTTTTTTTCTGCCAGAAACCTGGCACGATACATCAAAGGAAGAAATCTACTTAACCCCTTGAATGCCATATGCATCACATTTGATACACATGGTTACTGAAATGTTTGCGTCCGAGACCTTTTGCCTCATTTAAATGGTAAAAACTTTGCTCAAACCCCTTTTGTACACAATCAGATACACCTGATAACAATCATTCAACCTATCGCCCAATAATAAATTATAATTTTTTATTTTGTTTAAATATTTTGTTAAAGGGACAAATAAAGATTATTTTTTCTGGAATCAGGCTTCAAAGGGTTAATTGTACGACCTGGACGTTTCTAAGATGAAGTCCGGTCTCCCTGAGTGAGTTTTAAAGAAGCATCTAGTGGGTGGGAGGGGATCACTTCATTATCTGCTCCCCAAAACATACTTGACAGATTATGTCACATTTAGCATCCTCTTTTTTTCCTGCCATTTGCAGATGTGCGAGAGCCTTGCTGAACTTGGGTCAGATTCCTGTAAACATCAGTACAGGCAAACGCAAACAAGACCCACGTCAGGAAATGAAACCCAAGCCGTTTCAGCTAAGCCCTGTGTGATACATTCAGATAAGGCCCAGGCTGCCATGCCAATGCCACGCACCACGCTCCAGAGAACCATGAACAGGTTTCACTTTTTTTTTTTTTTGACAATTGTCCTTTGAGTTTCTGTTCCTGCAGGTGGGAAGACAAAACGTGCAGAGTGGGGAGCAGCAGTCATAGCAGGAGAGATTATCTCCAAAGCATAGATATGTAAATGAACCCATGAGTGTGTCGTTTGACATATGGAGTTAACACCCCAACAGCCCTTCCGACAAAAACAGTATGCTTAACAGACTTATCTGGATAACCCAAATCCTAGCCCGCGAAAAGATAGATGACATACTAATCCACATATGATTTAAATAGATATGCTGCTCTACTATCAACACAACGGACTGAAAGCTGCTGAAAAAATAAAAATAGTAGCTTATAATGTGGCTGGACAACATAGAGACAAAGTAGGTCATAAAAATTTAGACAACTATTCCAAATATAAAAGAATAGCCTCTCTTCTGAAACAACCTAAAATTGCCAAATCTGTTTAAAAGAAAAAGTGAAATCAGTGGGCTCAACTGATTGAAGTGAATATGCTTTGTTTGTAGGCCCCCAGCAGTCACACAGAGATAAATAATAAATGGAGTTCCATATCACTTTACATGGAAGTTCACTCAGCATGCACTGGACAGGAGAGGCCCCCGAAAGGCAGAGAGAGCAAGAGGAAAGAACGCTTCTCACCTGGTCAGCCCCGTAGGCGGCCGCAAACTCCATAAACTCCTCAATGCGAACAAATCCATCCCCATCCTGGTCTAAAGCATCGAACACGGCTTTTAGCGGAGAGACATCTTCCTCCATGGAATGAGCAGCTGACACCATTGGCAGTGAGTCATCTCCCACCATCTTAGAGAGGGAGATGGCATCCACAGCTTGCTCACTAGTCCACTCAGCTTCAGGAGAAATGTTCACGTCTTGAGCAGGAAATGCAAAAGAAGCCTCTTCGTGACAGCTCGAGTCAAGCTGCTCAGAGTCCGTAGGCTCCTTCTCTTCCCTCTGCTCCGCTTCCTGACAGGGAACACTTTCATTCTGTGCACTCTCATGCGGTTTCAAGTCCAAAGGTTCATCATTGTGGATCTCTTCAACAGTCAAACACGGATCCAAAGCCATCGTCTCGCTCCCCAGACTTTTGGCCTCAGAGCAGCTTTTGTCCTCCATCAAATCCTGAGAAATGTTCTCCGAGGAATGAGTCTCCGTGGTGAGATCAGCCTGAGGAACACCATCTTCAGCCGGTGTCAAAAAAGAAGGGTCGTCTGCCAAACCCGGGGAAAGCGAGTCATCCTCGCTTTGTTTCTCCGGGGGAGGACAGCTAATTAAAGGAGCTTCTGCACGTGCCACTTCTGAAACCTCTGGCGATGCCTCCCATGAAGCATCTGTGCGGGGAACAGAGGCAGGGCATAGGCTCAGACTGCTGTCACATTCTGGAACCTCCAAATCCAACAAAGGCACCGATCCTTCGAAGCACTCCCGCGCTTTGCTGATGTGGTCACGCAGCAGGCAGTTGTCTGGTAGTTCCTGCAGGGTAGCGCTACTGGTTAAGGGCAGGTCAGTCACTTGATCAGGGAATAAACCTTTGTCTCGGGTTTCAGGTGACAAAGTCTCCCTGCTCTGTGAGGGAGGGAGGCTGGCCCGCTCCTCTCCCGAGGACGCCTCGGTGAAAGTAGAATATCCATCAGAGAGGAAATCTACCAACAGAAAGGGATCACCTGCACCAGTTTCACAAATCTTAGACGGTGAGGATGGCACGCTGAGGGTTACAAGCTCCGTGTCTTCACTGAGTACGGCTGAGGCCTCAAAAAGGGAATCCTGTGTAAGAGTCAGCTCCTTACTGGCAGCGGTTTTCCCGATTACGTCGGCAAATGTGGGAGAAAAGAGCCAAGACAAAGTACACTCGCTGATTTCATCAAGTCCTTCATTCTGCTCCGTGCAAGATATTTCTTGTATACGAGCGCCGTGGCTTGAAACTTGGGCGATTGTGGAGTGTTCCTCTTCAAATATCAAATTCCCACGTGAAAAAGAAGAGGAATTTATAAGGTTGCCCAAATCTACAGACTGATCCAGAAAACCTTTTTCTCCATCAGTTTGTTGGAAGGTTTTATTCTGATCAGCTTTCCTGAAATCCAAACCTGTCTGGCCAGTCTTGTTTTGAATAAGCACTCCACCATTGTCTGAGTCCAGCGTTTGAAATCCCAGAGGAAATGGCTGTTCTGACTCCCACTGGGGGAGCCCCAAAGGGGCTGACAGGACTGTCGGCTCCATTTATCCACTGGCTTTTCTCTTTTGCAAACCTGAGAGAGCCGGGAATGTTTTTACCTGACCACTGTGGCTAAAGTCCAGCTCATAAGTTTTGATGCCATGCTTTCAAATGGCAATACGCGTCTCCGGGAAAATCATGAAGCAAACTTAGGAATTTACTAACCTCATTACACGTAAACGTGTTATGTTTTTACAGATGTTTGCCGCGTAAAATAGTTCCAACAGTTTTACAATCTTGGAAACGCTACCAGCGAGGCCGCGGATGAATACTGAATGATGTCAACATTTCTACAGAGCGTTCCCCAAACACAAAATTTTGAAAGATTGCCGAACCTTTTTTCTATTTCTTGTAGACACAAAACGAGTTTGGACTCACTATTCGTTCTCCTGTCATGGCAGGTTCAGTCGTGGTCGTTGCCAGTGATTTAGGCTTCGGAACGTCCAACATCAACATGCTTTACTTCGGAGAACAGATGCTAAAATGCAGACATAATGTCTGACACCTGACTGGCACAGTCGCAAAATCTCTATCTCGCTCCTTTTTAAAAGAAAACAAAAAACAATTACGACACCAAGTAACGCGTTAGGTCAGTAGCGGGTGTTTGTCAACATTAGTCTTTCTTATCCGTTTAACTAATCGTATTAATTACCAACTAATTTAGTGGTGAGCCAACGGAAACGGCGAGTAAATTGTGTGACCAGCGACACGTTAACCGTAATCTAGCTCCACTTGTCAAAACTTTACAGTCTCATTAGAAAGCGCCCAAACACATGCAAAGCCGATGGTCTCTCTTCCACCGGATTTATGCTAGCAACCAACGTTAACTCCTCCTTCGAGCATCTCGCTTCTCTCGTGTCATTGGTCGGGGAAGCTGCTAACTGGCTAGCGGGCAAAATTAGCCCACTTGCTAGCTAACGCGATAAATAGTCCCGCTATCCCCCTCAGCTGTCAAATGAAGCCGAACATAATCTTTACGATATACGGGTATACGCTTATGACTCAAACAGCTGCCTCAGACGTAGCCGACCATAATTTCATCTGTCCCTCGCCGCTTTCCAGCGTCAATCCACCTGTGTCAGCCAAGACAGGCCAGACTAGTGACGAGTCGAAGCCGTTTTTTTTTTTTTTGCCTCCACTCGGCTCTTCGGTGGTCCTCGTCTCGCGCACGTATCTGTATCAGCGCCCCTCGTCCCAAACCATCGTCTGACGATTGGATTGTAGAATTGGGGAAAGTAGCTCCATCATTCCGCGAGTCAGTCCACCGATGTTGATCGCTGACGACGAAAGCTCTCGCATCAGCATCAGCAGAGTCCCATCCTCCTCCTCCGCCTCCTCCTCCTCCAGCCGCATACACGCGCCACTGACGTTTCACGCAAGCGTACAAAATGCCCCGCAGTATCACCGCTGTCGTCAGCCGATACTTCATCATTTATGTGTGTGCGCAAAAGTCAAGAATTAGCTCTGGAAACTCTTGCCCGTACGCTTTTTTTTGTAGAACTGACAGCAGTTTATAAATAAACGCCAATAATTATTGACAAGGATTTCCTGATACTCCAGCAGTGTGAAGGCTTGTAAATCCACCAGTGGTTGAGTGGCTGAGTTTTGAACCCACGACAACTCAGCAGTTATTACATTACATAAAGAATAGTATTTTTTACTTGACAACAGATGTGTGTTTGGGGAGGGGGGGGGTCGAAGAGACGTAGAAGACATCACATTCACTGGATGGTATAGTGGTGTTTTGGCGCCCCCTTCTGGTCCTCATGGTAACTGCCGTGTTCATTCTCAGCTAGGTGAGCTGGGAATGAACATTTTTGTCCCCCTTTCAGTACATCATATTTAAGTCTAACAACAATTCCCTTCGTGGAAATATAGAGTCAAAATTTGCAAATCATGGTGCTGTTTTTATTTACATTTTAGAGCCATGAAAAACTGTTAACACGGTGTAGCATTCAACAGCAGACATTATTCTTCTATGGTAAGACAAGCTGCTGATGTTCTTCATGTAGCTCATCAATACTTCAAATTGAGGCTGAATTCTTCTGATTCACTTGTCTCTTCTCTTCTCAGGTGACCAATATCCTAAAGAAACCAAAACAAATCATGTGGATTAATAAGGCTTATAGTGTATACCTGTAATCTAAAACCATCTTTTATCTGTACAGTGTGAAACACATTCTCAGACATAATTCATCTCCACATGGACCTCAAGCTGTACCTCCTCCTACACACCTGGGTCAGGAGGAGGCTAGGAGAAGCCTTGTTCAGAGCTTAGCAGATTTAGAGGCTATACCCAACAGCGTTGAGACATCATTGGGAGAGGTCAGCCATGAGCCACCATCAGCCACCAGGACGGCGCCAGTCACGTATGAAGACGCTCGGCTGGCCAAGAAGAGCGTGCAGTGGGCCATCTCCGTCTTGTTGCCAGCTCGCTGCAAAGGAATGGAGTCGAAAGAACCGGTAGCTTCCGCTTTGGGACCACCTTAGGATTTAAAAAAAGGACCATCTTATTTTAAGATAATATTGCTTTTATTTATTTTCTAAATGTTCAAATTCCAAATGTCGGTATTTCACCGAGTGAAGCTATGAGAGTTCAAATGTGCCAGCGTCTAATCTTTACCCAGTTTGCGGTAACCTTCTGTTCCAGAGATGGGACCCGGGGCCACAGCATTCACTCTAACTCCATCAGGACCCCACTCTACAGCCAGATGTTTAGTCATAGCATCTGTGAACAGAATCAGGATCAAAACTGGGGTTTATTTCTAGTTATATTTTACATACTATTTATTGGTCCTGGTGAAGGACATGTACTTAGAACTGAACAAAATTAGAATAAAACCAAAAAAGTTAAGAATATACATAGGTAACACAAAGTCTGGACAAAAGATGCAGACCAAAACGGCTATGTAAAGAGTAGTGAACGTGTAACATAGGGGCCATTACATTCTCATTTCCATACCTTTATACCTTTAGCCTTAAATGACACTGAAAAGGCTTTTACCGTTTGCGGCCTTTGCAGAGCCTGCATGCACCTGGAGCGCTTGTCCTCTGTACGGAAGCGTTGCAGAGATGTTGACTATGTTTCCACCATGAACCTGCACATAAAAGATTGAGTGGCTCATTATTTATTAAATAAATTCATATTTATAGTATCTTTGGTGCAGGGGAGATGGTGTTAAAATCCCATTCTTCGCCAGCCATTAAGAAAATGTATGATCTCTACTGCACTCACATGGTGATAACTATGAACTGCACAGAGCGCAACCTCCCTCTAAACTGGGTTATTTATACATGTTGAGAAAAGATAAGTATTTTATGTTCTATTCTGCTGTACTTTTAAGATTACTTTTCATACCTGTGTTTCAGATATTTCTGTGCACTGTATTTGTGTGAAATGACACATTTTAGAGAAACACACGAAAGGTCTTTCAATTGTTGCATTGTGTTCTTCTCACTTTTCCAGGTATCACTTTGTCTAATATCACACTTTGTATATCAGGCACATTGACTGACCACATTAGGTACCCAACAGTAAAAAAATATCAATAATTTACTTTCAGCAGCATAACTTTGACATTGAACTGTTGAAATTGTGACACGCAGACAGTGGGGCCACGTACCTTGAACCACTTGTCATAAACCACCTTGCTTGTGTTGAATGTACCCATGGTGTCTATCTCCAGAACTGTCTTGAAAGCGTTGAAGGATAGTGCAGAAGCAGGGCAAAGAAAGTTTCCTGCAGCATCTGTACAAAACACAAAAATGTGGTTGTGACTAAGGTAAAAAAAATCCTAAGAAGATGGGGAAAAAACCCAGACTGAGTATTATTTTAGTAGTTCTTACAACTCTTACTCCAAATGTATGCATTTGTTATTCTTAAAATAATAATCAACTATGATCACAACTTGCTTTGAACTAATAACCTTGGTTTATAGAGGTGAGGGAGATGTGAGGATAGAAGATAAAGATGCATACTGAGAAAAGTTAATGATTAATCTTAAGACCAAGGACCGTTTTCTCTCACTAAGTGTAGATGCAAACAACTTTGCCTACTGTTGATCAGGATGTCTATGCGGCCAAACTCTTTCAGCATCTCATCCACGGCAGCATTGATGCTCTCCGGCTGCCTAACGTCCAAACACAAAGGCAGGCAGCGCCGTCCTGAGGCAGCAGACAGCTTTTTCGCTGCCTACAGAGGAATGTTCATCATTTAAGTGGCCAGAATTCTTGCATTTAGTCAACATTGAATGAGCTTTGAACATTTGTAGACACAGTAATGGGAAAGAAAAACCTCTTTCAGCTTCTCTAAGTTCCTGCTGGCAATCACAGTGTCACAGCCATGCCTGAGGGAGGGAAATACCAGAGAAAAGAGCTGAATATAACACGTTATGGAGACACCAAAAACAACCTAAGGGAAGACATGGAGTAAGGCATTGATAAGAAAATAGAAACGTAATCATCCTATTAATCTATTACTCTGAGAGGAGGACAGTGAGTGGAATAGGTGCATTACAAAACCTTTGACGGGGGTCTGTTCCCTAACAGTCATTCTATAATACATGTTATCGATCGATTCCTTTGCCATACAAAGCATATATCACTTGTGTCAAAGTGAAATCACAGACATCTTTGTCATCAATTAATATGCTGTCAGTCCTCACCTCATGAAGATCTCAGCTATACGCAATCCAATTCCAGAACCGCCTCCAGTTATCAAAGCAACCTGATCTCTAAGAAAATGTAAAGAATACTTATTTAAGTTTTTATGGCACAAAGGTTGATAACACAACAGTGCTGAAGAGGAGCGAGCAGAACAGCACATATTTTCAGGCTTACTTCAATAAATCTGGACTGTAGATGTGCGTGTATGAAGTCAGGCAGTCGTCTGTTCCCACATCTTCAGGCATCAACTCTCCTTTTCTCTCTGGCTGTGCCATCCTGATGTCTGTCTGGTTAGTAAATGCAGACACGCTGGCCTTAGTGCAGAACCATTCAGCATACAAGTGCAAGTTGACCAAGTTAATGTTGATTGTGAATCTGGTGTACAGCATATAAGACTTTAAACGTGTTTAGAAGTGGATGGCAGCTAAACAGACCAAGCAGCCCAGCGCTTTGAAAGCTGATGATAGCCTCATGCCCATCATGAGCCTCAACATCGCTTTATACTCTCCTGCAGAGTGTCTTTAAACGCATCAGTCGAAGTTAGCATACGCATGAATACATGTTTTCAACATCGAGATACTCAGTTTATATAATACGTATCATCTAAATGGACATATTAGCGCATACTTGCAAAGGCCTTCGAATTCACTTTAATTTTCTCACGAATGCGGAGTTCACGTACCTGTTGAGGAAAACAAGCTAGTTTTGCTGCACCGCTGGTACGAATTAACTCCTCTGTGTTGAAAAACTACGTGAAAACGAAGCCCTTTATTTATTCTAAACATGCATATCTACATTAAAAGCTCACTTCTGTGTACGTTTTTTTTCCCCTGAGAGGAACAACTTGGACCTTGGTCGTTAACTTTTGTCACAGTCCTTCGCGGATGTATTGTGGGAAATGTAGTCCAAGAGGGGCTTCGTTCAAGAGAGACCACTTTACCATGTTCAAATGAGACAATTAGCAGTTATTACTCTTCAGTTTACAGTGAAAATAACCTGAAACCTACTTTTCCTACACATGTAATCTTGCGAAATTGACCAAAAGTTATACCCCACCAAGTTTCAGCCTTGTTTTATAATATTCAATTATTCTCCTCTGCTCCATTTTTAGTTTTTATGACGATTGTTTTCTTTCTCATGTCCTCTCTTGACTCTCAACGGGAATTTATTGATTTCTTATTATAACACATGTGCCCCATCTTTCCAGTCACTTCTATCTATCACATGTGTTTGTCCTCGTCCTGAAAATGTTAACAGCATTTCCAGCTATTTTTTCTAAGCTTTTCACTGCTCAGTGTATAACAGGGGGAAAGTACAAGAATGAACATTTAGAAAAGGCTTTCAACCTTGAAATACAGAGGTCAGAACTCTATTGATGCTTAAAAAACACTCACAAAGCATCACGTAAAAGACTCTAATGATTATTTACAGTAGCCATCATCTTTTAGGATGGCACCAGTCAGGGTCTCCCCTGTAAACAAACACTAAAAACCAGTCTGGGGGGGGGGGGTTCGGTTTCAGGGCTGAAGATGATCGCTGTGCATTAGCCTGGCAGAGTGGCCCGTATTGATCTGTGCCTTGGGAGTTAAAAGGTCTATGCAATGGATCCCTAAAATGCTTTGCACCAAGGCTGCGTGTCTAGCTTTCAGGATAAAGCGTAAGTGCTTTTGTAATTTGATTTGTCTTTGGAGAGACATCTGTAACAGAAGCTCATTTAACAGTGTGCAGATTGAGCTCTCAAACTAAGGTGGTTTTATTAGGGTGGTCTGGACTCCTAAGAACCATAAACTTGATCTTGCACCTTTTAAAATAAATAATTTCTATGGATCTAAATATAGTATGGAAACCACCTTCCTGTGTATATTGGGATATTTTTTACTTTAAAAGGTGACATTAGTACCATTTGGCAATGTGAAGGGATCATACAGCCCCTGATTTTTCTACAGCATGAAGAAATATTTTCATTCAATACAGAACCTCAAGTCCTGAACAATGATATTCATTCATGAGCCATGTAAAATGAACCCCAAAAAAGGTACAATTTTAAGGAAATGTGTAATATCTCAGTCAACCTTCATTGTCATGTGCTCCCAAGAATCTGTATTTCATCGTTTGGCAGGCAGGTGGCGACACATGCCAACATTTCATTTTCTAATCCAAAGAAGACTTTCTCCATAAATATTTAAATAAAAACCAGTGTTAAAACTGCATGACAGTGGATTCCTCTGAATCGCAATGTGTTAGAAGATAGATGACAGGATTTAAAATTAGAAAATCAAATCAATAATGGGCAGGATTCCCATTGTCTTCATGTGTGAAACTTGATACACAAAGAGACAAACAACTGTATAGAGTACAAATGAGGGTGTGACACTGTATACTTATACACACTCACATTGTCAGCCTTTTGTTGTTGTTGTTTTTCCTTGTTTGCTCCAGGTTCCAGGTTGAAAGGGTACAAAAACCGAATAAACTGGATGTCAAATAGTTTTCAATGCATTATATACAGCTACACTTCAAATAACAAATGAGATGAGTTGTGGTAAATATCCAACAAATTAGTTACTTTTAAGAGAAAAATGTTTCAGCAACATGTTTTAGGAAGATTTTTTCATTCTCATCAGTCTGTAATGATCCTTTTGTTTTGTAGATTATGAGATGGTTCCCCAAGCACTCAACCCATAATGCATCCAAATTTAAATTCTCTATTGATTCACTCATTTTTTCCATGTGATCTTTCAGCTATCAACTGTCAAACAGCAGAGCAAGCAGAGACGAGTCAGAAACAAAACACGATTAATTAGCAAGAATGGCTTGAATCCTTGAGTGCAAGGGAGCAATCGAGGGAGTATTGTGGGTTGTTTTTTATTTTAAGAGATAGCTCTCTACATAATTTACTAATTCAAGGTTGAGCCGTTGATATAGAAAAAGAGAACATCCTGATGCAGGAGCATAAAGACACTGACTGAGTGATGTCTCAGACAGGTAGGAGTTCCTATGAGTCATTCGCAGTTTCAGAAGGTCATCAACCTTCATTATCCCAAGCTGTCCCTGAGGCCAGAGAAGACTCACTGGCCCACAGTAGCAGGATCTGGTTCTGGGCTCTGTACAGCAGTCTGTGTTGGGTTTGTGAGGCTGGCTTTGTTTTGCTCTTCTGCTGATGGGTTTGCTTTGCTGGGTTGCTCTTTCTCCAGACCCACCAGGCTGCAGCTGACCTCCCACAGCCTGCAAGCTGTCTCATCATCCAGGGCCTGGGGAGCCGGTTCCTTTTCAGTCATAACATCGTAGTAGCGACCCGTCACTCCCTCCATCTCCTCGGACACAGCCAGGTAGACGCTGGGCTGGGCTCCCAGCTCCGGGCTTTTTACCAACAAGGTGAAAAAGGGACCTGTAGAAAGAGTGAGTGGTTTCAGCTTAAAACCGAGTCTGTCATTCCCGAGTGGGTTTTATTCAGTGTGCTACACAGCAAAACTGAAGCTAAAAGAATCCACTATTATATATCCTTGGTTCTAGTATGTTTAGTTATCTTTTAAAAAGTGATGGCAGCACAATGGTGATGATTTTTCAATATAAATGTCTCAATTTCAACTTCTGTCTCTGTAACATTTAGTTAAACATGATGTTCACAACACTCCCAAAAATATTATTTAGTTTTTTAAATAAAACATATCCAATTTGGGTTTGAAAAGCCATTATTCAAATTTCAAAATCAAATATTCTTTCAGAGTTCTTTATGGGGCTGGATGATTGTGGCTGTCAGGACAATTATAATACAAAGATATTTGTGGATTTCTAATTAGAATTAATTTAACGTACTGTATTCCATCCTGTGTTGACATGTAGGACCAAATGTAAAGCATGTCATACTTTACATGTCAAATAACTTTATACCTGTTTCACAAACTGTGTTTAATATGGATTCATACCCTTAAACTACTATTACCCTCTTAGAGTCATGAGGGACATGTGTTTTACTATCATATGTATATCTTTGATATTTGAGACATCTTTTTTCATAGTACTCTAATTTACACTATATAGGGAACTAAGGAGGAAGTAATCGAATCTCTTTACTGGAAATCTTTAAATCTTAATAAACAAATTCATGTTTTGTTTTCCCACCAGTGTTTGTCAAGTGATTAAGTGGGTGGAAAATAAGGCTTTGCAACAGCGGAGGATTAGTTACTGATTTTCTTAGTCATCTGACAGTTCCAGATAAAAAGCTTAATGAGAAACCTGATTTCTAAGTCTATAGAGGCAGCCGAACTGCTGCATGTGCATGAGATACTCTTCTTATTTGTTATTATAATCATTTATCTTAAGTCTTCATCCAACAACAAAGCACTCACTGAGCACAGAGCTGGAGAACTGTGATTGGTGCAGGCCGGTGTGCCTCCCCAGCTCCGTGGCAACCACTCCTGGGTGTACAGCGTTCACCGTGACTCCTGTGCCTGTAACAGACATATAGAAACCACTGTGTAAAAATACGCATCCACCGGCCAGTTCTGAGCAAGAACACTTGCTCCCACACAAGCCCACTAATGCAGCAGCCAGCGGAGTTTGCCTTGTAATCGCTTGGCGAGTTCTCGAGTGAACAGAACGTTGGCAAGCTTGCTCTGACAGTACGCCTGCTTGGTATCGAACTTCTTCTTCTCCCAGTTCAAGTCCTCGAAGTCAATCTTTCCAATGATGTGGGCGAGCGAGGCCACGTTGATCACTCTGCTGGGGGCGGACTCTTTCAACTTCTCCAGCAGGAGATTTGTCAACAAGAAGTGGCCTGGAGGAAGTCAGAAACTTGGAATCAGAGCTCTGCAAACTTCACCGGGATGAGAGGACATTTTACAGAGTCAGACAGTTGCTTCGATTAACCACATTTCTTCACCAGTCAGCTGATGTACCCAAGTGATTGACGCCAAACTGCATATCGAAGCCGTCCTCCGTCTTCCACGCTGGACACCTCATGACCCCTGCGTTGTTGATCAGTATGTCCACGCGCTTCTCCTCTGCAGCAGCAACAATAAAAGATGCTTTTATCGACACCACTTCGTTTTGATGATTGATTAATCAAATAGAAAGAATATGCTATTTACAGCAGTAACCTTGTTTGATTCTCTCTGCAAATTCTCGGATAGACTTTATGGAAGCCAGATCCAGGTGGAAGGCGTCCACGTTAGAATTCAGGGTTCTCCCTCTTATCTCCTTGGCTGCAGCCTGGCACTTCTCCATGTCGCGGCATCCCATGATGATCCGACCCCCTGAGGGTGTAATAATGGAAAAAGAAGTGGATCGGTTAAAACAAAATGAGTGGCAGCGATTTCAATCTTGTGGGCTTTTCGCACCAAATCAAAGGGAAACAGTTAACCGCACACCTCTCTTTGCCAGTTCTTCAGCTGTCTCTTTTCCAATTCCTGTGTTGGCACCTGTTATCACCACCGTCTTGCCATGAATGGTAGCCTTACTGGGACACCGGCCTCCAGTCACATATTGTCTTTGAAAAGAAGATAAACAAAGTTTTTATGATATGTTTCTTAGCATGGATTTGTAAACAAACAAACAAAAAAGAATTTTCTCGATCCATTTAATCATATAAGCTCTTACTCTTCCTTCTTAATTGAAGATAAGTAAGTTAAAGACATTACACTTGCTTTAAAATAAATACGCCCTTTCACAGCCACCATATTCCCTTATGGAAATGGCCCCTTTTAGCTAGGAAATGTACTTTGCCAAAACTTCATTGCAACAGCTGGAAAAGCATAAGATAGATTGCAAGGTGAAAGATCCACAGACCTCAGGACTTTTCAAAATATCCTCTCTCTGCCTAATTCCTGTTGCAGAATGGATGAACAGGACTGAAAGCCAGTACATCAAAAGAGTAAAGATCACTAAATCACATGGATGGTGTTACTATAAAAAGACCCCGTAGTCCATGGTTCGAAAACTCATTTATATATTTCAATTCAGCAACAAAAGACACACACCGGGTGTGTACTGAAAAGCTCTCGAAAGTTACATCACAAAGTGGCAGCAGGGCTGGGGGACTCACTTCAGTAACACAGCGCATCCCGCCACCGTTCCGAAAACCGACACCGGTAAAATGTATTTACTCATTCCTGTAAAATGAGGCTATGAAAACTATAAAAAAAAAGGCCAAGTCTCTATTCACACCAGTTTCTTACTACACTTCTGTGCAGCAGCACAAGGTTACACGCGCACAATTGTACCGTCATCAACGAGTCTTGACCAACCGTGGGCATGACAGTTGCATTATGGGAAACGTAGTCTTGCCGTTGACGCTTGAAATGAATTTTTTTTCTACATATCTGAGTTTTCAAACTAACTTGCAAACAGATTTGAATGGACAATTTTTTTAGATATTCAAAATATCTGTTTGGTTCAATGTCTCTCTCTAAAGATGTCTTGGCTCAGCCTGTATACAGATATTTGACAGTCATGTTGTGGTGATGTAGTCCAGACATTGTCTTTTGGATATATGTGAGGATTCTCTGCCAAATGTTTTTTTAAATTAATTAACTAATTAATCTTTTACATTCTTTGCTCCAAAACATGTATAAAACATGTATACATTTGTAAATATTTCATGTCTTCATTCTACCGACAATATTTGCATGCATTATCCATAAGTTTCCATAAATTGTTGACCTTTGAACATTGTGCTGAGAAGTCAAATTCATTCTGGTCTTAAGATAATAAAATAGCATGTCATTTGCCTCAGTTTACTCATGAAAGTCCAGACCCATTTTTCTAAAAAGTACCTTTTCCCTGATAAAAACTGACCTAATAATTACACTAAGAAGCAGCACCATCAAATTTAAAAGATCTGTCATTTTCCACAGGTTACTTTGGCCCATTTTGGGTTATTACAGCTGCATCACACTGGGTTCTTATTGGTTAAAGGAATCTCTGGTCCACAAAGGCTTTACACTAAAGATATTTGTTTTTAAAAAAAATTCTCTGCATGTTTTAATTTAGACAATCAGTATGTCAAACAACAACAAATTTGAAAAGCACTTCTGATTTGTATGAGTGACTGGCCCCATGTTCACTGTTTTTTTTAGATTTTCTGAATTATTTACTGGCATTGTGTACAGATACGATTTGAAAGAGAGACACTATATCTAAAACACTTTAACGATATGCCCACAGACATTCAAAGAGTGGTAAACTCTTTTATATCTACCTCCAAGAGACTGAGGAATGGTCAGTATATCCCTGCTCTAAAAAGCAGAACATGGAAATTAGTGCAGTTGTATCCAAGGGAATTATATTTCTTAAACTTCATGACAGATTATCTGTGACAGAATATTATGGAGCATGCAGTGCAAAAATTAAAACAGAGCCTGAAGATAAATTTGAGAAAGCAGCAGAAACAAGGCCAGCACTTTGCAGCAACCCTTTGCGACGAGAGGTGGAAAAGTTTAGGTGACACAAAAAGTAAAATCTAGGACAAGGTTCTGGCGTCTGAAAAAGGAGTGAGGACAGAACTGGGAGATCGAAGTACCAGCCCTGCTCTATTTGTTTGCAGTTGGTGGAGGAGTGTGTGCTTGTTTGACCCTTACAGCTTACTGCTGTGACTCTGCACTGCATTACTTTCACCGAGATTAATGGCGCTTCCGTTCTGTGATAACCCAGAGGAAAGTCTTTCATATTGCTAGATTTGGGTCTGCGGTCTGAAAAACCTGGAAGCAGTGATGCAGTATCCCTTCCATCTCCTCCCCCCACAAAGATTACACCCCCGGTCAAATAATTTAGTTTCAGGAAACTGAGAGATCACATTCCCCTGTAAGACGTCTTTATCTGGGCATCCTCCCTCCTCCCGTTCTAACCTTTGGAATAATACTCAAGCCTCTAGGTGTGAGAATATATCTTTTTCTTAAATGGTCTTGGAGAAAGGAAAAAGAGAAAACCAAAAAAACGTTACACTGCTTTGACTTGTGGGTCTATGACACAAAATGAGTGTGAACAGCACATCAGAAATGGATCAGCAGAAGCTGCAGTTTTTTCTGAGAATTGGGTCTCACCACCCCGGAATCTGTCCACCAACCCATCGAATGTGATGTGTTTTGGTGATGATGCACTACGGTCACCCCTGTTATGTCAACGCGGTTTACTCAGTCCAATCTGTTCTGGTTGGCACACATGTCTGGCAGGAGGCCTGCTGTTCAACACGGACGCTAATGAGAAACGGCCGGGGCGGCAAATGAATTGAAAGTCCTATGGGCATATGGCAAAGTTATTCGCGAGTCTTATTAGGTGGACATAGAAGGTCGTCCACTTTTAAATAATGCAAGATTGCAGCAGCTTGCACCTTCAGAGAGTGAATCAAAAGTAAAAGCTGGTGGGTGCTCTCAGGTTGGCTGCTGGTTGGAAGGGTGGGTGGACCCGGCACTAGGACCCAGGACACGTGAGCTATTTTGTTTGCCAGAGGGTGGAGACGGTGAACAATGAAGGAGCAGACTGGTAGGACCAGCAGAGATACAACATCTGAACATTCCCCAACTCAGAAGTGTCACTCCGGACAGACGGACTGAACAAACAGACGGAGGCAGATGAGCTGAGTTCAGACCGAGAGGGAGCGTGAAGATTTGTTTATGCATGCTGCAGAGATCAGAGCTTTTTTTTCTGAGCCACCGGCTGAGCGTGGATGTGAATGAATGGGCTCGTCTGAGTGTGTGTTCGTGGTGCTGAAGTGGGTCATGCGGACTGCTGGAGGAGCAAAAGATAAACACGCATCCTCCCGCCGCTGCCTGACAGGTTGAGACGGTGTGCGCTCAGAGGAAGATGTCCTCATCTCATCATTCAGCTCCACATGTGGCTTTGATTTCCTCACCCTGCGCGGAAAGTCTCCAGCTGAGGAGCATCTTCAGAGACAGGGCAAGCATCACCTTGGGCGACCAGCAGGCAGATCACAAAGACGAATTCAGCCAACTGAAGCGTGAAACTGCAGGCATTTTTGATTTAACCTTAAAAAGAAACGCTGCTCGGCTTTCTCAACGCCTATAACTGACTGAGATCAGCGACAGGATCCGAAAATCAGAATTCTGCAGAAGCGCGAGGATCAGTGCGGAGCAGCGCTCTGCTCACCGAGCGGATGCAGGACCATGGAGGGGAGAGACAGGTCGCCAGCAGGTGAGTAACACCTTGATGCACCCCGATGTGCCGGAAAGTGGGTCAGTGCACATGGTACAGAAACCATGGAACCCCAAAAGAAAGAAAGAAAGAAAGAAAGAAAGAAAGAAAGAAAGAAAGAAAGAAAGAAAGAAAGAAAGAAAGAAAGAAAGAAAGAAAGAAAGAAAGAAAGAAAGAAAGAAAGAAAGAAAATTGTTTATGGAGAACTCATTTTCCATTACATATTCTGAGAATTCGTGTGGTTTGAGCTTTGACCGACACATAAAGGTTTCCGTTTAAAATTTGCATTTGTATTGGACACTAAAACATTTCCCTATGCAATGTGTGTCCCATAGAGGTTTTATTCTGTAATTAATGCTGAATAATGTAATTGGTTCATTGAGACACCAAACCCAGCATTTGTTTACCCACTCTGTTATTATCCTGTCTGAGCTTGATGGATGGCTGGACATTAGGAGTTGTCCACCTTCTGATATCTCTGTAATGCTTTGTCCAGGGCAGATATTTTATATATACATCACCCTTAATGCTGACTAATGCATTTAAATGTGCAGCTGACTTGCAAATCCTACAAGAGCAGAATGAAGAGGATGGTAATGGACTCCAAACAAAAAGACAGAAAACATACAACAGCAGCCAGCACTGATTTGCATTTGTTTGTAGCTGTGTTGTGAAGCGACATGGTGATCGGGATGTTGGCTGTGACAGCCCAGAAATCGACCTCCATTCAGACTAAATGCTGCTTTTACCATATAAACAGTAAGGGTGACTCAACCCAATCATAACAATATGATAATAATAATAATGATATTATTATTATTATTATTATTATTATTATTATTATTATTATTATTATTATTATTATTATTATTATTATTATTATTATTATTATTATTATTATTATTATTATTATTATTATTATTACTAAACAGAACTGCAGTCCTGTTCTTACCAAAAACGCTGCATTCTGCAACAGAAACATTGTCTGGGTGCGCATACCTATCCAGGTCAACTACTCCAACACACAGATAAGATATCTGTAAAAATAAGCCTGTAAAAAAACAAGGAGAAAATAACCAACTTCAGCTGGCTCAAACTAACCTTATTCTCTGCTGCTTGAACGTGAGCCATGCAACACAATCCCAGAGAAATGGGAATAAGAAATGGGCGCAGGTTTGTGATTATTGGTCATCTGAAATTAGAATTTGGATCCTTTTCTTAGAGGCAGAGTCTTAGCTGAACACTGGCTTTGATTGTAGACTTTGGCACACGCATAGAGCATCAAACATTGCTCACTTTGAGTGTAGATGGGCTTGGCAAATTCAGCCTAATTAATGTTAGTCTCTTTATGGTTGGAGGCTATTGTATATGAGCAGCATAACTAATCACCATATACTGCTGCTACATCATTAAGCTACACCCCTCATTGAGTGAGCTTATATTTGAGTCAGATTTCCCTATGCATTTGACATCAAAGGCGCCAATTCGACGCGATTAAAAGGGAGGAAATGCCTCCATTTCTGTCTCACTGGATTTCCCCAGTTCTTCTCTTCCCCCCTCATCTCCATCACATGAAGCTTCCCCATTATATGGAGGTTACTGGGTTGTGACGTCGTAGCAGAGTGGTGGAGAGGTACAGTATGTTCCACTGGGCGGCTTATTGCAGTGCAGCACAACACAGTGAGGGTTATTGTGACACTGATTATGATTTCTCTATTTATAATCCGATGCCCAGGGAGGTGTTTACGCCAAAAGTCTTTAATCCTAAACAGAAATGATGATGGAGCATGCCAGTATTTACCATAAAATGCAAGTGATTGGGAACCCCTCTGATATTCTGTCATGATCTGAATAACAGAGGAAGTGAAACATGACCTACTTTTCCAAAAATTTTGTCTCCATTTTTTATTCCATTTTCATGGGTATTACTTTCACATTGTCTTCAGCAATCGGCTTCCAGCTCTGTGAGATTCTTTGGCCATTTGTCACGTTTTTCTCTGCTCCGGTCACATTCCAGCTGCACATTTTGATTTTCTTCCATTTTCCATACTAACTGTATCCTGTTATAGAAGTGATCTATCTTCTTCCCATCGTTTGCTTATTTCTCTCTAAATATTGTATGGTCTTCGGAATTTGCCCATATTATGAACATTTATAAGGGACTCCAGTCTCTCCATTCTCACTGAATGTTTTACACGTGTTTCTGGCTGCAACACAATCACCAAAGCATGATGGATGCACCCCTTTCTCCGAAAGCTAGACAGGCGTTCTTATCGTTAGAAAACATAATAGTACCACAGCTCATTGCTACTTGAAAGTAGCATAACTTCCTCTGTCTCCAGGAGTTGTATTCAAAAGGCTTGGGGCTTGTTTAAATATGTAGTTTCAACCAAATTTTTCTTTTGGGGACTTTTCCATTAAGCTCACAGTAACACAACCGAGCATGACGAAACAAATTATGAAAACAAAATACCTAAAGTATGCTTCAGAATTATCTGCAGGCCTTTGAGTCTCCAATTCATGCTCTGCTCACTTATTAAATAACAAAGGGGCATCTATTTTACATTTTGGTCACTGCGCCGCTTGTCCTTTGCTGTCAACATTGAGTCAGGTGTCCTTGGTGTGTCACAGCACATGGCTCATCTCCACTCCCGGTCAAAGTGTGGGAGCATTTCTCCGTGTGTCGTCCCTCTCTGGGCTGTAGGTCATCCCAGCAGGAGGCAGTTGGCTGCCAGCGTTTCGGTTACAGCGTCTCAGTGGAGAGGCTGTGGTCGCTCCGTTGGGTTTGTGACATACAGCACGGGGGGAGGGTTGATGAGGGGAGTGGAGGTGAGGCGAGTCAGGAGCACATTGCACAGCACTGGATCCCAGCGGGGGTCCCATGTGGGAGGCGCAGCAGAGCTGAGAAAAGGTGATTTGTCAAAGTGAGTGCATGTGGTCCGGGCTCGTTGTTCACCTATCACACCACAGCAGGACGTTTCCCCAGCCATGTGTTGAGGTAGATACAAAAACACTATCTCGTGAGTCTTATGTCTCCTGAGAGAAGTAAATCACTTTCCTGAGCGGTGAACAGATTATTTTAACTGTGACTGAGTGTCATGAGGAAGGCCGTCTAGTTTTGATTTGAGATGTGTTTTTATTACACCTGTTTATGCCAAATGAACAATGAATCAGAAACGCAGACAGAAATAGACTCTACCTCTATATTTTTCCCTGCATGTGGTTATTCTATTTTCATACTAACGGGGAGAGAAGCAGCTTCAGTCACAACATATTTTACTCTGTGGCTATGCTGCAACCTGGAGGCAAGGCATATTGGGCATTTTGACAGTAAATTGGACACAAGAGATCAGTCCTCATCCATAATGACTCTTTTGCCAAGAGCAAAGCAACTATTCCATTAGTATAGAGAAGCGTAAGGATGTGGCGCCGGCTCTGCAGTCTATTTATTTCTTTCATTACTCTCTGGTTAACGTTTGTTGGAAGAGACAGCAAAGTAAATGGGCAAAGAGGAATGGGTGAAAGAATGGATTTATGAATTTTTAAATATATATAGTGTATGTGTAAAGCTGCTGATTTAGATGCAACTCTCAGGAATATTTGCTTTGTGTTATTAACATGCTTTTGGTGAAAAGTCCTATGGTCATATTTTTACATTTATTAAAAGCAGAGATGTGACATCTTCGTCCTTGAAAATATTTACTCTTTAATCTAATGTTTTGAACCTGAACCTGTGCTAATTTTATTTTTAAAAAATCCCTTTGCATATTTGGCAGGACAAAAAATATTATTTAATTCTCAGACATCTCTAAACACCTAAAATTCTGCCTTTAATCTCTTCCAAAGGCAGTTTCGCAGTAATTTTCAGTTTGAATTGTGTGACCGAAAAATCTCCCTGGTTGCTCAGGTAGGTAAACAACTAGGAGGTGAGCCTGAACCAAAACACCCACAGCTTTGGCCAGCATGTCCGTGACTATAATATAACAAGTGTGAATGTCTGAACAACACCAAGAAGCCTGAGTCCGTCCACCATACAGTTAGAACTGAAAAGAGCTGACACTTCTTCAAGGATTAAAGTAAAGCTGCCTCCAGTGTGAACATGGAGAGATGTGAATCTATTTTCATGCTGGAATCTAATCTCTGTCACACTTCATTTCAGCTGTATCATTTACTCCCCCAATTTCTCCCCCAATATTGAATGTGTTCCAGAAATAGAGTCATTTTAGAGCAAAAAAATAACAAAAGAAAAAAAAATGGCACAAAATGATAATATGAAGATGAAAAATATCATTAATTGCTTCTGTGAAGCTTGAAATCATCAATGTGAATCATATTTTTTCAGTTTAGAAAAAATGGAAGGCCATTTGCTTGATGAGAATCGACTACATAGTTCCTGTCCAAATGGGTTAGAATAGATGGAGGTTTGCTGGATAGGAGTGGCATCAGTTCAAGGTCTAGAGCTAATTTGGAGAAAATTAGGTTATTGTTTGAACAAGCAGAACAATGAGTTCACAATACACAATTCTATTCCCTGATGATCGTTGTTTGTACAGTTGTTAGGATTTACAGGACATGAAAAGTGAAGCACTGTGTATGCTGCAACAGTTCATTCTTGAAGAACAAACAGTTTTATGCAGAGTTTCCAGTCATGAGAACGCTTCTTTACAAAGATGATTTGATTCACATCCTACACAAACAATAAAAAGCTATTAATCCTGCTATCATGCAGTTTGCAGAGAGAATCTGATCCATCTTAAGATAGTTCACCATTTGATGACACTGCAGGCTCTTGTTTTGAATGAGATCTGAAAGTCTAAAACAAATTGTTTGCCTTTTTGTGGGTCAGGCTCTTTTGTGGGCATTATTATAGATGGGTAATACAGACAACACCTCTCTGTTTGAATAATGGCTAAATGAAGCAAGCTTGTCAATCTGTATTTGTGTGCCAATTAGTGTCTGGCTGTTGCTTCAGAGTAAAAACCTTTTATCTTGCTTTCTTCAAAATGATGAAAACAGCCCTGTTTTTTTTCTGTGAAATGGTGCAGGCTTTTTCACAAGAAATTAGAGGAAAAAAGGAAAATGTGGATGTTGAATTTACTCGCTTTTCCCCTACAAAATAACCATGATAATGTTGGCGGAAGCTGCCAGCCCTTGAGTCTACTTTTAAAAGGCTTGCGAAAATTCATTACTAAGTGAGAATAGATGTGTGGCTGGAAGGGTCCTCATCTGTATGTGGGGCATGAATGTTACCTTGTCTTTTGCTGGCTGAGGGGACAGAAGAGGAGCGGAGGGCAGATCAATGGGGCATGAGACAGTGTGGTAGAGAGCAAATGCTTGAGGTATGCTGAAGCTCACAGCTGCTCCCTCTCAGAGGTAGAGCACAAAAAGCTTTTTGATCGAGTGTCCATGTGCCACCGATACCCCAGACCGCTGCTGTACCCCCTCCCAAACACTAACACGGAAACAATAGCGCACAACGAGACACCACAAAAAATCCATCAACATGTCTCCCGGGCTCTTTCCTGCACTTTCTGGTTCACACTGCAGCTCCTCATAAGACAAACCGCTCATCACATTTTAGGATCCTTAATCCAGTTCTGCAACGGAAATGGAGGACGGGGGGGAGATGTCTATGTAAGGCCTGAGTAATGTGATTAGGATCCGTGCCGGAGTGCTGTGCATTCTCCTCATGGAGCTGGCTGGAAGAGTGCCCGCCAGCAAACAACAGCTCCCCGCCCTCTGCTCTCACTGATTGAGGCTATGGGGCCACGCAGGGTGGCCAGTCAAAGGAAATGTTCTACCAGTCTATCTGCATGTCCTGTTTAAATGTTTAATCACCAAACTTGGACCACTGACTGGTCTGGACAATTACCAAGTTTTTGTGTTGACTCGCTGAAGGCTAAATACAGTGAGCACACTCAGCATGAGTTGGCTGTAATATTCATGGTGTCTTATATAATAATCTCCACAGTTGTGATAAAATCAAGAAGAAAGTGTTATCTGCAAAGAACATACGCTGAGCGGGGCATTCTTTCTATTTTTGGTGTTGTTTCTTTTTCATGCAAAGTTTACTGATACTTGAGGGTTTTTTCTTCATTTAGTTTTTACTATCCAATAGTGATTTTTGTCCACCTTTCTCTACAGTTCTATTCATTCTAATGAAAGTTCTTGATCTATGTTTTTGTCATGTACATTTACTACTATGATATATTTCTACCTCACTTCGTTCCGCTTTAAAAAGTATCCTGACGTTCATGGGAGGATTTATTTAGGGTTCTTTGAACCAGGTTTAAAGCTTTTCAGCATGAAATTGGCTGTTGGGAATGGGGTAACAGAGAGCACGGCAAATGGCTTTGAGTGATGGATGAAAAAGTCCATCAGCAAAATGTTTTGTGCCGATTTGATGCCTATTAGTATTGTGTTTGTGCATGCTGTGCATGATTGGATGATTGTGTTCATAGAGAGAAAAAGAGGCAGTGTGTAAGATCATCAGAGTGATCTGCACCATTCATCAAAAGGTTCTTTATTCTTCTTTTTTTAATAGTTTCAGTTGTCTGTCATTCAGTCAACTTGCCGTTTCATCCCAGATTAACGTAGACATCCACAAACGCACAACCCTGACAAATTAAAAAAAGGTATATTTTTTACCCTCATTGATGTGTTTGACCCATTTTCAAAATTTCATCATGTCTCTGTTGTTGTAGTACAGCAAACTGATCAAAAAGAACTACTCTCTGCAACCAGGAAGTAAGCCAAATGTAATAATGAGCAACCGCTCTTAAGTAGCTTTACTGTTTTTACTCTGAGGGAAAAGTGTACATGTGTAGTATCGGTCACAGATGATCTGTAGCATGTCTTGTTGGTACGTGTAATCCTCAAAGCGCTCTGCTCTGTCAATTTTTTGCCGTTTGTTAGTTCCTCTATTGATTTTCCTATAGCCGTCTGCCAGTAAGTGCTGTCTGAGTTCTGCCATTACTGTTCTTTGTAATGTAGAAGCAGCAGGAAGTCCAACTTATTTACTGAAAGTCTCCCCCCCCCCTATTAAAGCAAACCCATCATTGATTTACTGGAAATTAGGGTCTGGTATTCCTGTTTTTATCATCCATTTGGGACATGAACATGAATACAATATGTATAATACACAGATGCAGGTGAAAACATGAGCTGTTGTGAACACATGATTTCTGTTTTCTCATCAGTCTGCCCCACAGCGTCAAGGCGAGCCTGTCTCTTTCTCCGTCTGGACCCGGGCGGGCGGGCAGCGGCGGGGGCTCGCCCACGTCCAAAATGGACTACTGTGGAGGCGTCCCTGTGGAAGACATGCAGGCTCTGACCATCACCACTCTTTCCGCCGCAGACGTAGCCAAACAGTACGAGCACATTCGGGAACTGGGGAAGGGCACGTATGGCAAGGTAGACCTGGTGGCCCACAGAACACAGGGTGAGTTAAAGCACTCAATACAAAAGATTCAAAGCTAGGCTGGTGGACTGGTGTGATCTCTGTAGCCCTACCAGAGACTATTAAAGCTGAGTGTAATCTGTGGCTTCTGCAGGCACCAAAATGGCTCTGAAGTTCGTTACCAAGAACAAGACGAAGCTCAAAAGTTTCCTGCGGGAGTACAGTCTAACGGGCTCACTTAGCTGCAGCCCTTTCATCATCAAAATCCTGGACGTGCTCTTTGAGACAGAGGACAGCTATGTGTTCGGGCAAGAGTATGCCCCCGCTGGGGACCTTTTTGATATCATACCACCACAGGTAGGGCCATCATCGTTTTCTCCTCTTATAAACATTCTCACCCAACTTGAGCCCCTCCAATCAGTCAAAATGTTCCGACACAGCCTTTTTAACAAGCTCTCAAGGGGTTGGAGTCTTGACTTTGTCCCGGTTTCTTTTCCCAAAAAGCCCTCACTTTGCTTCAGAGCTATTCCAGTTGATGTGCTGGTAGTGCTTGACTTCGAGGGTTGTGAAGACTCATTAAAAGAGATTGCCATGGAATTCGGAGCTCAGGCTGTTATTTCATTTTTCATTTTTGGAGCATATCACTTCTCTCCCTGCACTTTCAGACCTCTCCTTATCGTCACTTGACTGGTTGTTATGCTGGTAGTGGAACCTTCACACCGTGTCTGTGTCACCTCATGTTTTTGATGGAGAGTATGAAAACCCACTCTTATGTTTTGTGTCCTTCCCCAGGTGGGTCTGCCAGAAGAAATGGTCAAGCGCTGCATGCAACAACTGGGTTTGGCCCTGGACTTTATGCACAGTAAGAGCCTGGTGCATCGAGACGTCAAACCAGAGAACGTGCTCTTGTTTGACCGCGAGTGCCGCCGCATTAAGCTCGCTGACTTTGGCATGACCCGGCGCGTGGGCTGCCGTGTCAAACGGGTGAGCGGCACCATCCCCTACACGGCGCCGGAGGTGTGCCGCGCCAACCGTGCGGAGGGTTTCCTTGTGACCACCAGTTTGGACGTGTGGGCGTTTGGCGTGCTGGTCTTCTGCATGCTGACAGGCAACTTCCCCTGGGAGGCGGCGCTGCCGGCCGATGCCTTCTACGAGGAGTTCCGGCGTTGGCAGAAGGCGGGGTGCCCGGTGGGAACTTACCCGTCTCAGTGGCGCCGCTTCACTGATGACGCCTTGCGCATGTTTCAGAGGCTGCTCGCCGCTGACCCGGAAAAGCGCTGCGGGGTTAAAGATGTGTTCTGCTTCATCAAGTACGAGCTGGTCAGCGAGCTCCGGCGCCGAGCCTCTTACCGGGCGAAGAGAGGCGAGCGGTCCAGCTCAGGACTGTGCACCGGCAGTTGCACTTCCTCCTCTTCGTCCACTTCCTCAAGGCCCTCCCACCGACACCCAGAGCCCTCCACCCCTCCAGGAACATCCTGCCTGCGACCAGCACCGCTCAAACGTAGTGTCCTCTCTGACCCTCTGTCTCCCAGGGAGGAGGCTGGACAACACCAGTCTCCCGGGCGAGACAAGAACAAAGGCCAGATGGTGATGGCGACTGCCATAGAAATCTGTGTGTGACCACGCTAAAGTCAGATCTGGAAATCAGATGGTTTTCCACAGTAAATAACGAGCTGTGAAGAGGTGTTGATGACTACCACTGAGAGCCTGGGGAAAGAACAGAGGTCCTCAAACCATGAGAGTTAATCTCAGGATCCTATCCAAGCTGTGGAAATGGACATCATCAATCAGTGGTACACTCTTGGACAAGCTACCGCTTATATTCAATGCCATTTAGGTTATTATTAGTGACCAAAGACTGCTTCCAGTGCGGAGAAGCCATCCAGGCAGAGTTCAAGATTCAGCTGATGCCCCTTTAAGCTGTTCACTCTGCCAACCTGACATTTGTGTTTCTTGCCCATACACTGTGGTGGTGCTAATGATTCTATACTTAGATCCGCTCCATGTCTCTGTAGTTAAGTGTTCGTTCATCTCACAGTTTTAGTTTCAGGAAAGCCTAATTTCACCTGAGCAGGTGATGTTGGCAAGGACAACTGTATTCAACTGCCGTTTCTGAGACTTCCTACCAACCCACGATGCATAAAGTCAGTTGTAGTCATATAAGATATAAATTGCTACAAAGGGGGATTGAGAAATGAGAACATTAATGTAGCAGTTTGTGTGAAACATCTTTTAATTTAGATGTCTAGACTGAGAGACAGATTTTCAGTGATCGGCATCAACTCAGGACAATTCAGTGCAACCTTTCCCATTTAATCATTGATGGAATCCCATTTAGAGGCTGGTAGGCACAATGGGACTCTTGGTAAGATTAATTTTCAGTGAGTCACAAGAGAGTACAGGGGTTGTGCATTTTCTAAGGGTTTGAACAAGGAAAGGTAAACTTTTCTTTTTTCTGATCTTCTTTTCCAACTGGTGTGTGTGTGTATTTCAAATGCTAAAGCACAACATTTTTGTAAAAGAAGACAACTCCTAGATATTGTTATTGATATTTCTAGAACTGTACCACAGTACCTGGTAGATCAACTATGTAGCTGTACCGATTTTCTACAAAAGGGTAAAGCGTTTTAGAGTTTTACTGTCACTGGTGATGTAATGCACTGTATGTAGCAATGATATATAAGAGAATGTACAGTTTATCACAACAAATGTATGTAATGATGTGCAATCTAGAGCCAGGTACATAGTGTGACATAGTAGCAGCATTCGTTTTAACTTGCATTGGTTTGGGTTTTATCTGAACCACAGTCATTCGACTCACTTTAATTTAGCCTCACCTCTCCTCTCCAAATAAATCACATAGATGGCAAAGACAAGGTGCTTATCATCATGGGAAGATGACCGCTGTGTCAGCTACTGTGTTTTTTAAATGCTGATTGATCATGACCTGGACTTCGGCTTTCATCAAGTTGCTGCTAATTATGAAAGGATCTTGAGAGCGCCAAATGTTTTGGATCAGTCTCACACCGGGCAGGTGTGTGTGCGTGTGCGTTTGTGTGAGAGCATGTGTCTGTGTTTCCTGTTTCTACTTTCCTTCCATGACAGCTCATCACTGTACTGGGCACTCCTCAGGTTCAGTTTCTTTTCTCCTCTTGAGCATCAAGTCTAATTGAGACTGTTGAGAAATCTAGTGGCCAGCCCCCCTCCCAGCCATCCACAGCCCCCAATGACAGCTGCTTTGCTTGTTATTTTGGATGACACATCTCTGCGCAGAATGTCTACGCTTTATGAGTACCTTTAGAGTCCTTATGCAGTCTCATCGGATATAATCAAAACTGGTAATGGTTCCTGTAATTTCCCCTGTTCCTTTCCGTTTCTCTCATTGGAGATTATGCTTATGCCCTAAAAAACACATATTGTATGTCCAGCTGCTTTGTTGTATCAATCAAAATCCCTCACTAAATTAACATGCAACATGAATTAATTCTGCCCACCAAATCATTATTTCATTTATATAATACTGCAACATGCACATAAAACCAATAAGTATTAAATGGGCTTCATAGGGTGGGCAAAAGATAAAGCAATACAGCGAACTTCTACTAAAAGTCTAACACAGGGGGTAAAAAAAAAAAGTAAATGAAAGACAAATATTGCAATAACAATATATCATAATGACAATCAAGCCAATTATGATTAAGATTGTTACTTTTCTATTATGTTTTTTCTGAAACATTCTGATCAAATTGCATAGTATAATTAATACAATATAATATTACACTGTATAATACTTATTGCCACGGATTTTCCTCATCATATACATTTCTCTTACAGAAATCTCAAAACTAGATGAAGCCAAGATCACAATATTTAAGGAACTGTTTTAGGACAAAAATATCATCCAAACATTTTTTTATTAGAAACAACATGGTAATATTTACAGTTAAACTGACACAGTACACTTGTAGCTGAGTCAGAGGAAGTTTTTTTCTGTAGTACAAGCTTCTCAAAATGTTATCTGTGAGAAGTAAACAATATATTGACTGATTTTAACCATGACTCACACATAAATGATCAGTTATCTTGAAAATATCAATAATACATGAATGCAGAATAACATAAATTCTGGCGCAGTTCAAAACTTAACAAAGTCTAAATCAGTGTCATGTGACGCAGCTTTTTATAATGCAGCATGACATCAGTATACAAAAGGTGGTGTTCTGATTTCACTTCTGCATCAAAGCCGTTTGTATTATTTGTCTATTTCTGTTTGACAGATGAATAATTGTTTCTCATGGGTTGTTATGACAGGAATGGTATAGATAGGAATCACTGTAACAGGTTTTATTTGATGTTTGCAGAGTGTAGCCCCCTGTTATTCATGTCATTGAACAGTTCCTCTGCCAGTAAATCTCATTTTAGGCTCTAATTGTAAATATAATGTGTATTGTCTTACACAAGATGAATAAACAAAATATCGATATATGTTGAAATAAATTTATGCACCACATCTCATACCTCCTCTGTGTCTCTGGGGCTTGTTTGAAAGTAGTGTGTCTTCTTTTTTTCTCCTGCAGATCTTGCTCAGCCCAGCTTTGTGAAGTCCCCAGACCATTAGATGAAGGTCAGCTTGAATCACATGTGATTTCCCAAGGCTCTGGCTTTCGTCTGGCTCCATTTGAAAAGCCCAATTAACACATCCGTAGATAGGAGTTATCAGCTTTCCTCAAATAGCCCTGGAGTTCAGGATGTTAGAGTACGGCAGTGAAGATGAGAACAATTATCATCCCACTACCCGTTTATGATCCATCTCTGCATCAGAGTATGTGTCAGAGAGGAGGAGTGAGTTAAAATAGTGGTTGCAGTTGATGGTGTATCTTCCTCAGTGAAAAGCTAATAAGTTCAGACAGTGCAAAGAGAAAGGAAAGGTCAGACTTGATACACCATGTTTGTGTAGTGCATGGAAGATGTCCTTTTTGATAGTGTGTTATCTGCCCTTAAAATGCTACAGCAGCCTTGTAGCAATGTACTGAGAGTGTCCAGCTTGAGCTGGCTGCTCCCATCAGGGCTAGCCAAAAGACATTAAAGCGGGTGTCATGAGAAAAAAAATCCTACTCTACAGTAAATTATCAGTGAAAGATGTCATAACACACAGAATGTTTCACTGTTCCTGAAATTCTATAGGAAGATACACCAATAGGAATCGGCTGAAAAATGCAGTTCTCTGCAAACCTTGCTGGGTTGAGCTCTAGCCCCCCTCCCCTCACACAAAGACACACAACCCTGTTGTGAATCAGCAGTAGAGAAAATGGATGGATAGAATTTTTTCTCAGGACTGGGATGTTAAACTCACAGTTGGCGGTCCATGTTGCTGGCCCAGAGAGCAGAGAAAGGCTGCTGGATGCAGCTGTCGCCATGAGCTCAAGTGTTAAATCCTCTCTGGTTACACGGATGTTGGTAGCAGGAAGTGACTAACCAGGAGAGTATTCAGAAATGACTAACCATTCACTGTCCTCATGTACCTTATCAACAGAAATAAATTAAAGTTCATAATAAGGTTCAAATCATAATAATAATAATCATAATAATAATGACAAATAAATCAAGTAAAAAGTTCAGCTATAGCCATAGCCATTTTGTAAAAGAAAGGAAACATCTCAAACTTTCTACGAACCCGTACCAAAAATGACGGATGTTAAAAGTCTTTCACTTTTTGTTTGAGGGGTATTTACAAACTCTTCAGTAAAATTTCTCTCAGTATGTGAGACTTCGGATCCACTTCTCTGTGGGGATGGATGCACTTATTTTCCTCTAGCTTTTCCTCTTGAGGTAACACCTTGTGAATTGTGGGATGTGTTCAGGTCATCCTTTTAATCTTCACAATTTTGTCCTCAGGCTTTTCAAAGATGCTGTGATGTTTGCTTGCTGATATCTAATTTAATCCGCCGTTAACTCTACCGGTGAAAACTTTCGTGTGCCACTTACTGCAACACTGCCCTGAAGGATGTATCGGCACACACTGCAGCCATGAAATCCTATTTGAACATCACCGGTTTGCAGGAATTCCAGATTTTTTGGAAATTTAGATAATTGCTTTACTATCATGAGTCCAATCCTTTGCACACGGCAATATCAGTTCTGCTCATTTTAACACCACAGGGAACAGGCAGTCCAATATTAAACCTCCTGCGTCACCTCAGCATCCTGCCTCTGCACCTACAGATGAATCACACCAACAATGTCGGCTGCAGCATGAACCGTCCTTTTGTCCCTCATACTTGTGCAAAACAGCCGGGGGCTTCTGAAGATTCTTGCGCTGGAGAAGTCGGTCAGTGAGGGTAGAACAGGAAGGAATGTTCTCGGTGCCGTCAGATGTGGAAGACAAAAAGAAAAGAGAGGAAAAGAATTGTCATAACAGAGAGGAGACAGGGGAGTAGAAGCAAGTGGAGATCAGTATAATGGGACAAATGTGCTCGTGTGTGCAGACAAAAGACTCCAGTTATTTACAATATGATATATTTATGCTTCTATTACATCTATTAGGAAGTTTTGAGGTTGCTGAGGACCTATGTTTGCAGAGACGCTTGCGGCATGTTAAATTTAGTTGTTTTGAGTATAAAAGTATAAAAGGCTGTGGTTGTCTGCCAGCATTGCTATAGCAACTGAGATGTTCCTAAATTAGAAGAACTGTGAAATTTTTCTCTTCTTTTAGAAAAGCAGCCACCCCATTTCTTGCTGTGGCGGTAGTGTTTGAGCGTTCCCTGTGTTTCATTATGTATGCTTTTGTGTTTCAGTTTATAGCACGGAAACATTTTGCTCCTCAATTTAGAGTGGGCGTGTTGTCTCCAGCTTGGATGACTGGTTGAGCAGAGAGGTGTTTTTCTGCATATGCACAACTGGCCTCCTGTCCTCAAGGACCAAGCACAGTCTCTGTGCAACACAACAACAGTCAAACTGGGGAGGAAGTTGAAGTATTAAAATGTAGTCTGAACCTTGGTTTGGATAAATAATGAATCTGATAAACTGCCGGCAAATATTGATCAAATATTTCTCTTTACAACATGTGCTAAGAAAATGTTTATATCAGTTAGGGTATTGATTTCAATCAAAGTTTTTATTCAATTTTATCCAAAGCTACCGCATCTACACCGATTGTATGTCCCTCTCTCACTCTCAGGACTCACTTTATAAGAAAAAAACAATCTATCAAAACATTAAAGTCCAAAAGCAAATTGTCTGTGTTTAATAGCTCCTCAGATTCATCTTAGATATACCTTGGAAGCCTGCATCAATGCTATTAAATGGATCCTGAAATAAACACTGCTCAAAATCAAAGCATGAACAGCTGGTATTCATTGGAGGCAAGAGACAAAACAAGGTAAGACGTAAACATAGCACTTAGAGGCTAGTTTCTTAATCACATCAAGTGAAATGCTCAAATTAGGACTCACACTGTCACAAATCATGTCTGTATCTTGTTTTCGTGCTTGACTTATTTGTTTCCCTGTCATGAAGAATCCATTTGTTCATGCTGAGTTTTGTTAATATCACTCATGAGCCTCCTCTTTTCCCCAAACCATTTCATTTGCATTCATACAAAGATCACGTACAGATATCACATGAAATACTCCCAGCATTTTGAATCCTTATTGTGAACTGTCATGAGAGCTGAAAAATGCCACCCATCACTAAGCTAGGAAAGCCTGTTTGCTACAGAGATTACTTAGAATTATATGTGTTCGCCTGACATAATTCCCACTATAAATATCAATGAATAAACAAACAAAAACAGGAAAATATCTATACATTAACTAAATCAGAAGACTATACAGAAGAGGTCTTGATTTAAGATCTGTATCTTATCAAAATGTCCTTTTTGCATCCTCCAAGCACTCCCCAACGTCACATACTGAACATCACAAAGGATTTGTGGCATCGACAGCAGGAACTAAATTGCTTGTGTGTCGGCACAGACCTGACTGGCTGATACAGTGAACACTGCTAACATGCACGTCAGTGCAGGCATAATTAAAGCCACCAATCAGACGACGGTACTGACACTCTTGACTTAGCAAGAATGAGAAAATATGTCTCTAAAGCTGTTGAAAATAAGAGATGATGCAACAGAGGTCAATGTTCCACTTCCACTGAAATGAAAAGAGTATAGATATACTATAATAGATATACCGTAATAAAAATGCACAATTTCAAGTTTGAAATCATTTGCAATTATTTTTTTATATTAGTATTCTTTATGTAAATAAAGGTTAATTTCCTTGTAATTGATTAATGTTACTTTAACAAAAAAAAAATTTAAATAACAATCATATCATCCACCTGATGACACCTGTGTTGCTTATTTTTTGGGAGGATAGAGTGTGGTTCATTTAAGCAGGAGAAACAAAAAAGAATCAGTAGATATGTTTCCATGCTGGAAAGCTGGTGGTTCCGTTGGTAAGACACACTTACAGGACATTCAAATGGACCCCCTGTGCATTTTTTTAATGTGTTGAAATCTTGTTTTGCATTTCTATGGAATATCATCTGTGTTTGTTAAACCTTTGTTTAATGTGCTGCACAGAATATACGGAGAGAAAAAAGGAAAACTAAAAGTAGTGCCTTGCTGCGGTTGACTGGCACTGTGTTTGTGTGCAACCATGGTCCGTCTTTAATGATGCTCTACGCGGTATCACAAAGACATGGTAAAACAAAACAATAGCTAATCAAGCTAATTATTTTTTGTCCTGCCTGTAAACAGCTAAGATCCCTCTTGAATTGTGGTAAAAACCATCATTTCCATGTCATTGCCTGTTGTAAATGGCAAAGGCCCCAGGGATGCAATTCAAGTGCCTCTAATAATCAGTGTTGTTACATTCAATTACACGCTAACATGTCTCTGAAACAAGATGTGCGTTTGTGACAGCAGAACTGGTGGCTCTGTAGAAGTAATCAATGTCCAAAGCATGATGGTGAGGAAGCAGAACTCCTATATGTCTGGCCGGACGCAGGAGGTGATTTCCTGCATTGTCTTAACTGCATAATTTAAATCGTTCCTTATTTGGCAGAGATTAATTCTCTCCTGGTAATATAAATAGCACCAAGCTAGATTTTCTTCCTTTATGGAAGCTCAAACTCAAGCCACCCTCCCTTATAGCTTTGACATTTAACCACCAGCTGAATTGTAAGAGACGCTTCCCATCGATGCTTTCATTTGCGGCCATGCTCAGTCAGCTCCTTCCTGTTACTCTTGCGATTAGTGTGAATGTGTGTTTAAGACCCCCCTGGTCATATTGATTTTTTTTATTGACCAGAAAATCCTAAATTGGGGAAAACTGCTCCTTTGTAAGGAGCCCTCATGGCATCATGTGAGAAGAGAAAAAAGCTTTTATCATTTTCTGGCTTGATTTTTTTTTGTTTTCCGACAAACAATGTAAACCGAATTTACTGACTTGCATTTTCACACTCAAGGTTTTAAGTTCTAAGAGGGAAATACTTTGTTTAAAAATGTATTTGCATACTTTAACCATAAATTTAAGCAATGAACATCCAAATTCAATGAACACTGGGTCATACTTTCTTAACCTTGGTATTGATTATATGCAGTGCTTAACTATATCCTTCAAGCGTTTATGTTCTCATGAACTCCAACTAAACAAGTGTCCATGGATTAGTGAGTTCTAACGGTTAACAATCTGCACCCCTTAGAGGCTGTGAGAGGAACTGTATGTGGCTTGTAATGAGAAAAAACTATGAAAATGAGTTTGTAAAGTTAAAGGCGGGGCATTTGCTCATTTTGATCTTCCTCCTGATAAAATTGTGCAGGCTAGTCTCAGAGCCACTTTCAGAACCACATGCACTGATAGCCTCCTGTGATTAACTTGTTTTTTAGGCAAAGTGGCAAACGCTGCTGCCCTTTGTGCACACGAGCTCTGCCTCACACAAAAGAGATCCTTGTTTTCTCTGCTCTCTGCCGCAATAAGGCGCCCATGTACAGGAAACTGCCAATTTTTCAAAAAGCTAGAGAAAAACCTACATCAACAGCAAAAGCTATCTTTGTGGGAGGCAGTGGTGGCACACATATTGTTTTTTTGATGTTGAAACTACTAAATAGCTTCTATTTTTCCTAATTCAATTGATATCTATGGTTGAATATTTCTCCACAAAGGGCACATTTAACAGTCTTGTTGACCGACAGAATGTGTTTTCGATCCAGGTATGAACAAGAAGGAAGGAGAATTATAAGTGTTCCCAGAGCAGGGGAACCCAAGGAGCAGTCTAAAAGATTTGAGAGGAAAAATAACAGTCATCTCGGTCAGAGTGAGACGAAATGAATCTTGAGTGCGAAGGTACTGGCCTGCGTTGGGTGGAGTTGTTGGAGGGAGAGCAGGCAGGTGGAATACAAAGACAGAAATGTCCTTTGGGGATTAGGAATGCACACTGAAGTGAGAAAAACATCAGTTGCTGTGATTTTACAAGTTTTCCTGGAAGTCTGAAGTATCTGAGAAGTTAAATGGGAGCAAGGTAAGTCTCTTCTAAAACATAGCGTGTTGGAATAGCAATGAGGTGACCTGATTACCATGGTGGAGACGCCGACACTTTGCCAGACTGGCTGCTGCTGCTGCTGCTGCTGCAGGCCCTTAAGAAGGAAAAGGGCTGAAATGAACCGAATCAGTTGTGTAAGAAATAAGAACGCATGTAGTTATCTTTTAAATGTGCAGGCTGTTGATCAGCTTTATAACTGATTTGCAGAAATATCAGATAGTAGTTTGATACTGAGGGGAAACTATGAAAATTAGAATAAGATTGGACACTTACAGTAATCATTTTAACCACGTTACATTAACTCTGTTCTTTATTTGGTTTTGAGGCGTCAACATCCTTCAAATATAAAAACATGACAGACAATGTGATTTAACCTCCTGTGTGGCACCCGTATCCCATATAGAATTTTGCTCTATCATTTCATCAGAATTATTTATTGTTGTCTTGAAATTATTCATTTATTTTTCTCATCCTTGAATGAATTGCCCCAGAAACTGCAAGTCCCTTGTACACTTCATCGTTTCTGTTGCCTTGAACTGTTGTGAATCACTAAATGAACCCTCTGCAATCTAAAAGCAAAAAAAGGAGCACTGCCTTCCCAGTGTGAACTCTTTCATCCAGCTGACCTCCTTGTCTCACTCTACATCAGTTCAACCAACTGCGACAGCGTTTCCTTTTCCCGGTGCTCGTTAGAGTGTGTTTATGATGCACGGTGCACAGACAGCTAACGAGGACGCTTCAGCTCTGACGTCGCATCGCAGACACCACTGCAAGTCACACGAACCATGGGACGAGTGCGCATCAGAGATGCTTGGGGAACATGCCTCCTAACATCTGGAATAGATACTCAGACAGCAGTGACCCAGTACAGCACGTGTGCCCTGAAAAGAGGAGGATGAATGCACCTTCGTCACTGTGCGACACACTTACGGGAAATGTTTGGAGCCAGGAGGAATAGAGCTGGAGTGTAAATACTGTTCAAAACTAGGATTGAAGATGACATTTTCAAAATGAATATATATTTTTTATGCCAAACTTGGAGATGTGAAATGTAATAGAGAAAAAAAAAAGTTTTTTCACTTCTTTTCAAATTAGTTTGCCTGGCGTCTTTTTATTTCACTTTGAGAAAATATTTTAAAAAAAGAAATTCAACAATTTGAACATTCTGAATAGACATTTATATTACCATACTATTTCGCTCCTGATGGTACAAGTATAGCCCAAGATGACAAAACATTTTGATAAAAAAAAGATAACATGATGCCTTAGTATTTTGATTGATATGCATCTGTAACACTTCCTGTAATTATTCTTAGACAATGTTCCCATGCATAATTAGATGTTCCACACAAAAGCTATTCATCCATCCATCCATTTTCTATAGTGCTTCTTTCCAATGGGGTCGTGGGGGGGCTGGAGCCTATCCCAGCTGACAAAGGACGAGAGGCGGAATACACCCTGGACAGGTTGCCAGTCCATTGCCGGCCACAAAAGCAACTCATCGCATGAATTATAGAACATTGCTGTAGAATATCCACCCTTAATTGCATATCATGGTGAAGAATTAAGAATAAACTCCAATATAAAGTTCTGATTCAGATCAAAGAGCTCATTTAACTGTGACATCACCCACCTCTATCATCCATGGTTGTATTATTCCTGTTTCTGTGTTCTTATTCTCTGCCTTTTTTTTGTTACATCATTCAATCTGTTGTGTATATATAAAGCTCACCATGTTGTTCCTTTTGATCTCTGTCCGCTTTTTTTATTCATTGATTCATTCATTTATTCAGTCATTTATTTATACCTTTGCCTGCTCCTTCTGTATAAAATTCAGCTTCAGCCCTCTACTCCTGTCTGTCCGTACTTTTCCCCCCTGATTACTAATTGCCATGTTGACTGGCATCCCTGTATAACCTTTGGTTTGCCCAATCTTTTCTGATCCATGATGTATGTGTGTCTGTGTGTGATACTACTCATCACATTGTAACAAAGCATGTTATGCATAGTGTTAGAAGTCTCTTAAACGGTGTTTGGTGCACTGAGGAGAAATGTCGGTGAGACATTTACGGCGCCAAAAATAGAAAAGAAGAGAACGGAGCCAGACATCTATGTGTGATGCGTTTAGACCTGGGTGACTCATTTGCTCCTCATTCCTGTGAATGAAAGTAAGGGAAGTACAACCCATACCTGGTTTCGCCTCCAGCATCTTCACGCTGCGCCGTGTCACAACCTGGAAGCTCTGTGTGGATCCGGCAGAGGTCTGACTGGGGCGACAGCACACACCGCTGGTTTCAAAGAAGTGATTAAAACAACTTCCCTGCAATCTCAAGTGGTTGCTTTGCATCTGGTGTAAACACACATGCCTCTGTTGCCAGGGTAATCTCGATTAATCAGCGGAGCTGCTGACAGGATATGACTGGATGTGTGTTGTTTGTCGTCAAAACCGCTGAGCAGAGAAACAGCTTTTCGGAAGCGAGCACGGGGCCTGCTGAGAGAGCCATCCAGTCCCTGTCAAAAATAATGCATCATGTAAAAAGATGAGATGCTTTGGAGGAGCAGCATCTTGGAAGATTTTTTTCATCTGACACAAAGTGCCAATCTGAGCACTTTGTGTTTGGAATAGAAAAGGAAATGGATTGAGGACTTACTAGTACCAAAGCTGCACAGCAAAGAAATAATGTCTCTCATTCACAGTTTTATCGCTAAAAGGGGAGGCGCAGGCCACTTTGTTAATTATCCCATTGTATGTAATGTAATTAAACCAGCTCTGCTTGCTCTTCAGTTTTAACACATCATTAAACCAGCCATCAGTGTGCTGACATTATGTGCAACACAGCTGGACTGTTGAGGTCACAGAGACACTGGAGGTTGGGTTCAACGCAATGTCACTTAAAAGAATTATTAAAAAGGCGTTCAACAAACCTCTGAAAGCAGAAGACTATAAGCCTTATTTAGTACCAGAGCCGGAAGAGTGCTCCTTCACCCTGTCACATCTGAGGTAGTTTGTCTTCCTCTGTGGGACCACACTTCAGGCCACCACTCCTTCCATGTTCAGGATTTGAGAAATGTGAGCAGTTGTAGTCAAAGTGAAATGTTGTCCTTTTCTTAAGAGGATATAAATGCAAACAGAAAAGATGAATGCCAGAGAGCACACAGTCCATTACTTTGCCTCGCCTACAGTGACTGCCCTTTTCATTAGAATAAGGGTCTGAAATCTAAACAAATTAGGGGTCTTGAAAAAATGTGAATGGGTTCATGTACAAAAATAAACAGTTAGTGAACATTATTACAGTTATTAAACTCAAGGACAAACTACATGAGTTTTGCACGTCACTGTTTCGGAATTGCTGTTTTGAGTTCCAATTTTGTGCTTGGATAAAATAAAAAAAACATTTTAAACCTTACTTAAGTATAAAACCAATTGAATTTTACAAAGATTAAAATGGCATTGTCCTTCTACTATAATGAGATTTGTGGTTTTCAGCAGTGAAAAAAAAAAAAAAAATCAATGAGAGCAAAAAACAAACCAAATCAACAACCAACTATAGACAAAATGTCCTCACAACACTCAGTGTCATGTAGGTGGGTTCTTGAGGGAGGACTCAGGTGCGGAGATGAGGGAAGACAAGGTTTATTGTAACGAAAAAACACTCATGAAGAGTGAATGTCCAGACAAAGCACAAATCAAGGCTGTGGAAAACTATGAGCAAACGGCAAAGTAACAAAATAACGATTAACAAAACTGTGACAAGGTTGTGGCAAAACTATGACAATGGCAAAGTAAAGAATAATACGACTGTGGCAAACGCAAACCTGGACTGACGTGGGGTTGACGAAAGACGAAAGGTAATCAAGACAAGACGAGACACCAGACGTGACACTCAGGACCTGAATCAATAACAATTATACATGCTAAAATCTAATACGCAATATGTATATTATGGATCAAGTTGTTCAGATGTCTGATTCTTTTAAGTATTTTGGTTTTTCATCTGGACGAAAAAGAAAATCTCAGTGAGAACAATGAAATCTGCATTTTGAGAATGAAATGATCTATTATTACATTTGGATCAGATACCCCTGCACACGGTCGTACTATAGTTTTGTGTTTTGCTTTAATCTTGTTATGCAATGCCCTTTCTGTGTAATTAAATTTAGTCATCCTGCTTAAGCGTGTCTTGAATGCTGGGTTGCAGCCCATTTTACAATGGCAGGCAACAGGAAAAGAGTTTAAAATTTAATCGTTCTTAAAGTACTTTGGCTTGTCTGACCACTCTTGCTGAGTCTTGACTCAGTTCGCCAACATCAGAGCAGATGGGGAAATGTAGGGGAGCCATTTTCAAGTGAAAAGCAAGCTGCTCGGCAAACATTTATGACGATCCTAGTTGCTGCTTGGACAGAAGGTGCACTTGAGGCACCTATACGGAATATTAAACAATACGAAACAAAACTGAAGAGGACACAACCACAGCAAACAACATGATCAGGCAGCAGCTTTACAGTTCAGGTTGCCTGGCAGCAAACAAAAGCTGGGCTTTAAGCTGCCCTCCGCAGTGCTGCTGGAAGGATCACTGTTTCCTAAAGATGAATTTGATGGATGTAATCAGAAGTATTGTCCACCCTGAGCGGGCTCCTTTCTGTCCTCGACAAATCTATTCCTTTCAGCATTGTGATAACAAAATCCAGAAAACGCTGCAGTGCTGACAGCACAAGGAACTTTCATCATAATCACAGCCAACCTTTTCCACTAATAGCATCTGCATGTGTATCCATGCTTCCTTTTCAACCGCGCTATACTTGCTCTCCCTGCCCAGTTTGAGGAATTTGTTTTCTTAATTTATACAATTCCAAATCACAAAAAAAACAAGTCAGTCATTGAGCTGTGTAACTCATACAACGATTCATTGTACCTGTGCATTATTGAACACAGGCCTTTTGTCCCCCACCTTGTTTTCATAAGTTAAACGTCCTGGCTATTTTCAATCAATGTCTTTTTCTCTAAATGAAGGATTTATTAAGAACTCTACGATGCTAAAGGAAGAATACCAAAGCTGCTGAATTGTGTTAGCATTTTTTTCACCTCTGCCCCATGTGCTTCTTCACATGCGTGAAGAGCTGCTAGTCTGAGACGCCCCAGCACGATGGGAGCCATGTGTGGCGTACAGTGCGCGCGCTCGAAATGGGCACCGATTCCCGCTTCACTGATTAGTCCTGGGCAGTTGGAACACTTCGAAAAATGTGATAATTGTGTTTTCATGCTGTCGTGATGAGACCCAGTGGGCTCATTTTAAGGAAGGAGCTGACTTTCAGTGACATACTGGTTATTATCAGCTAAATCTTTTAAGCAATACTTACATATGCTCACAGTGAGCACAATCTGATACAATTTGGATAGAAAAAATAGTGCGCTCAGAAGTTAATATCCTGGTCCATGCTAATACCTCAGTGTTCTTGTTAAGTCTTATTGCTTATGAGATGGAAAATAAAACAAATTGAATTGCAGTCTATTCAAAGTTGTTGTAAGTTTCTGAATTCAGGACATGAAAATCCTCTTTCATCATTTGCTTAAACAGCAGGCAATAAAAGCAGGTGAAGTACAAAAGTCAGATAGTTGTTTTTTATATGACACTTTTTCTCCCTCAGAGGACGGAGAGAATAGTCTGTTGTATCTGTCAGAGATGCTGTAGAGCTAAGTGAAAGTATGTTCTGAAGATTTCTAATTAATACATTGTTACTTTGAGGATCCCATTGTGCCTCTCTTCTATCAGTTCAGCAAATGAGTTCTCTAAAGAATTGTTGAACATCTACAAAGGTTCTTCTACGCTGCACATTTAAGAAGTTTCATAAGCCTGCAACATGCTGAACTCAGCACCAGCAGCCTTTCCAAGTACAACTGCCCTGAGATATCAGATTACTACAATTTACCGGACACAGTGCAGCACCCAATGTTTTCAGCACGCACATCGTCACTCTGGGGTGGTTCAGTTGGTTCAGTTGTGTTTTTGGGTTCATTAGGATGCCGTGAAGTTGAATTAGAACCCAAGGGAAATCCCCTCCGGCCACTTTTAAGACATCCATTCAATTTGAAACACTTGCTTGGTGTAGTAAATTGCCATTTGTCTCACTGTGGCACGCACAAACACACATCTATCAATGTGTCCGGCCTGACATTCCCCCTCCTCTGTCTTTCTTCCATTGTCATCCCCCTTTTTGCTCTTTCTTTCTTGCCTCTCTTAATCTCTTGCTACTCTGCCTGCAATCTTGCTCATTCTCCTTCCTCTGTTTTTACTTTTCTCTCTTCTTTCTATCTCCTGAGGACCACACCACCTACTCACATGAATGCATCTGCGTCACTCTTCCCTTGCAACTACGTCAGACCTACTTAAAGATCCTGGGGGGAGCAAGAGTTGTTTTTTTTGTTTTTTACATTATACACCCTCAAGCATGAGGGTGGGCATGTGAAGTGTTGAGGAATAAAGAGGAGAAAAAGCTGGAGGGAGATTGGGGTCCAGAGAGTTCTGGGCAAGGTTTGAAAGTGTTGCATGTTATCATCAATGGACTGTCTTGTGACACATCTGTTCTATTCTGGGCAGTAGATCAGCTTTAAAAAGAAATGGTGTCAAGATTACAGTGTATCAGTGATTTATAAAAGCAAACATGATGCAAGTGTGTTTTTTTTAAGATTACACCACAGTACAGTTACATTAGCCCCATGGGACAGCAATATTTTACAACCAACTAAACACTATTCCTGGATGAGGCACAGCTTTGGCTTTCAAATTAATACCATGAAACAGGACAAATGGTACCTACATTATAACTGAGTCTGAAACAGACTAGTTAAAGGCACAGTGACAGTCTGGGAGGACTCCAGACTGGGGCTGCTCTACAGTAACTGAAAGAACACAACAGCAGCCCCATAAACCCAAATGAGACGTTACATAATGTTCGGTTAGATAATAGATAAATGCCTCTTTGGCAACATATCCGTTTCATAACTCGTTTCTATGAAGAAAATTCACGAAATCTCTTAGGACATACATTACTGATGTTGAGAGTCATGATGTCTTTGTTTTTTTGTTCTTCACTTTTCCTGTCCAACAAAAGCGCAAAAACGGGAAAACAGAGCTGTGCTGATGAGTCAAACCACAGGAAAATACAGTACCTGAATCATAAGGATGTGAGTGAGTGTGCATGTTTCTTGTTGATCTTTATTATTATTGAGCAGATTGAACAGTCAAACTGATAAATGTGTTTGACAGTTGTCAGGGACCTGACACACAAGCACTGATGGAAGACTGCCAGGCCATTGATTTTATGCAGAGCCACACACATCCAGACCTGCAGATCCCCATCAATACCTCCTAGTTATGTCAACGTGTACTTGAGTCCACCGAGAATAGCCTATACTAACTGCTAATGGCTACTACGGGTAAAGGGATACTCCTGGCTCTTTTCCATCATCACACATACAACTATTCCATCTGATATCGCTGATGATTCACAAAAATATTTCATACGTAGCGAATGCTTTCTACCATCCGAGTATGGTTCAGGTAGAAAATTCTTCTGTTAAACTTGTTAACTTCTGTTGTTCTGATAAAATTATTGTAAATACCAACTGCTGACCACATCTCTGATGTGAGAAAAAATACGAGATTTAATTTAAGCTTTCAGTCATCTTTTGTACCTTGTGGCCCTTATTGGTCTTATGCTTACTCATTTCATCTTGATACAAAGAGAGTAAGGCTCCACATTTGTCTTCTCTGTTTACACCTTTAGCTATGCATTTAAAGAACTGGTTAACTAGTGTCTCTGTTTAGGCCCTGCATGACTCCACTGCACCATCTGTTCAGCTGGGATGTGCGCTCTGCTCGATAGGCTGCTGACACTGGTAGAAGCATTTCTGCTGAACAAAGTTTGGAACAGTCTAAATTTAACTGAAAAACTTGTTCTGGAAGGAATTCTTTACAGATAGAGTTTCTTTGTCATGTACACACGAATTATGTAATATCAGCCATCAGCCAATGTGGTTCACTTATAATGATTAAGTAATTTATAGGTCTGCCTATTATAAGCATTTTAAATATTTTGATGCATGTATTTTTGTTACAATCAACCACTCGGTTATGTTTAAGAAATTGTGATACATGAGAGTCCTTCGCATAATGGACATAAGTCAATGGATCCTGGTATGGTCTGTAAGGAAAACATGGATTAAAGCATTGTAAAAAGATTAAATTAAGTCAGACAATCAAATGACTGGTAAGAAGAAGGTTATTGTTTCTCAAACTGCATTTTAATAACTGCCTGGCAAAGACTATAAACTTACATTGAGTAGGGTGCCAAACATTAAACAATTCCAAGTTCCAAGAAGTTGATTAAACGAGGCGGACATCACATAAGCAGCTTTTGTGGAGGGAAAGCTCAGCCATGACTTTGAAAGATGTGCTGTTATTATTGCCCTGGGGCTTACCTCTCATTAATTGCCTCTCTCTTATCTTCAGAGCAAAATGAAATCTACAGAGTTAGTGGAGGCGCTGTAGCCTATGATGTCGAAGTAATTTAACTTGTCATGATGCATAGATCTAGAGCAAACAGTGTCCTTTTGATCATTTCTCTGAAATATTTTTTCCAGTCAAACTCTAAATAGAATTTGGGGCTCTGTACGTATGTTGTAGGAGTCATTGATCATCCATATAAAAGTATAATATTTACCTTCCTGTCTCTGCGAAAACAAAGACATTGGGTCTCTCACATTGATTTGCAGAAGAGGCTTTTACATCACCATTAGCGTCAGAGATGTTCCAGTCTGCCAGAGAGGGATCTCATCTTAACTGTCAGTTATTAAAAGATTACCAAAAATACTCTCTGAACACCCACCAAGGAATCTAAACATGGAATCAGAAACTGAGTTCACTCCAGTTCAAAATAGGAATCTATGAGGAACTGTGTGGAATAAACCACAGCTGAAGCAGCTCTGTGTTGTACTGTTGTGCTTTATTTGGATGACTACAGTTTTTATATCATGCGCAGACTCCCCCTCAGTCTGTGCTCTTTGGGTCATGCCTTTTACCAAGAAGCTGTGGCTCACAGAGGAAGAGCCATCTGTCGCTGGCAGACTCACTGGCATTGATTTTGATGAGCTACTATAAATATGATCAGGACATATGTGACGGAAACACATACGACTGCAGAGACTGAGATGGATGACATCACAGTGTATAATGTCAAATCTGGTCACGTCAATATTTATTGCAGTTTTCATGGTCCAAATGCAAATGCGGCTTGTGAAAAGTAAAACGAATTAAGTTAATTGGAAAGCTAAAAAAGGTGGTGATTAAGACCTAATCCAGAGAGTGGGAGAGCAATAATAGACTAACGTCTCCACAAAACAGAACCATGTACCCACTAAACGTTAAGCTTTACTCACTGCTCCTCGCTGGCTGTGGATCAGATCCTCATCTCCAGCTCTGTTTTCTGGACTACTTATTCCACTCGTGCACTGAGCAGCCTCACCCCAAGGTGCTGGAGTGTGCTGTGCATTTCTGCATGTCGGAGCAGGAAAGCGTCGCCAGCTGTGTCCTTCAGATTTCCTGTCCATCTTCTCCATTCTGGTCTGACCCATTTTTTTTAGTACAGTTATACTGCTGGGACAACACACACAAACCAGATGTGTCCAATAGTGAATAGAAACTAAACCTGCTGTGAAATTGTGGTTCAAAAGATCCATCTGGACGTGCGCCATGTCACAGAGATTGTAAAAATCCAGGACTTTTGTGATAGTTTGCATGTGGTTGTATTGTTTAGAATGCCAGACTTTGAGAAGTTAAGAACAACAGAAGTGACCACGGGTTACTTTCTATCAAAGGTCGGATGGTAACTTAAGAATACTTTGGCTACACTGATGTTTTTTCTCAAAGATGATCTCCATAAAACATAAACTGTGACAACATCGTCAAAATATGCAAATGATGGTTCACCCGAGCTGCTGATAAATAAATCACCTGGATTTGTTGGTGCAGGTGAAAACAAAATATTGTTAAAATAACTTTGAATAATTTGATAATTTTCATTTAAATATTAGCTAATAAATATTGCATCAAAGTGAAGTGAATGCGATGTCCCAGACAGTATGAGGTTAACCTGGACTCAGCTTTGAAACCACTAGGTTTTATTTCCCGCTGAATTTTTAGATTCTACTGATCATTTATCATTATTGAGCCAAACCGCTGTCACACTTAATTTGACAAGGAACTGTTCACACCTCAAACATAATACAAATGAAAACTATAGAACAACACAAACCCATGTCTTGTCCCTCACCTATAGATTCATGCATGCAGAATTCTGCTTATAGAGCTAAGCCAGGATAATCTTCATTGAAATGTGTATGACTGCAGAAGGATTTATTTTATAAAACTCAGATTTTCAACATTCAGTATTTTTTGTAGCAAAATCATCCACATGGAATGGTGTTAAGCCTTCAGATGATGTGAGAATTTTGAGCGTTTGTTCTTCTTTAAGACTGGATGACTTTTTCAATTAGAGGCGGATGGATTTTCAGGGGATTTTCACACAATCACAGTTCAAATTGTTTGCCTTCAAGCATTTATGAAGACTCCATGTCATGTCAGTTCAATCAGTCACAAAAAAGACTAGTTAGATGTGGCAGAAGTCAAATGAACTGTTTCCAACTCACTTGACATTTTTTAACAATGTGGTTGAGGCTCATTCAAAGCAGATAGTATAAAATCTGTCCAATCACTTATAATTTTGTTTGTTTTTTATTGTTTTTTTTTGCATTTGTCTACATTTTCTTCAACAATTTGTACTAAAGACTTCCAACCTGGCTCAAGACCCACCATGTACTTCACATAGCTGTGCCAAAAATGACAGAGCTTTCTGTCTCCAAACAGTCAGCATAACCTTACAGGTCAGGGTGGTGGGTTGGCTGGAGCAAAGCCTAACTGCCATTGAAGAAGAGGCAAGCTAAACCTTGGACAGGTTGCCACGGTACATCTCAGGTCCCCAATGAGAAAAACTACCATGCTTACTTAGAGTTCATTTAGACACACCAGTCATCCTAAAATGATTGGGACACTGGGGTTAACAGACAGAAACAAACACACTGAGTCAGCTCCTCTGCCATATTTTTTATGCACAGCCTCATACAAGAACTTAAAATCAGTCATCGAAAGAAAAGTGAGAGCTCACTTGAGTGATCAACAAATGCACCGATCAGGGAGATCTCTGTAACTTCTAAACAATTACCACGCAATTTGTGCATGCAAATTTCTTTCTCATCTTGGTTAAAATTTTGAGTCTTTATTGAGTGGAACCAACCTCACAGGACTTGGCGGCACTCCAAGCAACCTTCAACATGATTAAATGTGTACAGCTCATTAGGTGGAAGTGATTGAATTTGCAGATGTGCTAAACGTGAGACGTATAAGCCTGTGACCTTGCAGACTGAAAACGTATTAGAGCTCTGCGCTGAGGAAAAGCATCCTTCATATTCCCATAACCCGCTGTGATCATTTTCAGCACAGCCGGCAGCCAATCCCAGCTGCAGCTGTGAGCAATTTCCCAGAGTGGTGACCAATCAGGACTCCTGCCATCAGAGCAGTTGAGTTGGACTTAACATCAGATGAATTTGTGCTGAAAGAGCAAAGCCTGAGGCTAGGATAAAGTTGAAAGAAATAGAGTAAGATTCTGGTTTCCAGATGATACCTATAGCAGGTGGTTATCCAAAATTCTGCCAGTACAATTGCTATTATTCCCGCAGTGTGCTGATAGCAAATGTAATGATTTATTTATTCTATTATGCCCAATGATACAATCAATTAGCTTTCCCTTGCTGACTTTTCATTTTTATTGTATGTGCTCTCAGTGTTACCAACAGACTGCTATACCAAAACTGTGTCTTGGTAAACCTTTCAGCAATATTTGTGACAGTTGTAGAAACGGATAACCTTGTCTTCCAGTGAGGAACATAAGTATAGGGTTAGAGGAAAGGAGACTTGCTGGATTTTTCCATAACAAATTCTGACTTAAAAAGGAATAAAAATTGCATGAGGATTGTGACTGTTCGGCATTTGCAGCTTAATAAGCTTCCACTTATGCATGCAGGCTTTCTACCTCATTATATCAATTGATCATTGCACTTTTAAGTGGGTGGCATGTGGTGTTGACTGTCAATATTTTTTTCCAAATGAAAGCCATAAGAGCTGTGGAGGGAAACAATAAACAAGGTATGTAGGAAAGATTACTGAATTGAGAGAGCCATTGCAGAGAAATGAATCATAGCCGCCTGAGTTTGCCTCCAGCTCAGAGCAGAAAAACAAAAGACTTCAAAAATTCAGAAGGTTGTCTTCATTTGTTTTTAGTCATCATTAGTGAGGCCATCAAAAACAACTTGCTCGTGTTGCACATAGCAGGATGAAAGAGTGAGAAAAAAAAAAGGCACTTCAGGGAGGAATCTAGGGTTTCCGGACTAATTGTGGTAGCTTCTCATGCATAGTGTATCAGCAGTGTAGTGGCGCTGTAGTGTGTCTGTAGACTTTGTGCAGGCAGAAACTGCCTCTCTGGGCAGCTATGAGGAAATTAACTGTGTCTAAGATGAAAACGTTGGAGAGTTTGTCACCAACATTCCAACTTAGAACTGACATTAAAAAAAAATGGTGTCCAAATGTTCCAGCCAGCCGGTGTTTGACGCAAAGAGCAAGTTAACATTGTTTGCATCATATCCAAATTCTGATGTCTTCCCTTACGTAAACCCAATCCAAACCCCTCTCACTTCCATTCTGGAAAACCATTAAAAGTTAATGAAGCACCAGAAACGCTTGCTCTCCAGACTATAAATTCCATCTTTGATTATGATGACGCATTCAGGCAGAAAGAATCCCAGGGCTGTGCACAGCTGAGGAGGATTAGATGTGAAACCGTTTCCTGGAAGTGTAGACAGGGAAGGCAAAGATGAGAAATTATAGCCATGAGCCACAACATCACACACTGCTCAACAAAAGGGAAAAAATTTCAAAAGATAATAGAAGAAATGGAAATCTGGGTTTTGATGCACTTCCCTGATGGAAATGCAACATCCATTTCATTTGAGCACACTTGATTGTGACAAGGCTAGTTGTGTTTGCTATGCTTAAGTGCTCTTCCATCCACAGTGTAATATTATAACCAGTGAAACACTCTCTGTATAGAACCACCGTCGTTTCACTGCTAACAATGCTGCACAAATAGACCAAATTCTCCAAATCTGTTACAAGACATGATTATTTCATGGTTTCCTTCTCCTGTCCTAATTGCAGCTCGACAGCTGCTTATAGATGCTCATTTTGCTTTTTGTATTTTGGTTTGTATCTGTCTTGTGTATATCTCAGAAGATCTGCTGTCGCTTTGTAATTAGGGATGGAAATGAGAGGCGAAGGAAGAGACAAAGTAAGTGAGTCCTCTGTGTGCTATCCGGGCGCTGCATGATCTTAAGCTTAAGGAGTCTATTATTCATCATTTTTTAAGTTATCTTATGTGAGATTAGAGAATAAAGAGATTAGGCATTAAGTCAAGAGCTCAAAGTGCTACAATTTAATCACTCATACAGCCGAACATTCTGTGGCTTCTATATTGTATCAGCTACAATATGTAAACTAGTTTAATCGGTGTATTCCAACATTCACATATATTTAGCCTTTGGCGGTTGGATATGTGCCATTCAAGTTATTATTGAAGCATCTGATCAACTGGTGTATTCTATGTAATATGCCTTTTAGTCAAAAGGTGAAAAGGCAAAAGTCTTTAAATGTAGCTACTATTGCCAGTAAATCTCAGAATTGTGTTCGATCTATTTGTTTGCATTTTCTTCTGCCTCTAATATTTTCTTCTTCTGTTTCAAGCAATCCTCTGAGCTCATGGTTGGCATTACCAGATGATCTTCCTTAGAGGAACAAAGAAGTTAAGGGGTATCCAGAGTCTTTACGAGAACACTGAGGTGGGAACAGACTCGATAAGGAGGAGGCTTTCATCTGGGATTTAAGTTGGACCCCAGCTACACCTGGCAGGCAGTGCAGTTCGTGTAGTTCAATGAACAGAGGGGTAGAGATGCTGAAGGGCCAGGCGGGCATCAACGCCTGGACCATCGGCGACGCTGTCATCACACAATCCAGGAAATGACCTAAGAGGAAACTGGAAAGCACTCAAAAGAGATATGACCACAAGGAGGAGGAAACAAATTATCAAACTGGACTTTTGTTTCAGCCACATAACATCAGACTTTAGAATTATTCAGTTTATTATTGAGTTTTCAGATTATGTGACTGAGTTCAGATACTTAAGTAAGCGCAAAACAATTGCTGAATACCAGGAGAAGAAAGTCATAAAAGAGCATATAACTGGACTAAGTCCTCAGTCTGATGATGAGCATGAACAAATCAGTATGTTATCTCAAAAGTTCAACTAGGAGCAGTGCACCTTCTCGCTACTTTTTTTGGCCCATTTTCTTCCATTTCGTGGATATATTTGTCTGGGAGAAAAATAGGCCAAAACCTTCCCATGAGCCTCCGCATGTAGACAGGAATTAGATTTATTACCCAGAATGCCCCACAGGGGAACACTGTCCCATGCTCTGTCTTGGCAGAATCGATGAAGCACTAAGGGAAGAGGGTAGCAAAAGAGTAAGATGAAGAGGAGATGAAACAGCTATTTTGGATTACTGAGCACTTAGAGGGAGCGAGAACATCTTGTCAAGAAAATACAGGGGAAAAGAAAGGAACACAGTCAAGATGAAAAGCCCCTCAAAAAACATGTGCACCACAGATCAACTCGGGACCCAACCTGTGAGCAACGGTATAAAACAGATTTTTTCTCATTTTATTTAAAAGAAGCATAAGATTTCCTGTCCTCTCTTTTTAAATGTGGCTTCTGTTTATTTTTAAATCATGAAACAAAAACCTGTTCTAGATGGCCCAAGGTGCACAGAAGGCTCATACTGCAGAAGAAGAGCTGAACTCTATTTTTCTGGTCACAGAGGAAACTTGATTGTGAGTGTTCAGAACCAGCTGCAGTTGTCTGAAGGATCTGTGTTGTAGAGGCTTTTTCAGAAGCACTTGTAATGGATTCCAATCACTCGAAAACAGCTGGGGAGATTTTTGTGTTATGTATGTGAGTGACTCTGGTAACATTTTTAGTGTATTTGAATAATTTGAGCTATTAAGATAAAAGAGTAACCAGAAAAAAAATACCAGAGAGCTCTACATTTTACACCAACCTTCATGATAACATGTTGACCGTATACCTCAGGCGAGTAGGCTTCTAACCATAAAATGTCTCAAACATACTCCAGTTTATAAATATGTGAAGAAATATGTTGTGTTCAGTTTTATCAAATAAAGCACCTGGACACATTGTTAGTTCTTTTTTACCTTTTTGATGACATAGCCTCACGTTAAATATCAGCCGTGAAGCACCTTCGTATTTAGCTGAAAAGAGTGCACATCACACATTTCACCCAGAAATCTGTGCTGCTTGCCTCTGACATTACCATTTCAATTTGTTCCATCCCCTCTCACAAGTCCATTTTCAGCCACAGCTGGTAGTCGTTTTCACCAAAGACCACTGATTCCCTCACAGACCATTATCCTACCTTATTATCATTTCAAAGATCCAAAAGGATGCATTTGTGAGCTACACTAATGATTTTAAATTGCATGTATTCAACTTCTCTTACTGTGCACAGTTGAAATTCTGCAAGGTGAAGAGTAAATTGAGATGTCTTCGCTTTGTGTTAGACATGTTGGAATGGCGTAACTTTGGAAATTCACATGTCTCCAGGTTAAATTTGGTGAATATACTATTATCCTTTCCAGAAAGAAATGCAAAGCCTCATGTTGAGAGAATCTGCAGCTGAGTCTGCTCTGAGTTATTTTCTTCCTATTTATGTGTCTTTGATATATATTTAAAAGTTAGAATGTTTGGAAGAAATGTCACATGTAAAAAGACTGCTGCAATTTTTCTGCAAAAGAAGAAAATAGAGTGAGTTCAACTATCAGAATGAATGGATTCAGGGACTTTTGTCTTTATATATGCGGGTATAAATAGAACATTTTATCATTACTGGACAATCTTGTCCTTAATAATTAGTAACTTAAAAAAATCAAGCATTCTCCTTAAAAAAAGTGGAGTCCAAGACATATAAAAGGATTGAGATTATTGAAGAAATGTTTTAGGTGACCAAATATGACAGTCTGATCTAACGCCACTCAAAATCCATTGGATTACAACTGCCGTTTTCTGATCCTCAGCTCCAATGCCCAAGTGGTAACTCTTCTGTTAAAGAGCTATTCTCTGTTGGTATTACTGTAAAAAAAAAAGGTCTTTTTATTATTGCAAATCCATTCCGACGATTAGTGTGTCATTTATCAACTTGTGTAGTTGCTGGGTGTAGTGAAGTGTTGATGACCCACGCAGTCAAAATACTTAAAGTGTTTTGATAAAGTATGGCCTGTCATTCACTGTTTTTCACCAGATAAGATTCCTTTTAGTGTTTCTTGTCCATGACTGATTATGTGAAATCCAAAAAAGCCATTTACAATCATAAATACGAAGGGGGAAAAAAATCTAAAAATGCACGTTGTGACGACAAAAAGTATTCTCGGGTAAATGTCCCAAATACTTTTCAATTGCTAAAAGGATAGTTTGACAATTTCAAAGAAAAACTAACATGTAAATTGTTGAGTTGAATATTTTCAGTTTAACATTAACCTCTGTCAGTAACTATGTCACTAACACAACTAACACACAATAGTTTCCTTAAATGTTTTTTATCTTTCATTTACACTCCCAAAATACCTCATTTTTAGTTATTGATTTTCTTTTTTACTAAGTGGTCAAGCATTTGTGACAAAATGCAAAAAGCCTTTGCTGCTCAATAAAGAGCATGACTGAAATAGCATATTAAAACCGTAAAGCACTCTGAAAACGCCCTATGTCAACTTCATTGACAAAGGAAGAAATATGACTCCTGTCTCCTCAGTCATTAAAATATGTTCTCTCTCTTGTGAAGTGGAAAATCAAAGATTATTTGTCACAAAACTAAATGTTCCTTGTGGGTGCAGCCTGTCAGAGACATGTCAGCTGAGGACTACCAGGGGTAGATGGCACACGTCAAGTTTTTTTATCATCCAAGCTGCAAAGCAAGAGATGACATGATGTGACTTTGGCAAGATCATGTGACCACATTGCAGTGACGGAAAAGGACTGTGAATGATTTCTTTTTATTTGAACTAAATATTTCTCGGAATATTTCTTTAAAATAGCTTTTTATTTTGATCAAAACATTCAAATGTCGCTTTTTTTTTGTAGATGATTGATAGCAATTTCATGATGTAACAAAACATTTCCTGTAATAAACGTGTTTTTTTTGTCACTGTACTGTTAAGTTGACCGATTGCTATACTAATTGTGTATAGCCCAAAATGTGAAAAGAATTGTTTGATATTCCCGAGGGCAGATACTCTTTCTCTCCGTTTTTCTCCACAGAAAATATTGTTCTGGGAAATGTATCGCCTTAAGTATTGTGGGCGTTGACATTTTGTCACTAATTACATGTCAGCTGATTCATAATGATAGCCTCGTATGTTCACCGTGCACACTGAAACAGAGCAGAGCTGCTTGTCACATGAGACAGGCAGCCACTGTTGACACAACTCACTGACAGCCTCTGAAAAGCACCGAAAGCTGCTGGTGGTTCCTCTGTTTTTACCGTCGCTGATAGACCCACTCCATATCCAGTTAAAGTCCGCGGCATGCAGATTGACAGTAACAGACAACTGCAACATGCCTGTGTACATATGTAGGTCAGGTGCGCCACTCTTACCTGTTACCATGGGAACCAGGCCTCAAACAAGGGTGCTTTCTCTCCAAGAAATCGACCTGCGGATGAGCTCCCACTCAGACACCTCCTGCAATGAATTCTTTTAGATTATGTGACAGATTAGGCGCTAATATGTACATAAATATACCATGGAGCTTGTGAGGGGTTTATAGCCCTCAATTCATGAGTAGAAATTGAAGCAGCGATTTATATAAATAATCCATCATACATCTGGTCAGTGTAGCCTTTGCCACTGTTAACCTAAATATACAATAAAAGAAAAAAAAGACAATCCTGCTGCCCTTTGACCTGGAATCTAATCTCTGCCTTAAATGATGTGACCACCCTTCATCTGTTCGTGAATGCCTATCACGCAGAGCCTTCACAGGAAACATGAAGGGATCCCTTCCTGCATATCTCTGCCTGTCTCTATTCAACATATACACACTTAGTCTGCTCATACACACATACACAAACAAATTTGCACTCTGTATGGCAAGAGCATGTGATTGGTTGCAGTGGGCTGGTGGTGCGTGGTGAATCCTGATGAGGTTCTTTGGTGGCTTTTCTTAAAGAAAAGAAGAAGGAGCTTCAGAAAGCTTCCTCTGTGTTCACAAGTGCAAGAGGAAGGAAATGAGAAACCGGAGGGGGAGAGAAAACAGACCTCCCCACATTATTCATCAATGTCAGACACTGCTCTTTACTCGTTTTGAGCCCATACCTGTATGTGTGGTCACATAAAGACACAGTCAGGGTGGAAAAGCTAAGACACACTCATGCGTGAGCCTTCTGATGTGTTATTACGCTTTCTGATCATCTCACTAACTGTCCTTATGATTCTGAGAACTTTAGAGACCAGAGAGTCCTTTTAACTCAACTTCTGCCTCCATCACACCATCCCATGCCCTCCTGCTGTGGATGTATACACAAGCTTGCATTTGTCCTCCCAATGTCCCAGTTTTTATGCCTGCCCAGACTAATGAGGTGAAAAATTAGCTTGAGGCACACCAGGGAAGCTTTTAGGGTCAGCAGCATGCAAAACCATTTTTGGTGGGAGACAGCTGCAGATAAGATATGCAGGATGAAGAAAGCTATTATCCAGAGGAAAATAAGCAGTGGGCTGGCTTTAAATATGAGGCTTAGTTCACTTAAAGCAGCTGTAAATATTTCATAGGTTGCAAAGACAGAGCTTCCAAATGAAAATTCTTTAATAGAATAGTTTAAATGGCCAAAGCCGCATGTCAAGTCTGGATTCAGAAAACAAACCTCATTTTGGAGGACAACACATATCATTTGAAAATTATACACCCCTGAAAGGGAGTATTTTCCCACTCAAAGGGAAGGGGTCACAGTGGGTTCTTTCACCTGTTGTGCTAGCTTTTTAAAAGTGACTCATTTAGAAGAGATAAAAATGGAAGAGGCGAAAATGGAAGCTTGACTCCAAATGAATCATTATTAAATCATATGTTTGGTGTTGGACAGCCATTAAAAACACAAGGGTGGAACCCAAAAGCAATCAGTCGAAGGTGTGGAATAAAAACCAGTTTATTAATAAACATGAGAAGCGTGCAGTCTGGTGAATCTCTAAACAGAGAATCTTTTCTCAGATAATGAGAATCAGACAAACTGGAGAAAAAAACTGGAGCTCCTTCATATCCTAAAGAAGCCAGCAGACGGGCTTCAGGTGTGCAGCAGGAGCAATCCAAGCTTCAGCCCCGGACTGCCTGGAACCTAGACTTAGTATAAAAAAAAAACCCAAGCCAGGGGCATCATAGCTTTCTGATTACAGACGGCCTCTGACGTGGTCTAAGGTAAGGTAAGGTGTGAACTAACTGCTCTCATAAATGACATATTTCCATCACATTCTGTACATTTCTTAACTTGCTCTTCTTCCAAGACATCATCTCATTGCGCACACACTTTTAGCAAAATGTGTAACGCCAACAGACTGAACAATTACAGCCAGTGGCCGTTTATCTCAGAAAACCAGCTTGAAGACCCTGACCAGACACATCGTACAGTAATTTATTCCTTCTCAATCTCCTACTGAGAGACCTTACATGTGCTACAGACAGCGTTTAATATTGGAGACAGAATATGGATTCATCATAATTGCTCCTGTTCTAAATTTACATACTGACATTTATGTTTGAAGGTATTGGTGTGCCATTTCTCCTAAACTGAAACAGTTTGCAGTAATGTCTAGAATTAGTATTAAGAAAAATACTGAGGCTGAGCAGGTTTAATTTGCAGTGATGGACTGTCGACCTTTTTAGTTTATTATATAGCATTTCACCCAAAGACAGCTAGAATATGCTCTGGCCTGGTGAATATAGTTTTCTGTGTTATTCTGTTTGGGTAAGAGGATTCCAGAATCTTCAATGTTACCCAAGAAAATAAATTAAACCTTACTAAATGCATGAACACAAACGAACAAAAAGGAGAGGGAGTCCATGTAGTTTGAGGCTCTTTGTCACTGTGGGAACTTCACAATGACAATGATTCTCAACTGAAATAACTTGGCTGGCTTGATTTAAAAAGGCTTTTAAAATAACTAGATTCAATATAGAAGACATAAAGAAGTATTTGTGAGTTTATTGAAAATAACAGAGCTTTAGGTAAATCCCCTGCTTTATCTATAAGCTCTCATTAGAAAAAATATTTCAAGGTTCAAATTCAAATCAGTACAGCTGCATCCATGTTGAACGTAATGCTGTTGCATCTGTTGTTTCATCCAGCTCCATGGTTTTGGTAATGAATGTGCCTCAACACCTCTTGAGTGAAAAACATCCTCCAAAGCACATAAATGCAGAAACTCATCTGATGGTGGAGTCAGAGATCAGCCTGCCTGCTCACTCTTCCCATAAACTGACTCAACACTCACATCCAATCACTGTCGCGCCGTCAAATAAAATTGACGTGACAGCACATCCAACGGAGATCAAAAGTACATCCCGCTGTGCCGGACTGAAGGCCTGTCCGAGACCACCGGTTCAGAGATTTGGATCGCTTTGAGGGACTTGTCAAAGAAAAAGTCGAAACTTCGACACACAAAATGAAAGAAAGCTTTGCAGGCTCAGTGGATATGGAGGTTAAACAAAAATAGCCCTCTCAGACTGAGATTTATCATTTGGCTGTTAATTAATGAGCATTTGTGTTCAGTATCAAATGAAACCCCAGCTGATGTGTTAGAGGAATAAGATGTGCGGTTATGACACAGCATACCGTCTGAGGAAGAGTGTGTTCCACCTTGAGCAGGGAGCGGTGATGAATCAGAAGCAGCGGCATAGTGAGTGAGTCATCCAAACAAAGCAGTCACATCATTTAGATGCACCTCATCAACAAGCTGAGATGGAAATAAGCGGCTAGTATTTTGACCGAGATTAGCTGTCTCGTGCTGCCCGGCTGAGGCCGGGCTCACACAGTTTTTGCAGACCTTAACATTTCACCTGACCTTTTTTATGTGACTCAGCATACCAGGTTTTTGCCAAGGAACACCACATACACACAACAGATATCAGACTAGAGTTAGAAACACTTATATAAAGCTTCAGGGAGTTGGTACAAGGATTCTGTATATTTTCTCCAATTGGTAGTTCACTTCAGTCCAAGTCCAAACAGAACACATTTCTGTGCTTGGAGTGCCATCTTGTGGCATTGAATAGTATCAAAGTTATCTCAAAGGTTTTTTAAAAATCTAGATTACATCAAAGGAATCTGTTTTTGTGTAAGGAAAAACAGAATGAGGAAAGAAATTCGTCAACTTTATTCATCTAACCTGTCCACCTATATACTGAGATTGAGTTTAAAGACATTTAACACTTCCTTTGCTGTACAACATGTAATGGTCAGCATAAGGAAGTAAATTTGACATTTGCCCTAAATCATGAAGTCATATCTGTCAATCTGAGTGAGCCAGAGAACAGTTTCAGTTCTACAGAAAACAGAACCACACTGTCCAAATAGTCAACCCAGATCCCTCAATATCATGCAATGCCAACTATTAGATATTTATAGTGAAAACATTTTTCTCTAAAACATCAACCTTATTTAAATAGTCATTGACCGCATCCTAAAAGTTTAAGGAAAACATCTTAATGTTTTTTCAACATATTTTAAAATCCCTAACCATGAACAAGTCATGTGGCTATTTCAACAACACAACCACGGGGAGCAAAGCAAAACAATGAGGCTTAGACAAAAGAGAGCATCATTAATAATAATTCGGTCTGTCATTGGCGTTTGTTTGACAAAGAAGGATTCAAAATTAATCACCAAAGCTACATGTTATCCTCCAGAAGCCTGCATGAGGAGGGAAGCTGAAAGTTGGAAAGAGACAATTGCATCAAAGTTTAGCAACAAATTGAAATACACATTTTTCCAATTCCTATCAGGAACATAGATGAAGGTCATCAAGTTATTAAGAAATGTAACAGAAGTCCTGAACAGCTTTGAAATGTGAAGTGAGTCAGCTGAAGAACACACTTTTATGACAGATGCCTAATGAAGGGATTCCTTCCCGTAAATGACATGAATTGTGACTTGTCTTTACTCGTGCAAAATTGTAATTTTAGGATTAATGTTAATTAAAAGTCAGGTTGAAGTAATAGATTTCTATCCAGACTTTAAAAGATTCAGAGCCTTCTGTTTGTCCCACATCCTCTGACAGTTTTTTTCCAGCAGCCTCAGTCACAATGAATGACCACATATCTTCATTTTGCTTTGTAGAATAACTAATAACTTAATTATTGGAGTTTTCAATAGGTTCCTAACGCATTGTCTCAGCATTAATTCCTGTATTGCCATCGAAGTTCCAGCAAAGGATGACACTTTAATCTTCCTGTTCTCAAATTTCTTCTTAACCATCTTCCCTTCAACTTGTCAGTTTTGGGGGTCATAACCTGAGAATACGGTGCATTGGTTGGATTTTTAAAAAATCACTTGAATACTCCCAAACATGACAAGAAATCAGATTTTCTATTTGTTTATTCTGGTAAAAATTAAAAGGAGCCATAACACATCATTTTGGAGTTTAAAGGGGATCAAGTTATCAATTTTGAAATGATAGAATATACTTAGATAGAGCAGATACATCATTGCTGCACATTTTAATGTCGATTTTTATTAACAAAATACACAAAGTGCAGCCATAGAATTACTGATTAACGTTTATGTGGCTGAGTTATAGTATTGAATGGGAATATGAATATTGATTTATGTCTTCTTCTTTTTTTGTACAATAATATCCAAATGTTGAACGAGGATCTTAATTGTTTGAACTTGTAAAAGTTACCTGTCCGTCTCAGAACGCGCTCCATTAGCGCTCAATATATGTATTAGGGTCACATTATGTTGGGCGGAGCTTTGGCTTCCGCTTGAAGTGTTACTGAACCCCCTCTCCTTTGGGGTCAGGGGCCCCCCTTCAGGTCTTTGAAGGCGTCTTGAGATAAATACACGAATATTATTTGGCGGTGGGAACGGTTTAGAGCCACAGCCAGCGAAGTTCACCCCTCGCAGTCTGGTGAATCTCTAAACAGAGACTCTTGTTACTCCTGTTGCTCCTCGCTGCATTCGGGGAGTGGAGGGCTGAATGGTGAGCTGAGCCGGAGAAGAAGAAGAAGAAAAAGATCTGTTCCCCCCTCAGCGTGTGACCGCCCACAGTACGGGGGTGGGGTGGGGTGGGGGGGGTTGAAAGTGCTGCTTTGTGAATGACGGGAGCGGCGGAGGACAAAAACCAAACTTTACTCATCATATTTCAAGCTGGTGACGCTTTTACGTCAAGCTGAAAAGCTCGGACAGCCCAAAAGGCGATACCTGACCCACAGCGACCGACAGAACAAGGTAAGTTGCGACGCCTATATTTTTGGGAAAGGGGGGGGGGTGCTTGCGTTTAGTGTTAGGAAGCAGATTGACAGCCTTTTTTTTCGACGGGAGGATGCAGGCATAGCAGCCGAGCCGTGACTGGAATAATTGTCGAAGATTGGAGATCATTTCGGAGCAGAATTTAAACTGCACCCCCCCCACCACCGATGTTTAGAGGAGCTGTCGCAGATATGAGTGCAGCCACAGATTTGAGAGTTTTTCTGCTCGGTGGATATTTAGGGATTTTTGGGAAGACTTTGAATATTCAAATTGCATCATGCTGTGCTGAAGTACATCTTTTGAAACATAGCGTCTTCAAGCCCCCCAAAAGCCCCCCACCCACCCCCGTCCATGGAGTTGTTTAATCCTATTGAATCACACCCAGAAGCTTTTCTATATTTCATGCAAAGTTTCCATCTGCTTGCCAGTGAGTTTCGCAACATGTCATGACTCATGCAGAAGACGTGCATTGCCAATGTCACCATGAACAGAAAATAGACCCATAGAGGAGCCATTCACGAAATTTGGAGGTTTTCTGCTCGTGAACCCGCTATAAAGGGGGTCAAATAATTCAATGACTTGTAACAGCCTTTTTTTTCTTTCTTTTTATAGTATTCACCACAGTTTACTCCCTTTGTGATTTATTTTTTATGTCTATTTTTTGTGTGTTGAGTAATGCAACTGGTGGTTTTTATTTTTTTCTTCTGCTTTTTTTTTTGTCTTACAGAAGCTTCCCTGCCGTGGAGGCATTTCACAGAAACTGTAACGATGCTGGTCACTTTAGCGGGGGCCCTCTGTCTCTGCCTGCTGGGGGCAGTTAGCAGTGACCCCTGCCTCATCATCAGCGAGATCAACGCGGACAACCCCAGACTGGACACTACTGAGTTTGTGGAGCTGTACCACACCAGTGGGCAGCGCGCCTCCCTGGACGGCTACACGCTCGTCTTCTACAACGGCAATGGCAACATAGCCTACAAGGTGCTGGACCTTAAGGGCCACGCTACGGACGACAGGGGTTTCTTCTTGGTGGGCTCGGTGGAAATGCTCCCCAAACCGGCCATCCTTCTGCCCCCCAACACAGTCCAGAACGGGCCGGACGCCGTGGTCCTCTACCACAGCTCTGCCGCCCGCTACAGCGAAAAGATGAACGTCACTGCGGTCGGGCTGGTGGACGCCGTCGTCTACATGACCCGCCGCACGGGGGGCGCCGAGTTTCTGGCCGAGATGCTGACGCCCGGGGAGCCGGCCTTTGTGGAGGACGAGGCCGCCCTGGAGGGGGACGAGTCGATTGAGAGGTGCCTGCTCTCGGAGGACCAGTGGGGCTTCAGGGTGTCCTCGCCCTCCCCGGGTCAGCGAAACAACTGCACCCCGCCGGCCGCCCCCCCGTCCATCCCTCTGATCACTGAGCTGAAGCTCGGCGGGGGACAGGTGGAGGGGTTTGTGGAACTGCTGGAGGCTCCAGATGCGGGCCCTGTGGTGCTGGTGGTGTTGGATGGGAAAACGGACACAGTCAGTGTCAGTGTGAACATGGACCCCTCCAGAAATGGACTGACCTCTGTGACCATAGAGAAAAAATTCATGAAAGGTCAGTTCTCTGTTCTCTTAACAGTGTTTTTTAACTTTAAAATCAAGCATTGTGTGATATTAAGCTTTTTATTTTTTCAGTTTGGCAGTAAAAGAACACTCTATTGTGCTTTCCTCAATTGTTGTCCATTCACTGATTAATTCAATTATTAATTCTTTGTTCGTGGTGCGGTTTCCTCAGGAGATGAGTCTGGCGCAGTGGCCATTTACAGTGGCAGAGCTACAGACTTCCCAGTGGGGAGTCCACTTAGCCAGATACAGCCTCTGGATGCATTTGTGTTTGCTGGACCTGGAAACAAGCCAAGTGCCAACCTCACAGAGACGCTCATCCCAGGCAGACGGCCATACCAGCTCAGTACCAGGCAAGAAATGTTCATGTTTGAAAACCTAGTGGCCTGAGGTGTATTTAAAAGAAAGACTTCATGTTTGTTTAATGTGGTTTGCTTTCAAGTGATCAAGTTTTGAGTTATGACCATTTTGCTGGTTAGGGGAGGCGGTCAGCTTCAGTTCCTCTTCGATTCACAGTGTCATCACAGTTAAGCGGTGGTCAAACATAGCCTTTTACCCACTACCGGTCCAACACACTGAAATTATGTTTGCACTTTGATTTTTGCCACCAAGTTTCCTTGACAACCCTCCTGAAAAATATCCTTTTTTCACAATATAAAGAGATGAATGCACCGTGCAACCCCAGCTATTTCTCATCTATCCTCCTATAATTCCTTTGTGGTTTGAATATGTTATCAGTTTGAGAGAGGGAGGCTTCCATCTCAGCCGCTGTGGTGTGGCTACCTGGACCAGGGATCCTGGTGTCTTCTGGGAGGCCCCACAAACGCCCGGACAGCCCAACCAGTGCCCCTGGCCAAAGATCTGCCCTCACAGTGTTGGTGAGTGTTTGAATTTTCCACATGCGTTGCATATCCATTTTGACTGGATGCAGCGTGTTGTCCAGTTTATCCTTTAGATGGCTAGAGGGTGAGCTTCATATTTAGCTCACATAGCCATGGGCTTCAGTACTCTGATGCAAAACGTACCTTTTTGATAAATATTTTTTTTAGTTCCTACTATGAAACTTAACTAATATTCCCAAGAATGGAAAAAAAAATGCTGCTTTAAATTTTCATTATTGACCTTTTTATTTTACTGTATGCAGTGTGGGCTATTATTTCATCTGTGTGTATTTTTTCTTTTGGCCGCTAAGTTAGAATTTGTTTGATCAGCCTGATTATTTTAGACTCATGACTTGTATTATGTTTTTGATTCATTGAGGACAAATTGCGAAGAATTATATCAGTCGTCTATTTGACTTTTAAAGAAAATAAGGCTCTGGCTCTTTTATATAATGTATCAGACCAAATATAGGACTAGTTAAAACATATTTAAAAAACAAGCATTCATACCTGATTATATTTCAACTGTTTATGAAACAACAACAACAAAATAGCACAACAAACAAAGGAAGGCTTATTTATTTATTGGAAAACCAAAGTTCAGTTTTGACTCCTCTTCAATTGTAGTGTTGAAATGTAACTGATGACGGATAACTAACCACAGAACTTACAGATTGCCTCGCCCCCCGTCACCAACGGAACAACAGAAAAAAGAAGAAATTGTGAAATTGTGTATTGCACATTTAAGAACTAAAGATTTGTCAGAGTCTGGTGCTCCAGGAAGGAAATTAGGGTATGTTATTTTAAAACATCTGTTGGACTTTCATTTTGAAATAAAGGAAAGCCTGTGGCTCACTATATGGAAGTGTTTTATTATTATATTATATGAAGTCATTACTGAGAGATAAGTATCCGTGCACTTCTTGGGTTCTCTATCTATGTCATTACCACGTGTATCTTCAGTGAGAGATTTGCTCGAAGATGCACAAGGAAAAGAGAGATTTTTAGAAAAATCAAAACTCAATGAAATACATAAATGTGCTTCATCAATTAGCAGTACTCCTAAAGAGAAAAACGGAAACATAGACTTCTCTCTATGTACTTTTTAAATGTGCAAACAGCAAGCAATATGACGTCTCCTTTGCACCAATATGAAGTGAGAACATTTTAGTGGGCTTTCACTTTCTGACAGATCTTTAACGAGCTCTTTGAAGAATTCAGACTTGGTTTTAAGGTTGGATTTAGAAAGAGGTTCGAAGGCAAGGATTGGAGTCTGACTTGTAATTATAACTGGTGGAGACAAGAGAGGAGAGCCCCGAGCAGTGTTCTCATTGAGCACCCGGACGGCCTGTGGGAAGAAGCTACTTTCACCCCCCCCATGCTGGTCCTCAGGCTGCAATCATCCTGATGGCCACAGAAAACAGGCCATGATGCGAGTGAATCTCTGCCCCGGGCCGTCCGCTCTTCTTCTGTGCTGCTGGCTGTGTAGGAGTCCAGTTGGGAAAGCAAGGCTGACATGAAGGTTTTATTCAGCAGAAACAGAACACAAAAATACTGCTGTGCTCTAAACTCTTTGTCAAGGGGGTGTTTTACCCCCCTGGACAAAATTCATGTCTTTTCTGAGTTTTACTTCACCCTGTCTTTTGCTGGCCTTGAGTCCCTGCTGTGGAACGCAGGTCACGTGACTTCTGGAGTGAAGGGAACGAAGGGTTGTTTTTTGTTTCTGCTAACTTTCCTCCCCGTTTGCTTTGTGACTTTAAGAAGGCTTCTTAAATTTATTTAAAGTCATTTTAAGAGGGCTTTTTAAAACCAGGTTCCCGGTTCTAAACTTCTCTGGGCCGCCTCTAAATTTTTATTGATAGTAACATTTATTAATTTCATTTTTTTCTTTCTCATGATTAAGTGTGAGAAAGCTGTGAAAATACCATTTGTATTTTCTAATAGTCTTTTTCTGTGTCTATTCCTTTTCTGTTTTATGCAATAGTGACTCCTGGCGGTACAGATTCACCTCCTCATCTCCCACCCTGGGGGAACAGCGACTTCCTAATCAATGAGCTGAACACCGATACGCCCGGCGCCGCCGAGGACGGCGAGTACATCGAGCTTTGGCATCCATCGGGGCGCCGGGTGTCTTTGCAGGGCATCTGGATCCTGCTGTTCAGCGCACACAACAACAAACCGTACCGGGAGATCAGCCTGAGCGGACACTTCACGACGGCCAAAGGTTATTTTCTGCTGGGCAGCGACCGGTTGGTGCCAGCTCCGTCGCTCCGCCTGCCTCCCAACACCATCCAGAACGGACCAGATGCCGTGGCTCTTTACCGCAGCCCCTTCGGCCCGCCATCGGCCACCCAGAGGGGTATTCCTACCAAGGGCCTGTTGGATGCAGTGGTGTACCGACAGAGGGGCTCGGACAGGGAGGCACAAGAGCTGAGCAAGGCCCTGACCCCAGGCCAGCTGCCACTGCTGGAAGACCCCGAGGTTCTGCCTGGTGACGAGGCTCTGAGCCGCTGCAGAGGCCTCTACCCCTTTGACCTGTCCGCCTTCTCTGTGAGTACACAGCAATTAAAGCTGTTGATCATCAAATCAACCGGTCACTTCTGTTGAACATTTTCTCATCCAGTTTAGCTCAAAGCGTTGTGCAGCAGAGAGATTTTTTCTTCTAAATAATTCTATGCCGTACGTCACGGCCATTTTAAAAGCGGTTCAAGCATAAGACTTCCAACAATCCTTGCAGGTGGCCCCCCCCACCCCTCTGAGGGAAAACATCTGCCCTCGCCCTCCTCCGGCTCCTGAGGGTGTTGTCATCAGTGAGGTGGTTAGTGTGCACTGGACCTCTCACAGCCAGCAGAGGGGCTACGTGGAGTTGCGCGGGCCGCCCATGACAGACCTACAGGGCTTGGTCCTCTCTGTGTTCGAGCAGGGGCGCAGCGGGACAGTGATTGCCCTTCCCCTGACTGGATCTCTGGACCACCAAGGCTTTTATGTGGTTGGAAATGTCACCGAAGCAGGTGAGGGAGGTGATAGAGGGACCTTTGTTGCTATTTCAAACTGAAGTCTCAAATCTCTCTCTCTCTCTCTCTGTCTCTCACTGTACTTATTTTTCCCTGCCTCCCTTTTTCCCTGCCCTGCTTTATTCTCTCGGCCTGCCCAGATCAAAGCTTCCCGGTGGGCTCCACTGTGCCAGCCCGGGGAGCAGTAGTCCTGTGCTATGACCTGTTCAGCGTCTGTAGGGCCGGCACTGCACTGACCAATTCCAGCCTCAGGGATGTACTGGTGTTCAGTGAGAACCAGCAGCTGCTCTCCTCCCTGTCCACCACCAGGGGGAGACAAGTGATGCCTGCACTAAGGTAAATGTCCTTCTTTGTTTTTAAGAAAGCAGTTTAATTTTTGATATTTAGACAAAATTTTTGTTGTTTTGTATCAGTGAGGCATTAAAAAAGATTATGTTTTTATTTAATTTAAATACACAGTATTGAATCCACAAAGTAGAATTTATCATCTTGTTAAAATGGTGGTTTTAAAGTAGTGGATATGTAAGAAATGCTCATTTGTGTTTCTGGCTTAATGTGTTAGAGCAAAAGCCTTTTAGAAGTGCAGTCTGAAGGCACAACTTTTTTTCCTGTGATGTAGTGGATTTGGCGCTTGTATGATTACTCTGCAAACTAGGCAGGCCAACAGCATTGTGTTGATCTTGGCAGCGTTCAGCAGGTGAACCTTTTGGCTCCGGATCTAACCACTTCTTTAACGGCAGGCAAAAGATTGTAATAGATGGCGTACACAGACTTTTCCACCAGTGCTATTCCCTGTTGGGTGGTGCCTTTCAGGAGAAAACGTGCCCTGCTATGCTGCCCAAACTGCTTGTGACCAAAATTGTGGATTGCGAGAAGGAGGCCAAGGCCACCAACTTGGCCTCCATCCCCCAGATCTCAGTGTAATCAAGCATCTGTGAGAATAAAAACAAGTCTTATCCAGAAACAGCACCCTTCAACACATGACAAGTCCCAACGGGTCAGAGCTTTGTTGGCAGCACAAAGTGAACCCACACAATGTGTCTATGGTGTTTTCACAGTTTTTTTTTTTATTCAGAATGAAAATATGAGAACATTTGCCCTTTTACATACCTGTTCTGTGCCACTAGAATTTTTTTTTAACTTTCTAAGTGGAGTACTCAAACACTCTGTGACCTTGTGATCACGTTGCTGAATGAATTCAGCGACAGAGACGATTATAGTGACCTTTTTTTGGATGGATGGTCATATATGATACAGTACTATAACAAAGGAAAGGTAGATGTTACCACGAGAACTGTATATTTACAAAGACAGCCATGAACAGAGGTGCCGAATGAGATCAGTTATTGTGCAGGCCTTAAGTTATCTATTTATACCACACATGGAAGAATGCTTTGAATAATGTAGTGAGTGATTCATGTACCAAAGAATTGCTTACATTTTCACCATATTTATTTCTTTAGAACGATAGGCAAGTTTTTCTTGGACTTTGTTACCACCTTCCCTCCTGTTTGTGTTCCTTCATGGACTGTTTGTGCAGGTCAGTGAGAGACGGTCCCATCTCTCTCAGCCGGTGCTCATGCTGTGAGGTCAGGAGCCCCTCGTCCTGGACCAGCTCGTCTCCCACACCTCACAGCACCAACCTCTGTCCGAGCCCTGCCTTCTCCAGTCAGATCGACCTTTGTCTTGGACCACTGTCAAAAGATTGGCAAGAGCAGTCAGGAGGTAAAGCATTATAGCTCTGATCATTGGAAAGCTTAAAAAGAAAATCAAACAGGAAATATACTCTTTATTCAAATAAAAATTCGGATTAGCCTTTTTTTTTTATTTACTTCTTTCAACTTTGATCTGTGAGGTTTCCCCATAGTCATGTTACTTGAGCCCTTTTCAGCACTGAGGGGAAATATATGATCCCTGAGAGGTGAGATCTCTTAACAAGTTGGTAACTTTTACAGTTAGCACGTACAGACTTCAGTTCACTTCACCCACCACTGAGGAAGTACACCAGATAGACTCCACTGGATTAAACAAATCTGTTTATCCCGCTGCTAACAATTCATGCCACAATGGGAAGGACGACACAATGCAGCGTACACCCTCAAGTTTTAAAAGCTGACTCCTGGCACACTGAGGTGGAGACACAGGAATTTTTTTTTTTTTCTCACATTACAAAAATACTTGGGGGAAAGTTTTCAAAATCAGCTGAAGGAAATAAGCATTAACGAATGAACCTATGTTTGACATAATAACATTGACAATATATATGGTGGTAATTTGTTTGCTGTTGCTTATTTTATAGATCCTTTGACTATTAACTACATGATTTTGTCCCTTGGGTTAACCTTCGGTAATCGTAAATTGATTATGATGATTAAGTGCTTAGTCTCTGGACTGTTCACATGATGGAATAAACAAAAGTGTGACTTTGGATCTTTTTGCCGTAATTAACAAACTAACACTGCATTTAGAGCACTTGCTGACAGTTGTTTCTGTTTATTGCAGATTGTAATAGTTTAATTCATGGGAAAAAGGTGGCAGAAGTGGCTGACTACTTGGAGCAGAGATGTCACTGTGGCATCTCTGCATTGTATCTGCAAGGTGGGCCCTTTCAATTAAAAAAAAAAAAAGAGTTATTCTCATGTAAGACAACAGACCTTTGACATCTCAACCACATCGTTATATCTCAGGCCGGAGAAATGTTAAATAATCTTTCTGATTACCTAAATAGCTCACAATTGTTCACGATAATGCAGTTTTAAATTGTAATAATAAGGCAACTCCCAAAAGATGTCCATCGCTCAGTGCTGATGCCATAGCAACCATGACAGATAAGAGGCACTTGTCCTCGATACTGGGCTTTAACTGTCCTTCCATCATTATGTCTACTTGAATTCTTTATGTAGTTGAAGTTATGTGTCCGGCTTCTATTTCAAAGAAAGGAATCTCAGGCAAGTGAAAACGCAGCCTTAAGAATCTCCGTCAAAAATGGTTCTGTTTGTTCTTTTCAAAGGAGCCAACTTTTCTTGCATGTCTGGGTGGCTGCGAGTGTGGGGAAACATCCAGGCGCTGTCAGACCACCAGAAGACCCTGATCCTCCAGACCTCACACATGAATCCTTCCCCTGCCCAGGCAGACGCCTGTTCCTCCCCCACCACCGGCCGCCACACGGGCACAGGTTAGAGGCTTCTTGGCGACTATCTGCAGCTCCCCAGCCCGACTCACTCAGTTCATTCTGAAGATTCAATGTCATATTCATACAGTCTCAGAGACACACTCCCTGTGTGTTTTATCCTGAAGCCTCAGGCATTTTAATGAAGATTTTCCATCACATAAAGCTCACTGCAGGTCATTCCAAATCTCCTCTTCATTAATTTTCTATCAAACATTTTGAAACCATAGTTTTTTGCAGAAAATATAGCTTTTACAGGTTTCTAAGATATTCTATGAATTCTAAAGCTGGAAGAAGTGGAGTTTTTTTTCTGTTTTTTTAAATGAAACACCATTTTAAGACCGGCATATCTTTATGTGTAACCTATCATTATCCCGCTGAATGCGCCTTTTCATGTCCAGTGGGAACCTACACACACACCACAACAGGTTTCTCCAGTACAAAAGCAGCTTTCCTTAGGACCGCTGTGTTGGTAGTTTGCTTTCACATGCACGCATCATTAAAATCCAAATCGTAAAGGTGTGTCCTGTCAGCCTGAAAACATTTAGTCATGTATGGCTGTGCAAGTACAGAACTTAGAGAAAGGCTTAACACTAGCAGCCTGGAGTCCTTCCACTGTAAGAGCACGTGAAGCACGTGTTTGTTCCACAGTTTTGGATTTCCGTGTATAAAAAAAAAAGAAACGTTAGGGCTGTTGTCTAAAACAACTTATAGTTCTGTACTGTTTTCATTCGTCATCTTTTTTTAATGTTCATAAGATTAACTTCAAAGTATAACTTTTTGTGTACCTCTCTTCCAGCTTCTGCCCTGGGGCTGCAGATTGGGCTGATAGTGGCAGTACTCCTCCTGCTGGCATTAGGAGCCATTCTGTTGACATATTTCTACAGGAGGAGGTGAGGAGACTCAACATATTCCCCTTTTTCCTCTCCTTTGAACTCGGTGCGTTAACCGAGTTCTGGTTTAAGTTATCCAAACTGCATTTTATTTAGCTTTTTTTGGGGCTGGAAACATCATATTTGTAAAATGTTTTTAATTTTTTCCTGATTTGTGAAGCTCATTCCTGACTGTGCAGCGATGCCTGTGGTTATTGCTTACAAAACGGGTAGCTGAGGGTTGAAACTCCTAATATAGCTCAGTTTGGTTGAAACTCTCCTCAGCTGTCCTGGCCTATAAAAACCCACTTGCACACACGCTGCTTTTTAATTTACCATGACATATTTTAAAACGGCGCATCTCTCAATGTTAAATAAGGTATCCAATCTAATTTTGACAATCTTTTAGACACCAGCATAAAAAATCCTCTCTTGTTTCACTTGTCAACATTTGTTTTTCATTGTTTCTGACAAATTTGTTGTACAGTTTACACCCTCTTTTACTCATTGTCACTCTTCCCCATAATTCACACATGCCAAAAGGGGAAGTTCAGCCTTCCATCGCTGTGTCTTGCACATTTCGAGTTAAGTCATCCCTGAACTGAATGACTGACGACAGCACTGCTGATTTGAGTAGCAAGTTCCACCGTGCTGATTAGATTTTTTTTAAGGACATGAGCAGCTGGTGTTTTTACCCTTTGTCACTTCCTCCTTTGCCACAGAGCAGACATGCTAAGCAGTGACTCAGAATGTGCAGGTAGCTTTCTAATAATATGCCATAGACGCACTCCCTTATTTGACTCTATCGCCACATCTTACACCAAGAGGTCAAGACCGGTTGAGGATTTTTACCCTGGAAGAATAATATATTTTAAAAATGTAAACGAGAATCACATATAAATGATGAAAAAAGGAGGAAAAGAGATTAATTTCTGGTGTTTTTGCAGCAGAATATTGGTAATTTGGTAGGCCGAATTGTACATTCAGACAGACAAAGCTTCTAAAGTACTTCCAGAGTGGAACCAGGAAGAGCCCCCGGGCCAGAGCCAGGACCTGCCAGAGAGACTCGAGACGACTCGATTTATCTCTGAGACAAAGAGTCCCCCATGACCAGGACAAATGGCTGAAAACTTTTTGATGGTTAGATGTGGGCGGCAAGGTGGTGTGGTGGTTGGCACCATCACCTCACAGCAACAGGGTTCTGGGTTCAAGTCCCCAGGGAACCAGGACCTTCCTGTGTGGAGTTTGCATGTTTTCCCTGTGTCTGTGTGGGTTCTCTCTGGGTTCTCTGGCTTCCTCCCACCGACCAAAAACCTGTATGTTAGGTCTATTGGACATTCCAAATTGCCAATCGTGGGTGGTTGTGTGTGTAGATGTGTTTGTAGAAATATAGCATAGAGATTACAATGATTTTCCTGGGTGCCGTTGAATACAAGGACATTTTATCAGGGATTTACTGCAGTTTATCAAAGTGGTTACAAACTAAAATTGTCTGTTATGACCACTTCAGACTGTGTTCAGTAATTCCACGTGTTCGGATGCTCTTAAATTTAGAGTTTAGCAAATACTGACAGAGCACTCGTGCATTCTCAAATTCGTTTAGACCTCCATGATACTTAGCCAACTCGCAGAATCTCAGAATGAATTAGGATCTGTAGCCGTGGAGCTGCTCTGGAAACAGACATTGAACAAAAACATGCACATTATCAATGCCTTAAGTTTGTGTATCTTTTTATGTTTGTGTTCCCAGGCGTCCGCTGGACTATTCCACCATGGAGCTGAGTGAACATGCCGAGGGGCTGTCTGATCTATAATCCAGTGTTTTAATCAGCATGTGTCCATCTGGCAGCGCTTGTTGGTTTGGGAAGACTGAGCGGGAAACAGACGAGGGTAATCAGAGGCTGGAGTGATGTGTACACAACTGATTGTGCGGCTCTTCTGAAACAACTGCCACCAGAAGTGTCCTTCTCCGTCTCTTTGGGAGATCACTGCTGATAGTGACTTTGTTTTTGAAGAGTGTGACAGGATACATCGTGAGATGTTTCCTGGATTCAGTGACATGAAATTTGGACGCCAAGATGGTAAAATATTTTTGGATGTAGCTACAATCTTTTCCTGTGAACACTGTTTGCCTGTCTGGAAAATTAAGAAGAAAGGGAGTGTTTCTTTTTTTAGGTTTGTTTTTTTCTTAAATACCTGAATGAGTCCTAAGTGCTTATTGTTGGTGACTTGTATATGTTTCTGTGGATAAAGCCTTTCAATTTGACCAAGCCTTTGATCTATGCAGGATGCTCAGCTGGTATTGCAGTGATTTAACATCATGCTTTTTTATTACGATATTAGTTCAGCTCACGTTTAATCTTCAAAATGAAGCCCGCTTCCTTTCCTGTGTCTTGTCTCGGTCCATTTTAGGTAGTAGTCACTCAGAGGGATTGGTTTTCCCTTAAATGTGAAAGTCTCTAACTTGTCCGATTAGTTTCTAACCACTTCTTTGTGCTTGCTCTAAGCAGTCTGTTTACATTTATCCTGATTTTAAAATGAGAAGAGAGGGATGTGCAAAGCTGAGTTCCTTACTTAAATGAAGAATGTTTGTGATGGCATATAAAGCTGATTCCCGTGTTTGCCCAGAAGAATCTCCTGTGCCTTTCCTCCCTGATGAGCAGATTGCTCTGTCGTTACGATGGACAGTACCACTTTTTTGTTTCTTTCCTCAACTGTTGAGTTGCACAGAATTCTAGTTTGTTTGCATAAATGACCTCGGTGGGATGTTCACCTTCGTCTGTTTGTAAAGCAGACTTAACCCTGTGAAAATGAAACTAATTAACGATGCGTTAACAGAAGTGCTGCTGCTTCCATCTGACTTGTTTCTTTTTAAAAGCAGACCAGCAAAGACAGATTAGGCCTTTTTGGTTTTCGCTGTAAAAAAAAAAAGGGTTCCCCTTTGTTGTTTCTTATGCATTAAGATTAAATGTATTTTAATGTAAACTTAAATATTTTACATTTTGTGTAATATGGTGTCTGTAAAAAGCTAATGTTGTCACTCTTGATTGAAAGGTCCTGAACAAGCTAGGGGTTTAAAAAAAGAAAAAGTTTGAGTGAACGCTACTTTCAGGTGACGCCATGGAAGTTTTATCCTGTTTTCCAATTTTTTTATCCAATTTTCCACCTATAGCTCTAGTTCATTGGTACAAAAATGTTACAAATCAGTAAGAGAAAACAGGAATTTACAAAAGATTTTCACTGTCCAACACAGAGAACTCACACACTGAACAACATGTAACATGAAACACTGGAGGTCAAGCCATTTGGTCCATTCTTCTAATGTCATGCACATGTTGAAATAAACTATTTTCTTAAATGTGCAGTAAGGTTTTTACCACATCTCTGTCTGATGTATTTTTTCTCCTTTATTTGACACACCAGCCACCATTTGCTATGGACTGTGTTCACAGTTTGCTCCTTTGCTTGGTGGCTATTTGTCTGGTATCAACAGAGCAGACTCAAAAGTTTTCAATAACGGACAGTTTTATTCCATTTCTTCATTTGACTTTTCTTTCCATTTAAAAAAGAAAAAAAACAGACGTCCAAACTTCTTGATTGTGTCCACTTTACTCCGGTTGCCGTGTAGTTAGTTGCAGTGCCTTTGTGTTTTGCTTCATCTTGTGTTGTCTGTCATTTCTGCACACGCCTGTGGTTTCACACCATCTGCAGAGCCCGAGTACCGGTCTGAAAAGACTGAAGCTCAGCAGAACTTTCTGGTTCAGCTTAACCTCACATTGACTGCACACGTACATAGCATGAGCCCTTTCTTTTTTTTTACTGAACCTGCTAACCACAAGACAGGAAGATAGACAGGAAGATGCTGTAGCATGAAATTATGTCTTCAGTTCTGACTGCATGGTGCCACGAGCCCATGCGCCATCCGGTCTGCTTTCATTTATTTCGATAGAGTTTAGTCTCCTAATGTTCCTCTGCTTATTATTTACCATCCTGTGTTTCATGAGAATAATGGAGTCAACGTACAAGTTGCCGGTGAATTTTGTTATCACCATCTTCAGACAGTTACAGCCATCTTCAACAGCCCTATGGTGAGTATGTTGGGGTTTTTTTTCAATTTTTCTGTTTTCATTTTCTTGTTTTTGGTTGTCCTTCCTGATCAAGCCTAATTTGTGCAACATGCAGCCTTTACTGCACTTGGCTTTAAAATATGGTTAAACTCTAGGGCCACCTTCAAACACGGTGATAATATGTGAACATGTGTCATGAATTTCTGTTGGTCGGACTTAACAGCGGAAGTCGGTAAGCTGCCTCCACTTCGTTTGAGGTCTAACATTTTGAATTTGGCTTCCTTTGTAAGAAGCTGAAAACTGAACAGGAAAGCATTTGCAGCTTCCTGTTAATTTCAGTGAAAGTCTAGTTATAAGTTGACATTTCTGTCACCCTGTTTTCATTTGGGTGTTAACGGAAATAAAAGGCATTTTACCCATGTATAGGTGAGTTACAGGCTGACATCGGGAAAAACAAGCCATACTGAGAGATATACATAGTGTAGCTATGAATGTAGCGAATGGGATTATATTGAAATAATTGTTTGCTTCCAGGTTTTGAAGTTAAGTGAATGACAAACATAATGCTCCTTTTCATTGTTGGTTAGAAAGAAATATACAAAACGCACTCCATTATTTAGTTGCTTGTAGAGCCATCTCGTCACACAAAATGCTCATTTACTGTTGGCCATGAGGCCGGTTAACCCAGTCTAACTTTAAATAATTCCTCCTCACAACTTTGTTCCAGTTTATGAAAGCTCTTTGCTGCCACAGCATTTCAATCAGGCATACTATTGCATCACAATGTTTTCTTTCCTTAGATTTGCTACTGTGGTTCGGCCCATGGTCCCAATTTAAGACAGAATTTCAGCCAAGCTGTAGCTGTCACAGTCATACCTTAGATTTGACCTGATAACACTTTGGTTGATAGAGTTCATGGTTTACTCCGTGACTAAAAGGTGGCAGTCCCAGTGGCTGCCACCGTAGCTTAAATCATCACCCCTCCACCACTTCACCTGACAGTTGGTTAGGTGTTTGTCTTGATATGCCGTGTTTGGTTTCCACCAGGCATGATGTCGTGCATCATCTTCAATTTGGTGTCATCTGTTTTAAGGAAGTGGTTTTAGAAGAGTTGAGGTTTGCTCTGAAAAAGTCTACATAGCTAATACACTATGCTTTTTTTTTTGTATTTTGAAAGTCATTTAGCCAGAAATCTTAATGGTTGCTACACAGGTAGATTAGTTTTTTAGTTTACTTTGTATTTGAAGAATATCATGTACCATTTCTGTTTGTTTTTTCATCTGAGATTACTTAATCTATGTATTGTATTGATGCATTTAGCAAGATCTAAAGTTCATGTGATGTCATAATCAGGCTATTGTATGCAAAGGAAAATATAAATCCAAAGAAGAAGGCAAACGTTTCTTTACAAAATAAAAGGAGGCTGTACATTCCAATAATTTTCTTCTACTATTCTTGAAACAGACTCATTCAAGTATCCATGGAATGCAGGAGGCATTCAGTATAGAGAGCATAATGGCATTTTTTAAAATCAGCTTTCCATTACGTCTTCGCTCTGTTAAAGAACTGCTTTTTGTATGTAGTCCTAAGCAGAACATCAACGTCTAAAAGCATCAACCTTTTTCATGGAGAGAAGGGAACATTATGATTCTATCATGGACCGAAGCAAGCGCATCACTTGGCAGGCCGACTGCTACATGGATCTGCAGTCCACATCCTGCTCTGCTACCGCACAAGCACAAGCAGAAGGTAAGAGCTTGAATGTGCACGCTTTGTGTTCCCTCCAACCTACAGTGGCAAAGATGCACTCTTCTACAGGAACATTAGCAATCATGGAGGATAGGAAAGATAAGGCCGTTTAGTGGTAGTGCAATGAAATCCAGTACCTAAATTCATTCAAATAATTTATTCAAAGAGAATGTAAAAGAAGTAATAGAGACAAGTACAATAAGCAAACACGTGTCCATGCATCATTATTATGAAATCTGTCTCTTGAATTATCAGTTGGCAGCATCTTTCTGTCATATATTGTTTTATCAAGAATTATGTGCTATTGTGGCATGTTTAGATTTACACCTGAATTCCTGAAAATGTGATCTTTCCAGCACATAGTTGTTGAAGGATGATTACTTTTAAAATATGGCATAGCTCAACAGATTCATTTTAATGTATGAAAAAGGAATAGTCTCACTGAAGTATACTCTATGTATTTTATAGACATTGGGCATCTGAATTATCATGGTGGGAAAAATTTGATTTGTACTTCCCTGCTTAGAGAAAGTGATGCCCATTGTCATTATGCTCAGCGTGTTTATTTATTAGTTTCCTGGGGTTAACCATAAAAAGGGTTCGAAGGCTTACAGGCGTTAAAGATACTTCAAGCTTTCAAGCCACACATCCAAAATGAGAACATGCTAGCTGCTCACACTGGCCTTAGCTGAGTGTAAAACTTAGCAAGTCGATGTGACCCTGTAGGTCTCGCCTCCACAACTGATAGATCAGTTTGTGATAAACTGAAAAACATGAAACTGATCTAAAAATGAAATGTTTTCTCACATTACAACTATCCAAAGCAGACCTCTATGAACAACCAGAGGACATTACAAAAACAGTGCTCACATGCTGAAGTGATCATCACATTTGTTTTTTTCCCCCCATAGACTTGACTTGATCAACAAAACTACCTCCATATAGTTTTCTGGACAGTTTACTGTCATCATTAGATTTTCAGACCATTTTTAGAAGCCTGCAATGTGTGAGGAGAACAGAGAAATGAAAACAGTTCAAGAAAAAACGTGTGTTTCATCTCAAGGAATTATGTTTCTCTCTTAATTGCCCCGTCATTCAGATCTGAGTTGGATCCAAAAACACCAAAACCAGTTACAAAGCTTCATTACGCCTTGCTTCCTGGAGGAGATGTTAACCCACCTGAGAGAGGTGGATGTGCTCACTTCATCTGAGGAGACGAACATCAAGGAAGCAGGCCACTTAGGGGACCAGATTAACACGCTCACTGCTATTGTCGGTGCCAAAGAAAGTCAAGGCTCCGATGCCCTGCAGGGATTTATAGAGAGCTCCAATTCTCTGGTTGCCCAGCTCATCATAAACCATGGTGAGTGTTCACTTACTTTCGATTTGCTCTCTTTGTTGCTCCGTTATTTGAAAGGTAAAGGAAAATTGCTCTCAGTGGGTAGCTTAAGCGTTTATGAGGCAAAGTACCAGTTGTAAATGGTTGCTGCTGCTTGGTTAAAAATACTTCAAGCTGTTCAAGACTTTTGTTTCCACAGTATTAAAGTAACACACTGAAAATCATTCTCCTATTCAAAAGTTTGCTTGTCAAATGCCTAGATGGTCTTTTGTTGTTTGATTGTTTGTTTTTTCAACTGTAGATAACGTGGTAAAGAAGCACAAGGAAGTGCTGTTGCGGCGATGTGAACAGTACCGAGACAGGGATTCGGTTAGCTGCCCCAAACTAAACATCTCCTCAAGAACCCTAATGATGGTTGATGGACTCTCTGACCTCCAGCAAAAGGAACATGACCTGATGCAGGTGGGAGTGACTCGAGGGGGGCAAAGAAATCACCTCAGACAGCTGGGGTTGGCCAAGCTGTTCGAACCCCTGACGCGGGTCAGTTTACCTCCAAGAGTTTCCCTCACAGTTGGGGTGGCGGGTATCGGCAAGACGACCTGGGTACGACACTTTATCCGACAGTGGAGTCAGGGGGCCGTCTGTACAGACGTACACTTTGTCTTACCCTTCACCTTCAGCGAACTGAACTCCCTGGAGAAGCTTTCAGCTGAGAAGCTGGTCAAGATGGCTTTCCCTCATTTGGAGGACCCCAGTTTGGTCCTAAGTAGTGCCTGCCGGACTCTGCTCATACTCGACGGTTTGGATGAGTTTCGCTCCGTTTTGAATTTCTCAGATGCAGCCCCATGCGACGACCCAAAGCGAGAAGTCTCTATCGACGACCTGATCACCAACATCATCCGAGGGAATCTCCTCCCCGATGTAGGTGTGTGGCTGACCTCCAGGCCGGGAGTTGCTGCCCTCATACCTGGAGGACTGGTTGACAGGGTGACAGAGATCCCAGGGTTCAGCCCTGCAGACATCCAGGTCTTCCTGAACCACCACTTTTCTGAGAGGGATTTTGGCAGCATGATATGGTCCCACTTGGAGTCCAATAAGATCGTAATGGTGATGTGCTATATACCGAGCATCTGCTGGATGGTGGCCGATACCTTGTTGTACAGCTTGCAAAGTGGAAGTCAGGATAACCTTCCCAGGACCTGCACCGAGCTTTTTGCCCATTTTTGCTCTATGAAAGCAGAAGTAGGCGAACCGAGAGGCAGGGAACCTCTAAAAGCTGAGCAGCTTCATGGGAGCAATCGTAAACTGATGGGGAACCTTGGACGACTTGCATTCTATGGGCTCATCAAGCACAAGTACACATTCAGTGAACAGGATCTCAGGGCCTATGGGATAGATCTGTTGTTAACTCAAAGCAGTCTGGGCTCTGGAGTTCTTATTCGGGGAGAGTCTGCCATCCACACAACTTACCGATTCACACATTTGATCCTACAGGAGTTCCTTGCCGCTACATTCTACCATGTTTCCTCAAAGCGGGCCATCTTTGACTTGTTCTCAGAGAGTACCATGTCATGGCCAAAGATTGGGTTCCAAAATCACTTCAGAAGTGCCTTTCAGCACTCGCAACAAGCTGAAGATGGTCACTTGGATGTGTTTGTTCGCTTCCTGACGGGCCTTCTGTGCCCAACGGCACAAAAACCTCTGGCTGGGCTCCTGGCTATTGGGAAAGACGATGGCAGTCAGAAGACATGGGCGGCTGGGTTTTTGCAAGACCTTTTGACCAGCGGAGGTGCGGTGGTGTCCCTGCGTGCGGTCAACCTGGCTTACTGTTTACAGGAATTGCAAAATTCCGAGCTGCTGCGAAGTGTAGAGGAAGACTTGCGGCATGGCAGCCTGGCGGGAAAGCTGACGCGGAGTCACTGTGTGGTGCTAGGTTTCCTGCTCCATGTCTCCCCAGTGTGCAGCGAGCAGACCAACCTAACAGGCTCTCTGAACTGCACAACAGTTAAAAGCCTGCTCCCACAGCTGCTGTACTGTAGTCACCTCAGGTAAGTTCTCTTAAGCATTAACGCTCAGGTGACAGTTTGAAAATTGAAACTTATTTGCTTACCGCTGAACAGGTTGGAGAATAATCACTTCAAAGACGATGTCATGGAGCTGCTGGGAAGCCTCCTGAGTGCTAAAGACTGCCACATCCAGAAAATGAGGTGAGATCCCATTCAAATTAGAATTTCTTCTCAAACCAAGTGCATGTTGCAGTCCAACATTTTGAAACCACTTTGTCACATTAGGTTGTTTGATTGCTCTGACAATGACACAACCCATTAATTATTATCGAGTATCAGCCATGCTGATTACAATGCTTTTTAAAGCCCCAGATTGGTCACCGTGTGATTAAAGGATTGGTGCAGAAATGAGAAACGCAACTACTCTGGATATATATTTTTATATATATATATATATAGATATAGATATATGTATATATATATTTGTCCTAAGTGATTACTACTTCTTTTGCTCATCCCTTCAGTTTGGCAGACAATGCAATCAGCAGCAAAGGTGCCAAAGCTCTGAGCCGAGCCCTGTTGGTGAATCGCACGCTAACGTCTCTCAAGTGAGATTTCTTTCCTGCCTGGATCTAACAGACTTTAACAGAAGTTTGAGTTCACAACACGCTTTGTGCTTCTTTTGCTACACTTATTTTTTATGTGTATAAAGATAGAACAGACATTGCTACTTAGTGTTTAGTTATTTTATGGGATTTTAGATTCATCTTATGGATCTATTATGCTTAATTCTGTTTTCTTTATGTTTGTGATTCTATTATTCAGCCTACGGAGCAACAACATCGGTTCGAAAGGTGCAAAGTTTCTGGCAGAGGCTCTCAAAATGAATCAAGCCCTGATGTCTATAAAGTCAGTGTGCAACATTTTTTTTTTCACTAGAACGTCTTAAAAAATGTAGTCAAGAAAAAAATAAAGTTATTGGAGGTAATCTGTTCCATTTCCCTGACCACTTATCAGCTTCCAGAGTAATGTCATCGAGGAGGAAGGTGCTCAGGCCATTGCAGAGGTACTGCAGTCCAACCGCAAACTGGTATCTCTCAAGTAGGTCCTGCAGCATTTTTGATTAGTTAAGTATATATTTAGCATATTGTATGGAATTTTGAGTACATTTTCTTCCATGTATCTCTTATTTCAGTTTGCGGAAAAATACCATTGGAGCACGTGGAGCACAAAGGATTGCAGATTCACTGAAGAAAAATCAGACCCTTACAAAGTTGATGTAATCAGTTTATAAATACATTTCTTATACTCATCTTTGAATCAAATTACTTTTGTATGACAGTCAATTAGATTAAAATATCTCACTTTTGTTATTGCCTTGAGCTGGAGGTCTATATTATCATTTAAAAAAGCTAGTATATCAGTCATCGAGATCAAGATCTATAATTTTGCACGATAATCTCCCAAAAAATTTAAATAGCAGAAGCAGAATCTAGTTATGTAGAATTAATTTAAACTGCATTATATTACTGCTGAAAGGAATTTTTAAATGTCTTTTTGATGTGATATTTGTTACTTGAAACATCTCTGAAATAATTAGTCACGTGATCAGAAATGTCGTCAACGGTTGCAAAAATGCTATCTTAACAGCATTCTGCAGATTTATCAACCATTGAAATGCTTTTATGTCTAAAAATAGAAAAGAAGCCCTAACATGCTGATCAGCGGCTTTGCTTTTTTTTTCTCGTCTTCTCCTCTGCAGTCTTTGTAGTAACCAGCTCGGGGACAAAGGAACAATCGCCCTGGCTGGAGCTTTGACTCTCAACCACACTCTGCTCTCACTCCAGTCAGTGCCTTCTACTCAGCAGTGCTATTCAGCCTGATCATTTTCATTATGAGACATTCATGTGTACTGCTAATATAATTTGGCAACACGGGGAGCTGCTGGGATTCTAAAAGCATGGAACAAAATGGGGAGCATTTCTTTTATGTTGTTCATTAAAGTGGCATCTAACTTTTATTTCTCCTTAGACTTCAGAGTAACTCCATCAGCAACAGGGGAATGACAGCCCTGACCAAAGCCCTCAGGCTCAACAGGGGCCTCGTCTCCTTGAAGTAAGTCACCATTGAGAGACCCTTTGCTCTGCGGTTAGATTTTAAAATTATGCCACTCTCACAACTCTCCCAATTTGAATTTGCCTATGTTTTTCCTGCTTTTCAGCCTGAGGGAGAACTCGATCGGGGTGGAGGGAGCGAAGAACATGGCCCAAGCCCTCAAGGAGAACAACTCCCTGCAAGACCTAGAGTAAGTCATCAGGGCAGTGCAATATTTTCAAACCATGAAGAATCACCCAAATATTCTATAACTGACTCCTCTAAACTAAAGTCGATTTTGAAAGTGTACTGTTTTAAAGCACGTTGACACTATTATGACATTATTCTATAATATTTAATGCCTTACAAACAGCAACTCCACTGTTCCAATGATAATCAGAAATATGTGAGTCTCTTTTTGTATCCGTCAATGTTTACCATTTCTGCGTGTGTGTGTGTGTGTGTTGTGTGTTATGTTTTCTGCATCGTAGTCTCACAGCCAACCTGTTGCATGATGAAGGGGTTCAAGCAATAGCCAACGCAATCAAGTTTAATCAAGGCCTGACCTCTTTGCAGTAAGTTGGGTTTGTTTTTCAACTAAAAAATCTGTGAGTAGAACAGAGAGCTTGGAATCAGTAAATCCAAACCACACAGTTCCAATTTGTAGGTATAGAAATTTAAAATCTCTGGTGGACTGTATGCGCTTTGCTAGAATGCAAATCCTCCTCAAACAGGGACCTTGAGGTTTGCATGCTTATTTTGTTGGTCAGGATGATGCTAAGCAACTTATTTATTAAATCGTAGCATATTTACCTTTTTTTTATTAATGTAATGGTTTCTGCAGTATAATTGGAGTTAAAAAAAAATGTTATATTTGGATTTACATTTCGTGAAGAACTTGTTCGTCTAACTGTCAAACAGGAATTTTTAGTAAAAGTAACGAAGATTCTGCAGACAGTGAGAAATTATTCGGTGGTCATTTTGAGATATAAACAGAACTGACACAGTTGTAGACCTTTAAAGGTCAACATTTACTCCTGGTGATGTTTCTTCTGAAGAAGCTTCTGAATGAATTTCAAACATTGTGATGAAAAAAATATATACTTCTGTTTTTGTGCACATGTCTCTGTCTTTTTCATTGTATTCTTTTCAGTTTGGTTGACACCTATTGCTTCAAACCTGTTTTATATTAAATCAGAACCTAACCTGCTCTGGAGCAGATAAGGCTTCCCATTGGTTGCCATGGTGATACAACCCGATTCATTTGCTGAAGAGCCTGAGCTAAAGCTCTTATTACCTAAGAAGGTCTGAATCCTTTGGTTTTTGTACAGACCAGGGGTTTGTTTTCTTAGTCCCTTTTGAAAGACGTTTCTAAATGTAAGAATTTAGAATTGAAAGAACACTTCTCACATTATTGTACTGAACAGTGAAAAGCAGTCAATTGACAAGCTTGCGTCGGAATAAATAGAAATAGTGGATAGATGTTCTAAGGTTTTTAAAAGCTTTATTTCATAGACAGAAAAGTTGTGTCATAACTCATGCTTGGTTCCTCTTTTTCTCTTTTTACAGTCTTCAGTGGAACTTTATCAAGTCCACAGCCACTAAAGCTCTGGCCCATGCACTCCTCTCCAACGCCACCATGCAGCTCTTGGAGTAAGAGTAACACATTTTTGCTATAGTTCAGTGCCTCACCTCCCATCCTTCTTTCAATTGCATTTCAAATTGTAATCTGCTCCATGATCATACTTTTATCTGTTCGTGAGCATTTATGGGAAATTGTTGTCACAACGATTTAGGGTCAATCATAGATGGAGCATGTGTTTTTTTTTGTCCTGTGTCTTTTTCGGCAGTCTGCAGGAGAATGCAATCGGGAACGAAGGTGTTGTGTTTCTGGCTGAAGCTTTGAAAAGCAACACGTCGCTTCGTACCTTATGGTTGGAATTATTGTTGTTTACCTGTTCACTTTTTTGTTGTGTTTAAGTTGTAATGGCAAACAAATGATGAAAAATGTACACACAGATAAACAGAAAAATCTTACATTTAAAAACATTCTTGATTTTGCCTCCCCTCCTGTCTTCCCTGACTGCTGTGGTTGTAGTCTGCAGGGAGTGTCAGCAGGTACGAGTGGAGCCGTCGCAATGGCAGAAGCTCTGATGACCAACGAAACTCTACAAACATTAGAGTGAGTCCAAGCTCTTAGTTACTCTTAGTTTAGTTACTATTGAACTGGTGGGAAGATCTTTAGAACTTATTGATTTTACTTCTTAATTTCACAAAGGAACAGTGGCCAGTTCCAAACAAACTGATACCTCAATAATTCACTGATTGAATGGTCAAAAAATGAGGGATCAACTCCTCAGTCTACAGAACCAGGTTGTACGAGTCACAAAGTAATTGACTAAATTTGACCTGTGTTACATATTGTTTATTTGCTTGGGACTGGCCTCATCATTTATTAATCAAAGTGTTGTGATATTTAGTTTAATTCAAATCATTTTAGTATTATTACTGTATCATGATGATAAATGCAAGTAATTCTAGCATAACCACATGCCTTAATGTAGACACTGCTGTTTTATGTGGTCTAACGTACACAGAAAATCTCATTTTAAGAGGAAAGCTTAAACTAAATGTGTTTTGAAAAACACACTGTGAGCTGAAGGTTGTCTGAAATATGAAAGGAAAGGGGAAGATAATGGGGACCACTTCAGTCTTCCTTGTGCATACACCTCAATTTATTGTGAAGCTCAAACACATTTTTTACTTATTTTTTGTTCTGAACGCATTTTTCTACATTTTTCAGTCTGCGAGGCAACACTATTGGGATGGAGGGGGCCAAAGCGCTGGCTAACTCCCTGAAATGCAACAGAAGCCTCAAGTCTCTGAAGTAAGTACTGGCTACAACTTACTGTGCTGCACGAAAACCAAATCTTTTGACACAGGCTTGAAATTTACTTTGGATTCATTGTTTATTCTATTTGACTTTTTCACAATCGATGCTCCTAGAATTGTTTTTATGGGACTATTTCAGGATAAGAAGGACAGGAGAATGTATTTGATTTGTATTATTGGTAAAAACATTTTAACTGAATTAGATTTTAGATGCACTGACTCCTTTATACTCAAAGTTATGTTAAGTTTGAAACGTGACTCAAATAATCAGACTCTGATAAGTCCCTTGTCAAGGGACTTGGTCAAATATTATCTGGAGGCTGCTGCTCCCTCCAAATCCAAGGAAGACCTCCACATTTCTTAGTGTCAGAATTATTTTCTTCAAACACCGACATATGGATATATTCATATTAAATGTTCATTGACTGTGAATTACCAGTCTGCAGGAGAACTCTCTGGGCATGGATGGAGCCATATTCATTGCAACAGCTTTAAAGGGAAACCACCAACTAACATACATCAAGTAAGATTTCTTTGGTTTTGATTGGTTTAATTTGTCGATTTGCACTGATTAAAACTGTTTTTATAGTTTGCAGGGAAATGGCATTGGAGAATCTGGAGCAAAAGTTATTTCTGATGCGATAAGAGCCAGTGCTTCTGGTTGTGTCGTGGACATCTAACCAAGAAAAGAGGAACTTCTTCTTAGAATTCAAAATGAAAAATAGTAGTTATCCCAGGCAAATATTGTAAGTTAGTCAATCTATAGCCTTATAATGTTGTTCATGCTGACCTTCCTTTCATGTTGTTTTCTGTATATTTAGATAGAGACTGTAATATTTATTATTAAAATAAACAGTCCCATTTGAGTACAAGGTGAAGCACAAATTGAATTAAGAGAAAACTCTTTTTGATACACCATATTCCTTATGTCTATAGCTGTAATGTATACTAAGTTCTAAAGAAATAAGATGAACCACTGTATATTCTCCTATATTTTCTCTTTTGATAAGATGTCATTATATATTTTTTTGCTCTGTTTGCACAATTGAAACTGGTTTCTATAAATAAAATTGATGCTGCAAACTTTGGTTTGCTTTGGTTTTATGAAGCTATGAATCTTTGGTATTTGCTACTGAAATTATTTCTATGACTTTGTAATTTGTGCACTTTTTCTTTTAGCCATTCAATGTGATATTAGAACAGTGCTTATGAATAGCATTTCATTTTAAGCTCACGTGTGTGTTGGCTGAAGAAATATATTCAATTAAATCTTATTAAGTGATTAAAATGATTGTCCAAAATAATACGATGTTTTTTATTGGGCCAGAGTTCTCCAGGAAGTGACTCATTTTCTTCCATCTAATCAAGGGTGTAAATTACATGGTGTAAATCACAGCAGTTAATGGCTATACTGCTGTGAACGAACCACTTATACCGGCACGCAGCAGGTTGGTCACATTTCCTTCAACAGAGGAAACTTTGCATTTGTACCCGTTACACCTGTTCTAGATATCCTCTTTCCCTTAGAAACCTCAAGCTGTTGCATTCTTATCTAATCTTATATCACTTCTGTTATGATAAAAAAAATGCTGTTATCACAAAATAAAAAAAAATATTTGATGACATCGCTAGGTAAGTGAACTGAACTGCGCTTAATAAAGTGGAGATGTCTGAGATGTAGTACAGGGGCCACCTAAAGATCCTTAAGATCCACTGAGGTGCATGGAGACAACACATACTTTTCTTTATCAGCTTTTCAATTTCACACACAATTTTATACACTGGTAAGTATATTAAATCAAGAGTGTCTCCGAGTGCGTAAGAGAAGATAAAATAAGTGTTTGTTTTTTTTAAATACAAGGAATTTTGGTTAAAAAATATATCCAATGACTGTATTGAGTTATGAATGTCTCTCTTTCCAGAAGTTGGGCAGTTTTGAAGACGTGGTAGCTGCATGAGGAGTTGCTTAGGACGTGGGCAGGAAAGCAGGCTGGCATGGGGCATTCATTAATTGTCCATTGTTTGTTATTTGTAGGATCAGATTTGAGTACGGCTGACAGAACAGAAACAAAAGACGTGTTGCCATGTCCAGAACTCAATGGGAAAAACTGGGAGCACCCAAAGACACAGGTATGTACCCAAAGCACGATAACTTGATGGCTGACAAAGAGAGACCTAATTACTGTGCTAGATGAAAGTCCCTCTGGCAGAACCTGACTTCTCCTGCTGGGCCTGAAGAGCAGCTCCTAATGAGGCCCAATGAGGTCCGGGTGTGAGGGCCGGAAGCAAAGCGAGACTCCATAACAGAGTAAGCACGACCTGCCTGCTCTGTCCAAACTGGAAAAAACAAACCAATGAGCCACACCCACTGAGTAACCACGGAAGATGGATGTAAATGATCATTTCAGCAGGTTAATGTGAAACAACTGAAGCTCCATTACAGGGGTAACCAGCACCCAATCAGCATTTCAGAGCAAAATTTTGAAAGAAAGTTGAAGAAAATATATCCCTTTATATATAAATAAGTAAATGATAAGTACTTTTCTTATGCAATATTATCTAAAAATATAACACAATCTAAAACTAAAAAAGCTGCTATGTGATAATGTTAGAAGATTCAAGCTCAAAGGGTTGAGTTGATGGGATAATTACCACTTTAGAGGACGCAAAGGATTAAAACTACTGCAGCGAATAGAAAAGCCTTAACAAGCCAGTCATAACACAGTTATACGCCATGGATGTCCATGTGCAAAGGCTTTAGCAGGCTGAATCTGATGTTAACTAATTAACTAAGCCCCCTGTGACACTGCTCAAAGTAATTCCAGTAAAAAGCATTAATGTATTGTTTTACTTAAGGGAGGTCCCAGGTGCTTTTGTGCCGTCTTTGTAATACGTACAGATAATTAAGGGATACTGACACCCAGGAAATGATAAAGAAATCAACATTGACCATGCCTCAACAGGTCTGCTATTTCGAGCCAAAGAATGAAAATGTCATTAATAATAAAGTTGTCTTTTTCCAGAGATGGGGAGTATATGATTTGCAAAAAGGAAAATAAACTTCAATCTTATATATTAACATAATTTTGCCTTGTTAGTCTGTCAGTTGGAGTCATGCTGTCCTGTATTGTTGATATTCATAGATTCCATGAAAAGAAATAACTGCTCTTCCAGATGCGATTCAGTATCCAGAATTAAGTTTCCATCACAATACAAAACAAACATACAAACCCCGCTGGTTGAAAACATTTCATAAAGAACTATTATCTTTCTCTCTCCATAGGAGCTATGTTGGGATCAGCTGCAGATTACTTTAGTTCATTTGAAGATTGGGAACAACAAGAGGTTCCCTCTTGCCACTCACTATCCTTTCAGCTCTATAATATAAATACAACTAACATAATAACATAAGATAGAAATGTTGTCTGTGATGACTCTTCAAATCTGGTAAATAAGAAAAAAGACATGACCTTCTCCACCAGCTGTCAGTATTTATTTAACGAAAAGGAACGTCAAATTACAGAAGCAGTGTGTTTAAATCTAAATACACTGCATGATCCATTATCTCGAGTTGACTTCATGATACGAACAATAACATGAAGCAATCTTTTTTATTACCTTTTTTTCTGCAGAGATTTACCTTGGCTGAAAGCTCACTCGTATTTGGTTCTACAGTATTTTGACAACCAAAGACGTTGGTAACTGTCTCTGTGGTGCAGAGGCTCTGTGGCTGCAGAGGAAGCCCCATCGTGCCCCCCCCCACCACCACCACCACCGTGCTCGACCGGTGTCACTGAATGAGCTGTTTGTAATGCTGTGCCGGGTTTTCAATTGATTTGGTTCTGTGATGTGTGACCAGACACCTCCGTCTTTCTTCATATTCCAGTAAACATTCTGCAAACCTAGGCTGCAATGCGTTTTTTTCTTTTGTTGTTGTTTGTTTTTTGTTAAGGCTGTAGAATCTGCTGGTATGAATGAGCATGTATTGATTCATGTGCAATCTCTGGCTGTCCTCACCCAAATGCAACGAAACAGGCCTCCATTATGTTTCAAATGTACAATGGGGGGAAGCAGTCCATCCATCCATCCATCCATTATCAATACCGCTTGTTCCCTCATGGGGTCGCGGGGGGAACTGGAGCCTATCCCAGTGGTCAACGGGCGAGAGGCAGGGTACACCCTGGACAGTCCGCCAGTCCATCGCAGGGCAAACCACCACTCACACTCACATTCACTCCTAAGGGCAATTTCCCCAATCTCCAATCAACCTAACATGCAGGTTTTTGGACTGTGGGAGGAAGCCGGAGAACAGGGAGAGAACCCACGCAGACACAGGGAGAACATGCAAACTCCACCCAGAAGGGCTCTGGTTCCCCCGGGATTCAAACCCAGAACCCTCTTGCTGGGAGGCGACAGTGCTAACCACCACACCACCGGGGGGAAGCAGTCATTTCCTATAA
>JABUIW010000056.1:7130543-7338943 GCA_013363375.1 Menidia beryllina
ATAGATAGATAGATAGATAGATAGATAGATAGATAGATAGATAGATAATATTCTGTCAGAAAGCAGAGAAGAGCTACTTCAGAGGTCCTCTGAATTGCCTAACTCACTGCTGGAGTTTGTCACAGGTTGTCAGAAAAACCTGCCGCCACAGTCACAACGTGAGGAGGCAGGCGGTGAAATGAGCGTCTAACTTTTCTCTTCCCATCGCGTCTCTGACTAACGCAGGACCGAAGGCTTTCCAACAGGATTCCTAGGCTCGTCTTCTCCCTTCTAATCCTTCTAATGAATGCATCAGCCGTAAGTGACTAAATTCTGTTTAATGCTTTTTCCCGTAAATAAGATAACTGACCATTTTTATTTATTATATAGACTACGTATGTTTTTTGGGGTTGTTTTCACAGATGAAATGTGGTGAAAAGTGCAAGTGTAGTGGAGGGAAGCCTCGGGTGTTCCGCAGAGTGCGCTTTGTCTCTGGCTGATTGACGAATTAACGTCAGGAGCGAGCTGGCTGATGTGGTCTGCGGCTGAGCGCAAACGGAGTTATTTCTATATTTGGAAAAGGTCTGCAAATGAAATGCACTGACCACATTAGGTATGCAAGACAGTCTGTCAAATAAATCCACCTAAGTTTTAAAAAAAAAGTAATTAAACGAAGAAAAAACGAGCAGCTTGTTAAGTCAGCAGATCCCCATAAGCACAAACAGCTTAAGAGAAAACAAAGTCTCGATATTCAGTTGAAAATAGTAGTCGTTAAAGAAAGTCTAATTAAATCACCCTTACAGAAACATGATTGTTATGCATGATGTGAAATCTATCAAGGTGCTCAGCAAATGACAGTGATTGGATTACTGGATTTTAATTTGAATGTGGTTGCATTGTTTTTCTAATCTAATATCTGCTGATAAGGTTAATTATTTCATGCATAGAATCTTGACTAATCCTGATTATGTTTCCTATGAAAACCTCGTTTGAAATGAAGCAAAGCAAAGCAAAGCACCCTTAAAAAGAAGAAGGTACCTAAATGTCCCTCAAGAGGTCCAAGACTTTTCAGGGAGGTGGAACCCTTAAAGCTCCTGCTGTTGAACCCTCATTATTGGTCCATTTACTACCTAAGAGTGCCTTTAAGAACCTCTAAATGGGGTGCAGTTATTAGAGTCCCTAAGTCGTGAAAGTACGTCAGGGGACATGAATTTACTCCAATTGTGTCTCTATTTTTGACTCCGCACCCACAGGCATTCCCTCATTCTGCCTCTGGCAGCAATTGTTAAATATCACCAGAGCGAGAAATCAAATCAGTTGACACACAGTGACATCACATAGCCCGAGGAGGGACCCCCAACAAGTGCAGGGGACAAGAAACCCCATGGGCTCAGACTGACAATAGATGTAGTTCCACTGCGGAGCTGTAGGTTAATCTGTGGGGGCTCCAACAGCACCACAGTAGAAGACCCCACATCATTATTCAAATGTCTTTGTGGGTGCCATTTCTGTCTGTTATTTTGCAGAAAAGCTGCATCACTAAGTGATGTGATAGTTTTTTTTAACATACATATTGGAAAGAAAATGATTTGAAAATCAACATTTTAGATACTAGATCCAAGTTATTTTAGATCTCAGTGTGACATGCTGTGAGTAAGTGACCTTTTATCAGCGGCATCAAAAGGTGTGAGATATGTGCCAGACAAAACAACATCTAAAAAACTAAAACTTTCACTAAAATCAGGGAATTATAAGGCTTACAGACAAACTGAGTTTGGTCATTACCATGACAACATCACAAAAAAAACTATTTGTGCATAACTTGAATGAGTTTAAATAGGTTGTGATTTATGGAAGTAGTAAGGGAATTCTCTAGCCTATTATTATTATAATGAATTGAGCCAGAATATAAAAAGTAATAAGCTAATCAGTAAGATGTGCTTTGATCAAAGGGTGGGAAAGGGTTGTAAAATATGACTTGTTGAAAAAATCTTTTCAGGGTATTTCATATTTACAGTAGTTATTAAACCCGGGTAAATAACTAAAGCGACTCAATCAAATGAACGGAATAAATTGCACCGTTTCCAATTAAATTTAGTATGTTTTTGAAGTTGACATTCAGTTCAACATGTTTTAGATACCCTTTCTTTATAATGGTCGGGTGCTAAATAGTACCACAAGTACACAAAATTTAAGCTTTTGGTTGCATTTACCCTATTTATTTTCTGTTAAGATGATCTAATGGCTGAACACACCCACACATATCATTCAGATAACTGTAACAGCAACTAACTGAATAAGCAAGTGTTGACCTAAAAAATCAATGGTTGCAATTTTCCCTCCCGCTTCCTCCTCTCAGTTTTTTTAATAGGAAGACTGCACCTGCATTCATGCACCAGACGCTTCACATAATGGTTTCGATCGGCCTGCTGTTTATCAGCCTGCTGAAGGTTGGTTCACATGAGAAACAAGATATAACAAATGTCCCCTATTGAATTTTTTTAACTCCAAAAATACCGGATAAAATAAACCTCTATTTACAGTTTGAGATGGTGCAGGGGAAAGTCTTGGAGGAGACTTATCGGAAATGGGTCCAGTACAAAGAAGAATGTGTCAGGATGGTGGAAAATGAACCGTTTCTTCAAGGTATGAAGGAATTTCATTTGCACTTGCAGTAAAAACAGTAAATTGCTATTCACTTTGGCATTGTCAATTTGCATTATTCATTTCTTGTTCAGGCACAGGAAGGAAAAAAATGTTTCTGGTGATACTATATTGTCCTGGTTAAAAGGTGAAAAAGAAAAGCAAAAGTGTTAAAAGTAGTTTCAGAAGATTTGTAATTTGCAGGATGTTTTCTGAGATTTATGTTTGAATCTCTGTCTGATGATTAATCTGACTGTTGGTTATTATTTTTTGACCATTGTGAGTACCTTCCGTAATCTCTTGTGCTTCTCTAAGATGAAAAACACAAAATTCCATTCTTACATTCTTTTAAGTGTTAAAAGAGTCCTGTTTTTCTCTTTTCCAGCAGGCTTGTTCTGTAACAGGACATTTGATAGATATGCCTGCTGGCCTGATGCTCCAGCTGGTGTTATGGTCAACATCTCATGTCCTTTCTACTTGCCATGGTATGATAAAGGTAACAGAAATATATATATATATGAATCTCTATTTTTCTTTTCATTTCAGTGTAGTTTAAATGTGAATCTCTTCCAGAAGTGACTTAGATTAAACTGACAAAATGAACATTCAAATGTACTTTTTTACATTACAAGTTCAATTTACTTTCTGGGCTGACATTTAAAGCTTAATGTAATGTAGTAACTTGCACAACAGAGAGGTAGTCTGCCTACCACACAATGTATGAATCACAAGTCATATGCCTTATGGAGTCATATTTAACCTCATTTTAAGATTATTTTAAGATCCATTATAACAATATTTTTTTATGTCACCACATATGAGACCTTAGAATTTTTTAACCTTCCAAACAAATCAAGGTATCTTAAAAAAAAGGCCACTAATTATGAAATGGCTATATTAGTAATGATTGCTTCACTTCTAGTGTCCCAAGGCGTTGTACGCAGGCTATGTGGGTCTGATGGACTCTGGGCGAGAGACGACAGTGGGATGGTGTGGAGGGACAAGAGCCAGTGTGAGGAGGAAAAAGAAGTGGTTTCTCAGGAGGTGCGGTATGAGGAGCAAGATGTTTGTCGACAGCGGATTTAAGAGCCTTTAATCTGTAAAGTTTAAAAAAATTGTGTCACTTGTATTCTGTGCTCAACGCATATTTTCTTTTTATCTGTCTGCACATATGTTTTTTCATTATACTGGACTTCAGAATAGTATCCAGTTGACACTGTTGTCAAATAACCATGGGAAAACTAGGACGAAGTGGCAGGAATCCCATTGGCCCTTAGCTCTCACACTAAGTGAGAAAAATACTTTTCAATTCCAAAATGTTGCATTCTTTATTATGTTGAGTGCAAATGCTAAATAAGCTGATTTGCTTACAGACTGCTTGTTTAGCATGAGTACAATGAATCGTAAAGAAAAAATCAATTCGTTCATCATTAGCATGTGAATCATGGTTCTACTGTAAATGTCAACAGAATGTGCAGGAAGCAATTATTTCCTAATTATTTCCTAAATGTAGTCACATTTGTCGTCAATGTTTGTAAATGATGGATATCTGATTCATAGAGGTGTGGAATTGTGTTTTCAGCTGTGGTTCGAAAAGCTGATGGTGAGCTTCAGAATGTTGTACACTGTTGGCTACTCCTTGTCCTTGTCCACTCTTTCATTGGCCCTCATCATTCTTCTGAGCTTCAGGTAAAACATGGTGGTGAAAGTAAAAACCTTGTCTTTGTGAGTGAGGTAAAAAATTGCACATTTTTGTCATGCAATAAAGGAGGTGTTGAAGATTTCACATCACTTTCAAGAAAATCAACAAAAGATGCTTATTTTCCATGCTTTTATTGCACTTACCAACATTTCCTTTTGTGTCTCCTGACAGGAAACTGCATTGCACCAGAAACTACATCCATGCCAACCTCTTCGTGTCTTTCATCCTGCGAGCTGTGGCAGTCATTGTTAAGGACACAATGATGGATCGCCACTGGGGAAGAGAAATTTTAAAACAGGCCGACGTGAGCGAGATGCTCAGCCATCAGGTAGGCTTTGAAATGTCACAACCAGAGAAGATGACCACAAAAAATACACAATTTTAAATAACACACAAAGGCCAGTTTAAAGGTTGGGATTATTCTATGTCTCATTCTGTTTTTGTTCCCATGTCATTTCCACTAGGCTGCAATTGGATGCAGGATAGCGCAGGTGGTGATGCAGTATTGCGTCTTGGCCAATCATTGTTGGTTCTTTGGAGAGGCAATTTATTTGTACTCAGTTCTTATTTCCTCTGTGTTCATTGACAACAACAAACACTTGCCCTACGTCTGTCTTTGCTGGGGTAAGTACCTCATTGTTTCTGTACAAAACAGAGTATAAAGAGAAATAGATGAGAACACAATTTTGTTTAATGAATCGAACAAATCATCTAACGTCAGCAGAGCAGTTTTTAATGCTATTCTATGGAAACACAGATGTTGTTTGTATCTCTAGTTTTAGTTAGCTAAAATACACATCAGGTTTTTCTATTCTGTTTTTGCATTAGGTACCCCCCTCCTGTTTGTATTTCCCTGGGTAGTGATGAAGATACTGAAAGAAAACAAAGAGTAAGAGACTATATGTGCTTTCTGAGTGTGGTGACGCTATGTGTTGACAGCACAAAAGGTTATAAGTAATACGTTCCTTTTCTTCTCAGATGTTGGGCTGTAAATGAGAACATGAACTACTGGTGGATCATTCGTTTCCCAGTCCTTTTCTCTTCACTTGTAAATATTAATTTTGCACAACACTCAACCTAGTCTTCCTTCGCATACACCTACTGGAATATGTGTCGCATTAAATATCTTTTCGAGCTGGATGGACAAATTCCTCTAATTTTCTGATCAACAGATCAACTTTTTGATTTTCATGAAGATCCTGGGGGTCATATTTTCCAAACTGAGAGCCAACAATCAGAGTCGATACCCAGATTACAAACTGAGGCAAGTGGTCTCACTACTTTTGATGGAAGATCTCTCTTAAGAAAGCCTTTACTGAATAAATTTTGACAAAAAGCCACATATAAGACATATGATCCATTTCTTTTGCCATTTTAGACTTGCCAAGGCCACCCTTACCCTTATCCCTCTGTTTGGCATTCATGAAGTGATTTTCATCTTTGCTACAGATGAGCAGACAACTGGCGTATTTCGTTATGTAAAAGTGTTCTTTACCCTCTTTATTAGTTCATTTCAGGTAGGTAAATAAACTTTAGTATATCAAGTTCTTGACAATGATGATGCGTTTTCCTATATTTTAAAGAATATAAACAGAATACAACAGCACGAAAGATGTTTCAGATATAAGACAAAACCTCACGCTCAAACAATAAACGTAGAAGCAGTGAACATGTCTTGAAATAGCTGTTTCCGTTTATATTTGGTAGGCTTTTTGGTCTCTTTGCAGGGCTTTTTGGTGGCTGTACTCTACTGCTATGCCAATAAGGAGGTTAGTGGTTTGAATTCATTTTAATACTGAGTTAAACTTGCAGAATTATTAGGAATACTAACAAGGCTGATTATGCTAAACTACTGAGATGTATTAAGGGATGAAAGGAGGGTTTAATATAAAGACAAGTCAATAGTGAAAAGACATGAGGTATGTTTTTGAATTGGTCTTCATGCCAAATTTTTTTTTAAATTGTGCGACATGCTTATTTGTTTAAACTCTCGAGTGACTCACATCAACTCTTTTTTACAGGTGCAGACAGAGCTGAAAAGGAAGTTCAGCTTGTGGAGGACAGAAATTGTGTCCTGTGTACAGTGACTAGCTGTTTTTCAATCTCAAGCAGACACTCTCTCTATTGCCACTGTTCCAGACTGCAACAGATCCTCTGCCTCAGCAATCAGAGTAGCACCAGATGGCTCACCTACTCCTAACAGCTCACAGATTTTCAGATGCCCCGTTCAACAGATTTCCCCACAAGCTGATGCCTCTCTCATGCATTCTCCATTTGCAGGGAAGATAGATAACATCCTGCAGCACGGGGGCCAAGATGACACTGGACAGTCATCTATGGCTATACGGACATCTTTCCTTATTCATCTTAAAGACCCAGTGGAGCTACTCCCAAATGTAGTAAATGTGGACTCAGACTGACGGGATCAATCTTTTCATTGTAGGTCCACGTGATTTGATACAAAAAGATATTCTGCACTGTGTGTATTGTAATTGTATGTAAAATGAAGTAGTTGATTTTCTCTGTATTGATGTCTGAAAGAACTACTATATGGTGCATTCATCGTCTGAGTCTTGAGCTGATATATTTTTAAAGTCAGAAAACAGTCTAACTTTACCTGTGTTTCTCTGCACTTGGATCTGAGCAGAGACCTGGTATTTATTGCTTTCTTTTTGAAAAGTGAATTACCTCAAAAATATAAATCAGCCAAGTCATGAAATAAGCTTAAAATGTTAAAGTCATTTTCCACAGTAAATGTGTATAAAACATTGTAAACCATTTCTGTATTTATTTGTTTGGTGCTAATTCTGCTTTTTGGGCGAATAAACTACATTACCCACCAGCCCCGTGTGTAATACGTCATGGCGTCATGGGAACTGCTGGCAACAGCGGTGGGTGAAGCGGGAAGACTATAACTGCTGTAACAAGATAAATTACCTCTGCTATTTTCAGAATGTCTGAATTCTGAAAGGAAATCCTTTAATCTTGTAATGACATGAATTAGTTAACTGTTTAATTTCTGGGAAACGGAGAAGAGGCGTTACTCTTATTTGATTAACTGTTCTCTTTGTTAGCTAATGTACTGCAGACTGACGAATCAACAGGTGGATTATTGTCTTTTAATTAGCTGTCAATGGCTTCCAAAGGTAACTTAATTCATTTTAATTAACGTCGCTTTGAAGGTTTCTCATAGCTTCATGTTGTGAGTCAATGCGAACAACTTTTGTTAAGCTAATAAATATAAAGTCTGAGCTAACTGTATGCTTTACCCAAACTAACGCAGATTGGCAGCATCCTTACGTCAACATATTCAAGCATGTCAGGATTGAGGACTGGAAGAAAGCGGCTAAAGAGGGGGATGTGTCAGCGTATACGGTAGCCTTTTCCACTCAAAACATTTGACATTTTAAGATACACGTCCAAACTGAACTTCTAACAATGCTTAACGCCCCTGTGCACTTTGTGAAAGTTTGCCTATCCGAAGAAACACTGTTGCTAAAGAAAACTTTTGTAATGTAACGATGTAATTGTTAATAAACTCACCTGACCTTTTGTTTGGCAATACATTCATTAGGACAAGACACTGAGGTGTCCGGTGTTCCGGATCAAGGGTCCCATTCCAGCCAACAGCTACATCCTTATTCCCAAAAACACAAACCAGTCTCTGGGGCTGACCGGCCGCTTCCTCTACCTTCTCTTCAGACCCACTCCTGGCAAATACTTTGTGGTCCATCTTGATGTCGCCGTGAAGGTAAAAGACCTCACGATCCTTGACACTGAAAGATGTGAAATAAAGAGTGTTTACATTGTTCCTGAAAGCAACAATACACTTTGTTTCACAAGTTCATTCAACTGTTTTCAGAAAATTACTGTAAAGCTCTCCCATTTATTACACAAATGCTAAAAAAAATGTCTTCAATATTCCAGTCTTACAGCTAAGGTTTCTCTATAATTTGTAATAACAGCCGATTTTGCTGTGACTCAAACAGCATTATAGAGACTGTACTCAACTGAAGTTTATTTATTGTGAAATAGATGCTTTATTTTAAGAAATTACCCATCCCATTTCTGTACTCCATGTCCAGGAGGGCCAGGTGGTCCGCATCTCCTTTTCCAACATGTTCAGAGAGTTCAAGTCCACGGCTACATGGCTTCAGTTTCCTTTCTTGTGTGGAGCTGCAAAAGACTCCATTTATGAAAGCACCTCCAAATCTGCAAGACACGGTGAGATCCATTAAGAAATCACACACACAAATCTCTGCTCATAAACAGGGTATACATCGCTGTGTGAATCTTACGTGTCTTTGTTAAAGGGCTGGCAATGTTTCTGGTTATGTGATCCAGGTTTGGTGGGCCCTGCTCCCATGTCAGTGCGCTGGATCTGTCTGATGTTGGATCTGCACTACACCCTATCTGTCTACCTCAACTGCTGCTATAGTTACTTGAAGAGCATTAAACTGTGTGCCAACATGGCAGTGAAGAACATTTTTACCAGTGACCTGCTGCTAGACCCTGGTCAGTGTTAAAACATCTAAAGTCAAATGATCTGTTGAGCATATTGCTTTTTTATCTCTGTATAAAACTATGTTGCAGGTTATCAGAGAACTTCTGTGTTTTCAACTTCCTAGTGTACTGCTCTTGTTTCCTACAACAGGAGTTTCCTTCAGTGAGGCAAAGCAGATGGGTCTGACCTCTTCTCGGGGAACAGGTGCCATGCCCAGAGAGATGTCATACCCTGTGCCGAAGGGAGGCTCCTGGCATGACCTCTACGATCACATCAAGTACAGACATGTTACTCACTGAATTTCTTCTAAGTTCTGAACTTAATTTTGTGGCCTCAAAGCCTCATGTTTTGTCCACCAGGTTTCCTTCAGAGGGTACAAAGTTACCCTTCGACTCCTTCCAGAAAGACAATATGCATTCACAAGCTGGTATGTTGTGAAATATGTTCTTCATTGTTTTCACATTGCCTATGTTCACATTCCATTATTGTTTGAGCTTTTTACCATATATTAAGAGAAAAAAACAATTTAAAGAAAAAAACTTTTTATGTATTTTTAAAGACAGATTGTGGTTCAATAAATAAAGTAAGATTTTAGAATTCTTTGATTCATGCTGCCAATATAAACTAGAATGATTTGACTAGCTTAGCTGGGCAAATTACAAAAATATTCTGTGATGTGCAAGAATACGAGGGAACAAGCAAACATGTCAGATTTTTTTTCTTTTTTCCCCAAAAAAACCCAAAACATTAATGACCTTTCTTTTTGCAAAAGAATTTTGGTCTTATTGGTAGTTCTGATGATTTTGCTTTTGAGTAATTTTTTTATGCAGTTTTTTTAAATGTTCGGTAAACTTTGAAACTTGAATGTCTTTGTCTTGTTAATGACATTTGGGTGCAATGTTTATTTGTTTTTGTTTTTTCTTTAACATCTCTTTCTTAGAAATGGTTTCAAAGGGAAGAAACCCAGTGAGAGAAGAGCCCTGCGCTGTTAACCTCAGCAAACCAGTTAAAGACCGTGTTTCCCTCATTCAGCAGCTCACTACCCCAAAAACAGTAGGATTGTTTACATTAAGTCTGTCATTTAAAGCTTTCAGCATGAATTGTGCATCATGTTAATGTCAAAGTTTTAAGGAGGCTTCTCGTTTTTTTTTCCTTAATTAAGCTCCCCAGGAATCGCACCCCAGTGGTATCCAGTATACCTGACTTGGGCACTGTCACCACTCACGAGAAGGATTTGTCTCCCTTTGATGAGTGCCAGCTGCAGGAATCAGCACACTCCAGCTCACAGCAGCTGTCTTCCAGGTCACCCTGTGACACCGATGACGGTGGAGTTCATGTGTATGTGCATCCTGAAGATGAATTCAGCTCACATGGAGACGAAAGTGTAGAAGAGGTGATCATTTGTATCTTATCTTGAGGACTTGAGATTGAAAAGTCTACTCACCTCATCAGTCCCTCTCTCTTTATTGTGCTTTGCTGTCTTTTCTGTTGTCTACAGTGCTGTAGAGTTCACAGTGTTTTTGTTCAGCCTAATTTATACTAACATGAGACAAACATCCCGTTTTGCAGCTGCTGTGCTCTCCTGTTTCAAGTGCTGCTGCTCTGCCATTGTTCAAAGAAGCCAAACAGGAGGTTAGACGTGAAAACTTAAATGAAAACAGCTCCCAAGCCTTACTCAAAAGCTCATTATAAAACATGTTTTTATCCTTTTTAGAAGCTGCTACCAGATCCGATCCTCAGACTCAGTCGAATCATCGGGTTTGGAGGAGCCACCACCAGATATGTATGCTCATTTGGACTTTCACCCGTGTAGACTTTCCTTGAATATTCTCAGTGAAGCGCATCTGGAGTTTTAAGTCCCCTGCCTTATGGTGCTACAGGCCCTGTGGACCAAATCAGCCGATGCAGTGGTGTATCCGTGTCATGCAATTATCGTCTCCATGAAAATATCTTCAAACCAACAGAGATTCTTCATCGGCCACACTGATAAGGTAAGCAAGCTGTGATGCATCTCCCCATGTGTGAGAGAGAACACGCAACACCTGTCCCATCCTAGATAAGTTCCAGGATAATTCAGTTCATTTCTCCAGTTAATGTTCAGTTGTGTTGGGCATACGGCGCGAGGTAGCAGAAATGAATCACTTTGAAAATCTTGTGCTGTCTCTGTAGGTGTCTGCACTGGCTTTTAATGGTGACACAACACTGCTGGCTTCAGCACAAACCGGCAAAAATAGCGCAATTCGAGTGTGGAACTACAGCAAAGGGATCTGCCTTTCCACCTTTAGAATCCATGCACACTCCTTATCCTGCCTTAGGTGACCAACAAAATCTGCTTGATCGACTCAAGCTGTTTCTCACGCTAAATTAAGTGCCATGCATTATCTTAATCTTTGTCATTAAACTCTGCTCTACCTGAAGCTTCTCATATGGAGGTGGCATTCTCTGTGGAGTGGGTAAGGATACCCACAATAAAACGGTAAGATGTGCTAATTCAATTAACTGCCCAAAAAACCCTTTGCATTAGTCTCTGATTGGTTCATTAGAAAATCAAACCATGCAGCATGTTAGCTGCTATTAGATGATCATATAATCAGCTGTATTAGCTCAGATACATAATTTGCATGACATTCTCTGCTTTGACACACCCGCTCGACCAGAAAAAGTTACCTGCTGATTTTTCACAGATGGTTGTGGTGTGGAACACTCGCAACGTTGCTAAAGGTGGAGCTGCAGCCATCTTAGCCAAAGCACACACAGACGTGGACATTAGTACCATGAAGGTGGCCTTCTTTGATGACACAAGGTATGCAGCCCACTCCATGCTTACATTTTTCATGCATTTTGGAAGCAAACAGTGCGTGTTGCAGTATATTAGTTGGTCAAAATTTTATATGCCTGAAACTGATGTGGGCTTTTCAGATGGCAGACTGCAGCTTTATTTACACTGCAAAAAACATGGGGATCCAACTAATACAGCCATCCTAAGCAATGGATGGTACATTATACTCTTACCAGCTGGCTCTAAGAACCACAACTACTGGTGGCACCATAGAGCGGTGTTAGTCCTTCTACTACCTGTAGGGTAAAGAATGTCATTATTTATGAGATGATTTCTTCTAAATGCCATGTATGCATAATATGATTCATTAGTGTTTCCCCTGGCAGTATAAAGTCACAGCAAGGAGGTCTAGCGGTTTGCTGACAGATTCCCTCAAGGAACAATTGAGGAAAGTAGATTCCTCATTATGGAATTTGTTTTTTTGCATAGAGGGATGTGTTAATTGTCCAAATGTACCTGCAAATGTCTATTTACTCTCCATTCCGGTCAAGAATTTATCAAGTAAAATCATCAGTAATTCGGGGGTCAGAGTGTGTTAATCTGATGCTGTGATGCCATCAGGATGGTTTCTTGTGGTCGTGACAATATTCGTCTTTGGCGAGTGCGAAATGGGACTCTGCGGTCCTGTCCAGTTAACCTGGCTGAATACCACTCCCAGGACTTCACTGATGTGGCCTTTGAGGAGGGAAACTTCTCAGACCAGAACATTGACGATCGAACTCTGTGAGCATCACTCACTGAAAACATCACGGCTTCTTTTCTTAACTTAAAAAGAATTCCAAATGTTATCCTTATTAAAAGGTCACGGTTAAAGGGTCACTGCTTTCCCATAGATATGCCAGCAGCCGGAGCGGACACATTTTTGAGATAGACTACAGCAGAGTCGCTATTAAGAATGTGAGGAGGCTGATGCCTGCAGAGAAGCAGCATGCAGAGAGAAGAGAGAAGCTGACCTTTAACACAGGTACGTCTGAACTCAGGTCAGTCAGGAAATGTGTTGCTCACTTCCTTATCTGCGAGACAGAAGCACTCGTATTTGTCTGGTGAATACTTTGGCACACAGGGGAGTTAATTGTGGAGTGATTTACTGAAAGATGCTCAGATCCCTTAGCTGCAAAGCAAAGGTAAATGATCACCCCCCTCTCTGTATAGGTCAGCCTGAAGCATTTGCACTCGGAGATAAGTGGCTGACCCCCACAGCATTTAAAGCAACCACATTTATTCTTTTCTTTTTTTTTTGCTTTAACATTTAAAATTCTAACTCTGGCCTATACACTATTCATGCAAATAACCAGATATTAAGTGCATTTGGCTGGCTGCACCTGGCTTCTACTTACCCTCATGGATCCTTCAAAAAAAGTATAAGTACACATGTTTTTTTTACACGGCATGGCTGAATTTTGAAGTTGTTTTTCATTTAATAGATAATAGCACAGTAAATGCAATGTATATACTGTATATCGTACCATAATATACCGTGTGTTGATACTCGGCTACATTTATTGTATTGATTTTGGCACCTGTTAAAGGACAAGCTGATTTTATCATGCTCTGATAAAGGTCGAGTGCTTTGTTATCATATCTGTGTCTTCCCACGGGTAATATAGCAATGTATTTCCATCCTAGGTCCTGGAATTGCCATCAACAGCATCAGTGTCTCCTCGTCATTCTGTGCCACAGGCTCTGAGGATGGCTTCCTGCGACTCTGGCCTCTGGATTTTTCTGCAGTTTTCCTTGAAGCTGGTAAGCACAGCAAGGGATGGAATAACATTTATCTACAGCAGAGTAACAGAAGCAACAGGTTCCCCCCCTCTGCAGGCAAGGCTTTAGTCTTCAGCATCTCTATTATCAGATAAATGTTTTCTTTTTTTTGTGACATAACACAGAAATATAAAAATGTAAAAAAGTTTTTTTTAACGTCTCCAATTTTTAAATGGGGGTTTTGTCACTCAGGTCTAACTGCTACCACAAATAAAACAGATCTGACACATTCCTTGCTTTGACACTCACATCCATGAACACAGGATATGGCTAAAGTATATATGCAGTCTCTTACCGTCGTACAGACATAATGGGCACATATTTGTTTTCCAGAGCACGAAGGGCCTGTGAGCGTGGTGTCGGTCTCATTTGACAGCCTTCAGGTGCTATCTGCCACGTCTTCTGGTAACCTGGGTTTTCTGGATGTGAGCAGCCGTGGCTACAACACGTTGATGAGGTCACACACAGACACGGTGCTTGGCTTCAGTGTGGATGGTATTCGTCGACATCTCACGACAGCCTCCTCTGATGGCACCGTGCGCATCTGGAATATGGATTCTCTGCTCCAGGTCACTAAACTTCATATTTATGTTTACTTTTGTTTCCAGTGACATTTTCATGTTTGTGTTTTTTATGGAGGCGTGTCAAGGGTCAAATGAAATTATCATCTCCAGAGAATTGTATCTGGGATTTTGTTTTTTATTTTAACAAGAGGAAAGGTTCAGGTTTTATGTCAGTTGACTGACAAGGCCAAGCACAGCTCTTTTTTTTTTGTATACGTTGGCAGTTATGACTACAAAACTCCCTGTTTTTTAACTGTAACAAACAGAAATGCGGTAAGAAGCTCATCATTAAACTAACGATGCTGACACTCTGACCTTTCCCTTTTGCTTCCATTTGGCTCATTTACAGTCTGTTCCCTTTTCTTTAGCTATATGATTTTGTCTCTGAGGACAGCCCCAGTTCTGTGGCTTTCCATCCACACGAGCAGACCTTTTCTTGTGGGTTCAGCTCTGGTATTGTGAGAGTCTTCGATATATCCAGTGCCAAACTGCTGACTGAGCACAGGTATGTGGTATCTTACCTGGATGTCTCTTCAACCATAACAGAAAAACACACATTTTCAGCTTTCTTCCTTTCTTTCCTCTTTTGAACTAGGCAGCACAGAGGTGAGGTGGTTGGTCTTGCCTTCTCTTTAGATGGAGAGTTCATGTACAGTGCTGATTCACAGGGTTCCCTGGCACTTTATAACGCCTCAGAAGAAGATCACCCTGTTATCAGAGTAGCATGTACGTATAGAAACACAATGATACTTGAATTTCGTGTGTGCAGACAGTTTGATTTACTCTGTACCTTATTCTTCAGGTAATGTGGTGGCCTATGGCACTGAGCGTGCTCCAGATGCTCTCAAAGTGAGCAGTGACAGCTGCTTTCTGGCCTTTGTTGGTCCCTCAGAATACATTGTCACCATCACCGATGCTCGGTCTCTGGATGAGGTATTATTTTCCATCTGTCACTATTCAGTGAATTACATTTTGTAAAACTCTGAGATATATTAAAATAGGATATGGTATCACAAAATGATCAGGGCTTGTATAGTGTGAGACCTGCCTTTCACCCGATGAAGGGTTGGTTGCGCTTTGCCCCACCGTTGTACGTAAAATGGATTAATGTGTAACGCTTATGAACTTTATGATATGGCTATTATAAAGTTACATCAACAATTCCCTCTATTCAGCTAATACATTCAGCATATCATCTTAGTACATTGGTGTAAGTCCTTCTGTCTCTCTTTGTCCAAACTAATCCTAATTGTGATCCCTCTTTGTCCAGTTGCTACATGTAGATGTGAGTATTTTAGATGTAGAGAGCCCCCAGCTGGATACTGCCCTGAAGGCTTGCTTCTCTCCAGTCACCGCTGAGCACTTGCTTATCGCCACATCTGCAAACAAGATCCTATGGCTTAGCACCAAGACAGGCCGTCTGGTTCGAGAGGTGATTTTGCCAACCTCCCTCTGCTGTTTCGAATTTCTCTCAGTCCTTATTCGCAATACATCCTTGTTAGATGTATGGGAGACTTCTTGATTTGTCGATTTTGTTAAATTATAACTGAAAACAGAGAGAGCAGGCATGATGTGACAAAAGTATAACAGAGATCAGAACAGTATTTGGATTAACAAGCAGTTCTCATCTTAAAGCAGAATACATTTGAGTTATGTCAGAAGCCGTCATCATGGGAATGATGTGAAAAAAATGTCTATAAATACAAACATTAACGAGATGGTCGGGCTGGTGGTTTGCAAAGCTTCTTCATACACATTTGTTTGATCTTCTATATGTCACGCGGTGTGTTTGTTTCTCTCTGGGTTTTTCTGACCTGACAGGTGACCAATGTGCACAAACACCAGTGCTCATCCCTTGCCGTGAGTGAGGATTGTCGGTTTTTGCTGACAGCTGGACACAACGCCGTGAAAGTGTGGGATTATAGCATGCAACTCCAAGTTAACTCACAGGTAGTGAAATAGTCTATCTTTAATTAATAGGTTTGGGTGCTGCCAACCTCTTTACTATGCAACGATCAAGTACTGTCAGGTTAAAATTGCATCAACTCTAAATTAGACCAGGCTTGTCAAAGTTTGACTTTTAAAAACAGTTTGTCTTCAAACACCTTTGTTTAGATTAGTCTGGGACACCCCTATTTAACCCACTTCAAGGTGCATTTAGTCACCATCAGAAATCTCTAATACTTTGTATGAAATTATTTTAAATTCAGTCTGTCAGAAAAATCGGATTGTTTGTTAAAAGTACCTGAAACATGTCCCTGCTCCAGATGTTCATAGGTCACAGTCAGCCCATTCGCCAGGTCAGCTTCACCCCTGACCAATTAGGCGTAGTCTCGGTGGGGGATGCCATATTTCTGTGGGACTTCCTGGCAAATCCTGTTGATCCTTTGCGTGACAGTTGGTAATGAGCTTGTATGTGCTTTATCTGCATATTTGTTACACTGTGTTTAATTTGTTGTTAAATTTCTGATCCACTCTCTCCATAGCCCATCACAAATAAACCAGACCTCAGATCTAAAAGCAGGTGCCTGATTTAAACTTTATATGACCTCAGAATTGCTTAAATAACATATATTTATGATTTAGTGGATCTTGAATGCAGCCCATAAACATTCATGACTTTACCATTTCATGTTACTGTTCAACAAGGTACTAAAGTGAATGTAGTACAGCTGTCCAATGGGATGCCTCGGCAGACGGCCCCCCTCCCTTCCTCGCCGCCACAGCTGGGTGTCAGCACCACTGACGAAGTTTTGCAGGAAGGTGGGTTCCTCTGGACCGTACTGCATTTTCATTCCTTAAAAATAATGCATATTTACAATATATGTTATCGACTGAGGTTATTCAAAAACACAAAGGATCATCACATTTTTGCTGGAAGCAAAGAAAGCTTAGCTTTTTTGCTGAACTGAAAGAGGAAATGTACAAGAAAGTGTGTGCTGACAGTTAGCACACTGTAGAACTCATACACAGAGTTCCTCTCTGAATTATTGGCATTGTTTTGTAGCTTTTGTTTTGTATAAAAAAGCATGTTGCCATGTTAACTTATCATTTTTGAACAATTATTCAAATATGTGCAGAATTTACAATAGACCCTATCGTGCAAGGCGTGGAAAGTAAAGGATAATGAATTTGATTCTTTTAAAATCGTATAAAATGGATTGAAGATAGTGGGTTTTTTTCTTCTGTTTTATGCAGGTTTGGGTTCCTTGTCTATTTGTGAAGATGGCTCAGTAAACCCTACTAATCCATTTCAAGAACATACAGCAGTTCCAAGTCCAGCCTTTGAAAGCAGACCTGCCGGCACCTTTCTCAAAGTTACAGACCTGGAACAAGCTTCTCCACTGCTTACCAGTCACAGAGATAATTGTTAGAGTCTTCCGGCTTTTATTAGCAGAAACAATAAATTAACTTCCTGTGTGTTTGGGATTTGTTAGAATATATTTCTGAGGTATTTCCAAACTTATTGCATGGGTTGTTTTATCGTTTAGATGAGCTGAGCCAGAACAAGCGCCCAGATTGTTACAGACACTTTGTCCCACGTGTCAAGTCCTCCTCTCTTGATCAGGTAAAAGAATATATTGTTTGCTAACTGTTTGCATTTAGTGAGTTTGTTGTGAATGTGCTCTATTGTGCTATTTTCTCTAATCCAGACAGTCGTTACTACCCAGCCAGACGAATCGGGCCTGACACTCAAAGCAGTAATCGGATATAATGGGAATGGCAGAGGCAACATGGTGTGGAGTCCTGACCAAGGTTACCTGAACACGTTGAACAGAAAATCTTTTTAAGATGCCAAATGCCGTCGGTGAATTGTGTTTGTATTTTTTTACTTTGCCATCACAAGCTATTAATTTCCATTACAGGGTTATTTGCATATTCGTGTGGCTGTGTGGTGGTGGTGGAGTACCTTCACACGGGCAGTCAAAGACACTTCAAGGGCCACAGTGAGGAGATATCTTGCCTTGCAGTCACAAATGATGCACAAGTACGTTCTTTAAATATCTACTGCTATATAACAGGACAGAATTCACCAATCCACTGAGGTCTTTCAGGTTGAGGGCTTTCAGCCATGCAAAGGCTGAGGTCTGGTGGTCATTAATTGTAAGTGCTTTGAAATGCCAATTTTCGAAAAACTACCTTTGACGTGACTTGAAATATCTCTGTAACAGAGGACTGTTTGGAGCACTACTCCATCCATACATTCCCAGTTCCTATTTTTCCTTATTTAGGGTACAAAGGGGGCAGAGCCCTATCTCTAATCGCGCACTATTCAAGAGGCACGAACATTTCAGTCCACATCAGGGCCTCCTGTAGAACAACATTCATGGACACTGTCTCGCTATTGGTCTTATACCAATACCTTATCATATATTTTCTTTAAAAAAGTGCAGATAAAATCATACCAGGGCATTCATTTAATTGATGGCATCCATCACTGCTACTACTGAAACTTGCAACTAATAACTGATGTGATACCAGTTATGTATTGTTTTTCTGTATCCGTCTGTTATTTACACTGGTCTTATCATTTTCCAAGATCCTGGTGTCTGCTGCTGGCAGTGGTAACGGGAGCAGAAGCCTCATTTGCGTCTGGGACGTCCAGAATGGAACTTGTCGTAGCACTCTCACATACCACAAGGGGGCAGTGCAGAGTCTCGCTTTTTCCAGGGATGACCGCTTCTTTCTGTCTGTCGGTTGGTAAAACTTTGTCGGTCTGCAAAGTCGAGTCAAAAGTGTAGCCTGTAAATTTTTTTGCAAATGTATCAGCCCCGGGGACTGATAACGGATTCTTTGGAACTTCATCAAGGGGACTTCTCTGAGCCAGGGTTGGCACTTTGGAGCAGCGAGAAATTTCAGCTGCTCTCCAGCATTAGTCCATCAGGACCAATCCATGATGCCGCCTTCAGCCCCTCAGCTTCCAGCCAGATGGCATGTGTGGGCAGCCAAGGTGTTTATTTCTGCCTCATCCACACACTGGGTCCAGAAGTAGACCTCAAGGTAAATGACAAGAGAACTCATGATGATTTTGATCATCTTAACTAGCATGTGAAAGGCCTGTCATGGATCTTTAGCATGCTTGCTTAGAAGTCACAGATCCTTATTTAGTTATTTATTGATAAACACCAGTATTGTATCCACATTAGTGCAAAAGGATTTCTTTACTCCTTTAGGTCCAAAGGGTGACAGCACCTGCAGAGGTGGGTGATGTGGAGCTGACTGCTCTGTGCTACCACATGGATTCCCTATTGTTCACGAGCACAAACCGAGGACACGTTTGTGCCTGGGACATAAACACCCAACGCTGCTTCATGATCTGGGAAGCTGATGATGGAGAGATTGGTAACAAAACCAAAAAAATTCTCTTAATCTGCTAGTTATGACTATCTAGTTTGAATGAGAATGTCACCAAAAGAAGGACTTTTTATCACACTTTTATTTTGTCCTGGACAATAAAAAAAATCCTAATCTAACTGATGTTTTTTCATTTCTTTTTTCTTTGTTTTCGGTTGCAGGAATGCTGCTGTGTCGAGGAAACCGTTTGTTGACAGGCAGCAACACCCACTGGTTGCGGCTGTGGGAGGTGAAGGCTCTGCAGAGCATGAAGCCTCAAGACAAAGTCTGTGGTGTAGAGGACAGGTATGCAGCCTATTTCTGACAGCGGTTATGGAACATGAAGAAAACTTGATGCACTTCTGCTGACATAGATACAGTTTTATTAGCTGGTTATGGTTTCATTAACTCTTTAGCACTTTTAATTATGGAAAAAGCTGACAGCATTAAGGCTTGTAATGGTTTATTTCAATCAGTGATATGTGTTCAAATTAGATAGCAAAAGCTTGCAATTTACACAGTGTGAAATACAGTTAAGAAAGGGCACTTAAAGGTCACATTTTGTTGCCCACTTTAATTTGTTAGCACATGACTGGTTTTCTCGCATATCCTCAGAATGTGTCAGTCAAAATTCAGGCCCCATGTTTCCAATAGACAGCTGACACGTGCTGTCTGCATGGCCTGTTTTAAAGCTCCTCCAAGGTCAGTGCAGATTCGCCCTCTTTGAGAAAAAGCCCCTCTCTCCTGCTGACTGTCAGTGGACACTGTCTCTACGACCTCTGCTGCTGTCATGCCTGAGGGAACAATTTAGAAAAGGTCCATCGATACGAAGCATTTGCCCTTGACATTCTTAGCTGTATAAGGCTGGACAGGAGAACCAATATAGAATGGCATTCATCTGATCAAAACAACACATCAATCCATATTTTCTATATGACATGGGAGTTATTCTGATTTACTAGTTGCCTCATTTGGATTTTAGTTAACCTCATTCTGCATCCAAAAAATTCAGGATGTCTTTGTTTGGAGTTACTCTCTTTGAATCCCATTACTATTACAGTTTTAGTAAAAAATGGAAATCTCTGTTTAGTAACATTAGTATCTTCTAAGAAGGGCTTTGACAAATCAAAGTAAAATCTGAAAAAGGTTCAGTCCAAGTCTCTTACAGGGATACAGATTTGAAGGATACAGGAGTGACTGTTTACATTTTGCTGGCGCACAAACACCCCCTAAATGCGAGTGTTTTCAGTATGAAGAAAAAACTTAGCTAGAAATAAGTGAAAGTTTAAACTTGGCTCTTTGCCATAATCAGAGTAAGATATGTTTAGCCTTAAAAAGCAGCAACATTTGATGATAGGTACAACTTCTGGGCTTTGAAACATGGGGATGGAGACATCTCTCATCTGGTTAAATCCACCATAAAATGCCTCACAGGCTGAAGCTGAAACGTTTGAAATCCGTTTGACTTTGGCCTGAATTTAAATACTCTGCAGCTGCCAAAATGTCTCCTGACTTTGAAGAGTAGATAAACATTTCTGTCCACTACCATGTTTAAGGAGTGGTCCTGGAAAAAAAGTGCAGCAATAGCTTGATAATTTGAATTAAGTAAACGAAAGAATCGTATTTCTTGACATCATTGAAAATGATCTGTTTATGTCCATAAGCCTGACGTCAGTGGTGGTGGAGCAAGAGATAATGCTGGATGGGACGATAGTCAGTGCAGCATTCGACTACACGATGGACATGGGTATCGTTGGCACGACAGCAGGAACACTGTGGTACATCAACTGGACGGATAACAGCACCATCCGGTTGGTTAGCGGACACAAAACAAAGGTAACTGGGAGCCTTGGTTGATGGAAACTAAGCCAAAGACACATTCTGCATCTCCAGCCGTCATTATGAGCGTCCTCTTGGAGTTAACCGTAGGAAACTGAAAGAATGATTATTTCTTATAATAGTACATGAATGTGAAATATCTGCAGGGATTGGTTCTCAATAGAGATCTTTCAAAGGCTAAAATGTTTTCTACAGTTCAGTACACGTTGCATCACTGTTATCAGTCTCCTTTGACTTTTACAGGGACGCTCCCCATTTCAAGTACATCGGCCAACCTTTTTGATAAATACCCTAATAGAGCTGGAACTACCGGCTGATTGCCACCACTCTAATAATGTTTAGAGAGTAACTATTGTCATGCTCATATCTCCCCCCTACCGCCATTGATTGTTAAAATCCAATGCTGCATTGAGTGTACATAATGAATTGCTTGTCAGAGGCAATAATTAATTTAAACAGTAATTTTAAAAAAGTTTGGACTTGAAAAAAGAACCTTGAAGTGATCAGCGAGGCAACAAACAGTCATTAAGTTCCAGTGAAAAGATGACTTGTCTTCTATTATTTAATTAGCTTCTTTTTAGAGGCTGCCTTAAATCAAGTGCTGTCAAACCTTTATTAAAATTATACCTATTAATCTAATAGCATTTCATAATTGTATTGGATGTCTTTTTTATTTGTTTGCTTATTTTTATGTTGTGAAAGGTAAAGTCTGTATGCCAATGAATATCAGAGTGTTGAATCACTCAAATTTGCTAAGTAACCAAAACAAACTTGCAGTGGTGATGATAAAGACAGGCTGGCATTAAAGTTTATTTCGCAGATTTATTGACATTTTAAAAGCCCAGGTTGTTAAAATTGGGGGAAAAACCGAAGCTATTATACAGACACATGCTCTTTGCAGGCAGCAGATAACTCTGTATAGGTTGAATCAATGGAAGAGAAAGTTGTTTTCTTTTTGCAAGAGGCTTTATCGTCTGTGTGGTCTTCTCTGCTGCCAGGTACGCGATGTCGTCTTTAGCTTTGATGAGGGCCATTTTGCCACATGCTGTGAGGACGGCAGTGTGAGGGTGTGGACAACTTCCAGCTATGAGCTGCTGGTGCAGTTCCAGGTGCTCAACCAGGTGAGAGAGTCCATCACAGGAAAGGAAGAATGAAGGAAAGTCCACTTCCTGTTGGTTTATTTTAAAGGCAGCAGACTAAAACTCCTAAACAACTCTAACACAAAGAAAAAGAGCTGTGCTGTCGGACAGCCAAATTTCCTTTTAGAAGGATTCAAGCAATATAAAAAAGAAAAAAGTGTTCTGTGTTTCTCTTGTTCAGGCCTGTGGCTGTGTGTGCTGGAGCCCTCCTTCCACCACAGACGACACCCGTTTGGCAGCAGGATACAGCGACGGGACCCTGAGGATCTTCCGGCTCGCTTCGACAGAGATGGAGATGAAGCTGCACCCCCATCACGTGGCTGTCACTGCATTACAATACTCTGCTAACGGTGAGAATCAAACGTAGTCCTGAAAAACCCTCTGGTCCACTATCAGAGGTTCTAGAGCCTGTTTTGCATCTGGTTTGGGCCAAAACGTTTATCGTTGGGCCTCCTTTAGTTTTGTGAAAGGGATCAATGTGATTGGCTGTTCATCATAGTCGCTATGGAAATCAGAGAAACTGGTGCTTAAAGTAATTTTCTTAGTGTGTTCACATGCCTTTGTTGTGTAAGAGAAGAGCCCTACTCTTGTTTTTAAACCCCTCCTGAGAGGGGGCATCATCCTGCCCAAATGGGTTACCATTATAAGGTTGTAACTCAGAGCAGAACACAGAGGTCCAAGTTTGAGCCTTCAGAAGCACTTCTCTACGAGTCACAGCATTTAAATCAAATGCCGATGCTTTCTCCAGCCATCATCTGCCCCCTCTCTGACAGGTCGGGCTATCCTTTCAGCCGGGAACAATGGCCTGGTAGCTGTCAGCAGCCTATTAGATGGAGCAACTCTCAGGATCATCAAGGACCACAAAGGAGCTACAATTACCACAGTCCAGTGTGTGAATGAAAAGGTCAGCTCGCTGAAGCCAGCTAAGAGAAGCTCTATCATATCCCAAGACAGCTAAGAATTCAGCTTGAGAGACAGAAAATGAAACATTGGTAAATTACGTAGTGATTTATGCAGCAGTGGTCGCAGAATGTAGCATTTTACTCTTAGTTTTTGCTTTTTCTGATTGGACATACATATCCTATTTTTAGCTCCTAGTTTTCTCTCCCCTCTGATCTTTTAAAGTTTTCTATGAACGGAGCTTCTGTTCATGAAAGGAATCATTTTATTTATTCCTTTTGCAGTGACAGCTGCCCTTTCATCCATGTGTATGCTGAGACCATCATATCATCTTTTGATCATATGCAGATTTCTTAATTGTGTCCTAATATGTGCACAGCAGAATTTGACTTTCAGATGTTAATTCAATGTGAAACCAAAACCACCTCATTTTCTGAGCAGTTGGTCTGTTCTTCTTTCAGACACAATCCCAGCCACACCATGGCTACTTATTTAACATGGTCTAATAATCTGCCTGCGGGTGCAGAGTTTCAAGTTGGACACCATGTGTTTCTGTTTAAAAAGATGAGAGGTGATTTTGTCATATTTTCTGACTGATCCTGAAGCTGTTTCATCTTCTCGTCCTCAGTGCAAGAAGTTTGGACTGGAGGGAAATGAACTGTGGCTGGCTGCCAGTGCTGACAGGCGTGTTAGTGTGTGGGCTGCTGACTGGTCTAAGAAGAAGTGTGATCTGCTCGACTGGCTGTCATTTCCTGCTCCTGCCTTTTTTGCGGTAGGAATTGGCGTCTTAGTTGGAGTCGTCTTGGTTCTTGGAGGTTACTTCAACAGTGGATATACAGTTGTGGTCAAAAGTGTACATACACTTGTAAAAAATCATAATGTTATGGCTGTCTTGAGTTTCCAATAAGTTCTACAACTCTTATTTTTCTGTGATAGAGTGATCGGAACACATACATGTTTGTCACAAAAAACAGTCATAAAGTTTGGTTCTTTCATAAATTTATTATGTGTCTGCTGAAAATGTCACCAAATCTGCTGGGTCAAAAATATACATACAGCAACAAAATATGTCAATTTTGGTGATGTAGCGAGTTGTGTCAATCAAATTAGCTTCATGTCATGGCCTCTTCACTTCTTCTAAGTGATTCTGATTGACTACAGCTGTTGACTTCTCATGAGCCCATTTAAATAGGGCTCATTTGACCCAGTGATTAGACTCAGCTACAAAAGCTACAATGGGAAAGTCAAAGGAACTCAGTGTGGATCTGAAAAAGCGAATTATTGACTTGAACAAGTCAGGGAAGTCACTTGGAGCCATTTCAAAGCAGCTACAGGTCCCAAGAGCAACTGTGCAGACAATTATACGCAAGTATAAAGTGCATGGAACAGTTGTGTCACTGCCACGATCAGGAAGAAAACGCAAGCTATCACATGCTGCCGAGAGGAGATTGGTCAGGATGGTCAAGAGTCAACCAAGAATCACCAAGAAGCAGGTCTGCAAGGATTTGGAAGCTGATGGAACACAGGTGTCAGTCTCCACAGTCAAGCGTGTTTTACATCGCCATGGACTGAGAGGCTGCCGTGCAAGAAAGAAGCCCTTGCTCCAGAAAAGGCACCTTAAGACTCGGCTGAAGTTTGCTGCTGATCACATGGACAAAGATAAAACCTTCTGGAGGAAAGTTCTCTGGTCAGACGAAACAAAAATTGAGCTGTTTGGCCACAACACCCAGCAATATGTTTGGAGGAGAAAAGGTGAGGCCTTTAATCCCAGGAACACCATGCCTACTGTCAAGCATGGTGGTGGTAGTATTATGCTCTGGGGATGTTTTGCTGCCAGTGGAACTGGTTCTTTGCAGAAAGTAAATGGGATAATGAAGAAGGAGGATTACCTCCAAATTCTGCAGGAAAACTTAAAACCATCAGCCCGAAGGTTGGGTCTTGGGCGCAGTTGGGTGTTCCAACAAGACAATGACCCAAAACACACATCAAAAGTGGTAAAGGAATGGCTAAACCAGGCTAGAATTAAGGTTTTAGAATGGCCTTCCCAAAGTCCTGACTTAAACCCCATTGAGAACATGTGGACAGTGCTAAAGAAACAGGTTCATGCAAGAAAACCATCACATTTAGCTGAATGTCCTGAAGCTTGCCAGGACCTTGTGGATGGCTACCAAAAGCGCCTAGTTGCCGTGAAAATGGCCAAGGGACATGTAACCAAATACTAATGTTGCTGTATGTATATTTTTGACCCAGCAGATTTGGTGACATTTTCAGCAGACCCATAATAAATTTATGAAAGAACCAAACTTTATGACTGTTTTTTGTGACAAACATGTATGTGTTCCGATCACTCTATCACAGAAAAATAAGAGTTGTAGAACTTATTGAAGACTCAAGACAGCCATAACATTATGATTTTTTACAAGTGTATGTACACTTTTGACCACAACTGTACTTGATTAGTCAAACACTAATTAACTGACATTTTGAAGCAAAAAATCTAGATCTGGGGATACTAGAATAATACTGTACTGAAAAAATAAAAACACCACATTCACTATCATCAGCTGAACACATCACCTGCATTCATCAGTACTGTCCTGCATGCATGGGAAATGATAAAAAGAACCATAATCTACTATAAAATATTTTCTGTAACCACAGCAGTGCAATTTTACAATTGAACCTCATAAACGTCTTCAAAGCAAAAGTTGAAGGATATAAAAACCAAGACCTTGGGGAGTCCTGTTTTAAATATTCTTAACAATTAACTGAGTTTGAAGAAATAAAAAAAATATAAACTTTTCCAAAAAATGTTATCAACTTGATTTTTTCTTTTTGTGAAATTAGCTCTATGTGGCATTTCATAGTTTCCCTCATTTCCATGTTTTAGGGGGACAGCCCTCCACCCAGCCTTGCTGCCTTTTTGCCCACCGATCATAGCCTGGTGGTCTACACTGGCTACGGCGTGGAGAAGGAACTGTCTTTTTACAGTCTGGCGAAACAACAGGTATCACACCCAGTTTTCATACATTTCACTGGTCGACCGTGTGTTGTGATTTTCTGTTCCCAGTCAGGGATGGTGTCCCAGACAGAATGTTCAGTGATGAGTGGGAGAGCTTAAGATGTTTTCTCTTACAACAGATAATAAAAAAGATTGCCCTGCCCCACTGGGCCTCGTGCATCAGTCTGTCCTCTAACAGTCAGCTCATTGCTGTGGGATCAAAAGGTAATCTGGAATTTAGTTGTTTATCCACATATAGTTCTAGGGAAGAGATTTGGTAATTCTTTGCAGTATGTTTCCAACTAAATGTCTTTCTTTTTTTCCCTCATCAGAGCGGGTGTTAAAGCTGATCACGCCAACCAACGGCAAATTTCAAGATTTCTTGCAGCACAGTGACTCACTGCAGACGTGTCACTTCTCCCCCTCTGGGTCGCTGCTTTTCTCTGTGGCCTATAATGAGATCCTGCTGTGGGAGGTGCGGGGCTTTTGAAGGTCTACGATCTATTTTTGAACATGTAGCACCGTAGGATTGTCTGCTGTCACACATGCCGCAGAATAATTGTTTCATCATAATTTTTAATTGATTGTTTTCAGAGACTAGTCTGATTAGAGTTAATGTATGGAATATTTTAATTGCACATGTATAGTTTTGAAATAAACCTTTTTTTATTAAATGGGTTGTTTTGCATGTTGCCAGTTTATTTTATTTTTCCCAATGTAAGCTATAATTTTAAATATAAAGATAGAGTTTGGGTGTGGGCTGCATTTTAACAGGAGTAAAAGGCAGCATCAACAGTATGTTTTCTTTCAGAATTGTCTCACACAGTTTGGATCTTTTTTTTTTGCTCAGTCTTTTGATGAAAATAAAGGAAGAGTGCTGAGCAGCTCAGAGCTCTGCTCAGAATACTGAATATATATATATCTGTCTCTAAACCATTGGTAAATTCTCTCACAAAGACTTTAATTCCAAGGATATCTGTCTGCCTTATTACCAACACACATTTTTATGTTTTTTATTGTAGTCTATTTGGACAATACATATAAATCAAGGCAGCTAGATAGCTTTCCTTTTCCTCCAAAAACTAACCCTGAAATCATCTTGACAGGTAGTCATGTCCAAAATATATTTATTAATTGGAATAAAATCCACTAATTGACTATTATATTTGATATCAAATGGTCGCCACTGTTAAAGAATAGAAGATTAGTGCCAACCATTTTGTGATTACAGTATATGTAAACACTTATGACTAGTGATGTGATCATAACCCAGCAAACTATGTTTGTTTTTTTTTAGAAGCTGAATATGTGTATCAGAGGAATATTCTCATTTCCGTTTGTTGGAAGTAAAAATTCCCTCATTGTCAGTAATAGTCTCAGGATGTGGCTGGTGGGCCGGTTGAATTATTGTTTCATCCTTCTTTTCCATTGCATTTTTAGCTGTATATCTCTAAAACTTTTTCCACAAATGGGTGTCAGAAATAAATATCTTTACCTATGGATTTTTCTAAACATTTGGGAGAAAATAAATTAAAACAGTGTCTCTGTTGAAGTACCCAGTTTGTCCGGTAGGAGGTGCCCTCCCGTTGCTCCTTTTGGAATGAACCGGAAAGATATGGTTTCACCTTGTCTGCACATCTCTGCTAAGTGGCACACGTTTGGTTTTAGCTAAAAATCTGACATTCAGATTTAAGATATGCCACTGTAGTTCGTCTGACTGTTCTTCGAAGACTGAAGAAACATGAAGCAAGACGTCAGGATACTTTTGTTAGGGGAACGTAAGTCTCTCACTCGGACAGCCGACCGCGAGCTGCCACACTACCAAACATTAGCTGTAGCAGCTAACTAAGTTACCAACTTGTATCAGAATTAATCTAAATTACTTTAGGGACTCAGATAGTTTAGCCATAGAAAACTTAGTGACTATCCAGCTTAATTTACTCGTTTTGTGAGGAGTGGCTTTTTCCAATATTAACTTCCGCCATGCTAGCTTATTGTATTTTTGGTTAAAAAGTTGGCTCAGCTACAAAAACTAGCAGGTAGCTCAGCAGGCACTTGTCACAACTTAAGCGTTTCAGCTTTTCAAAGTGTTTTCTTGGCGAATTGTCCAGTGAAAGCCAAACAGCTTTATATTCCGTTAGTTTTATTTTTTTGTTTTTGTCAACTACCATCCCCTTCGGATAATTTAATAAGGTTATAATGCAGTTGTCCAGATGCAAATGCCAGACGACCAGCTCCATCTCACACTAACGGTCCTACTGTCAATATCAGCGTGGAGATGTAGTAGGTTTATAAAGAGGACATAGCACATGCTGTTATGTGCACTTCTAAAACTTCCAAGTGAAATCAGTATCAGTTCACAAGCTAAGAAGGTTCCATGGGTCTGTGTCTGACAGCTTCTCCTTAAATTGTCTCCTCCAACAGCCAAGGTTGGGAAGACCTCCCTCATCATGTCTCTGGTTGGAGAAGAGTTCCCAGAGGAGGCAAGTCTGAGCATCCTCCTCCCATAGCAGAACTTTTGTTCCCTGCATTGGACTCATTTTTGCTTTAATTGTTATCCTGTGTTAGAACTCTGAAATCTAATGTACATACATGTACTTTAAAAGAAAGACCTAACATGAGAGAAAGCTATCCGTGCCTTGGTTGTAACCGTAATGGCTGTGTGATCGATAACCGGGTTTTGGTAACTGTTAACAATGACTTGAGATCTTTGATTTAAATCCATTCTGTCCCAGGTTCCCTCCAGGGCTGAGGAGATCACCATACCAGCTGATGTAACACCAGAGAAGGTGCCCACGCATATTGTGGACTACTCAGGTATAACGATTAGAATGCCAAAAATTCCCACACCAAAATGATTTGTACAAAGTAGTTGCCCCGTTATCTGTTTCAGATTAAAACAAAGGCTGTAACACATATGTGTCTGATTGAAGCCACAAATGTTGCATACTGGTCTGAAAAAATACAACTTTTAATGTTTCTTTGTTTATTCTTCACATCAATAGAAAAAGAACAAAGTGACGAGGTCCTTCGAGACGAGATCGTCAAGGTAAACGCACTGTTCTGGTATAAAAAAGACACAAAGCAGGTTCCAACAAAAGAAAAATTGACCAATTTAAAGTAAACCATCGAGTCCATTGGTACTTTATTGAAGCACATATAAAATGAATCAAACTGAGCTTTATGAGTTATGGTTATCTATGCTCTCCCTTAAATATGTCGGCAAAGACTGAGTCAGTTTTTGAGTTTTGTTTTATTTGTCCAGGCTAATGTGGTGTGTGTGGTGTATGACGTCACCAATGAAGACACCATAGACAAGGTGATAACCTGCTGTTTGCTTTTTTATGACCTCATGCTGTAGATTCTACATTCTTCACTCATCTGTCTGCCCCTCTGCTTTTCAGATTAAAACCAAATGGATCCCTTTAGTAAACGGAGATGCAGAGAAAGGAAAAAAGTATGTATCAGCTGATGGGGGTTGTTGTTGAATAAACAAAAGTGGAACAACTTGTCAGATGAAGGTTAAACTCCTTTCCATGGGTGTCTGGTTATGTTAACAGACGTTTGGCAGAGTAATATTTTAACACATTGGCTAAATGTCTAAAACATGCAGAAAAAAAGGCTTAATTCTGATATTTGTATGTCAACTCATAATGTTGTATACTGAGAGTTTGCTCCTTTTTTCAGGATTCCCATCATCCTTGTTGGAAACAAATCAGATCTGCGGAGTGGGAGCTCAATGGAAACCATTCTTCCCATCATGAACCAGTTCTCTGAGATCGAGACCTGTGTTGAGGTGAAACTTAGCTCTGACAGACCTGTTTGACCGTGCTCACTTCGGCACTGAGACACTGATAGTTGCCTGGTTTCATTCAAATATTTGCACGTTCACTTTATCATGCTGTAGATTGCTTTGAATATCATTATCAGAAAAGGAAAAAAAAAACTCTTTCTGCTTCTTTTTATTTCTTAGTGTTCTGCAAAGAACCTGAAAAACATCTCAGAGCTCTTCTACTATGCGCAGAAGGCAGTCCTCCACCCCACTGCTCCTCTTTACGATCCTGAAGACAAACAGGTCTGCTTCCTTTTTCTTTGGAAAGTGATATCAGCTCTGGGCTGTCAGCCTTCCTGTCCCGGTCCCATTTGTGGAGAAACATCAATGATAGTTACGTAACTTGTTTTTGGCAGCTAAAACCATCATGTGTGCGAGCCCTCAGCCGAATTTTCTACATCTCTGACCAGGACAACGACCGAATCCTCAGTGATGCCGAACTCAACAGGTTTCAGGTGCCAGACAGATTTTACTTCTCAGCCGCTTCTTCAGACAAGGCATGTTGTTGACAAAAAAAGATCTAATCTATTCCCTGTAGAAATCTTGTTTTGGGAATCCTCTGGCACCCCAAGCCTTAGAGGACGTGAAGACCGTAGTTTGGAAGAACACCAGTGATGGCGTACAGGACAACGGCCTGACTCTGAATGGTAGAACGCAGTGGGGCAAATGTCATTTTACATCCCTTTTGTTAAAGGCCCATTCTCAAGTGACGGCCATGTATCGCCTTCCCTCTATTCCAGGTTTCTTGTTTCTCAATACATTATTTATCCAAAGAGGCCGGCATGAAACTACGTGGACCATCCTCAGGAAGTTTGGTTACGACGACAACCTGGAGCTGACTGACGACTATCTTTACCCAGAGTAAGGCCAGCCTCCGCGTCCCCTGTCAACAAAACTGCACTACTCCTGCAGCTGTTCTTGAAATATTCCCATACGTGGTTGTAGTTCGTTCAAACCTGCAGTTATTTTTGTTCTGTTTTGAATGGGGCTGTTTTGTGTGTCCAGACTGCGGGTGCCCGCGGCCTGCTCCACAGAGCTCAATCACTTCGGCCACCAGTTTGTCCAGCGGCTGTTTGACAAGTACGACGAAGTGAGTGGCCGTGCTCCCCGCCTCTCTGGGCCGTAAACTCCTATGGACAAATAACCTTGTGATGTAGTGAGCGGTGACCTTCGGTGACGAGGTGGTGTGTGTTTTCCCCGGCAGGATAAAGACGCTGCCCTGTCGCCAGCAGAGCTCAAGAACCTGTTCTGCGTGTGTCCCTACATGCCCTGGGGCGCCGAGGTTTACAAGGCCGTACCCACCACAGACGAGGGCTACATTTCCAATCACGGCTACCACTGTCAGTGGATGTAAGCGCTGAGACTCACTTGCAGCCGTCAGCACAGCCTCCACTCAGATCATTGTCAACCCCGTTCAACACCCGCCCTCATGCCCTTCACATGCAGGCTCTCCGCGTACCTCGACATCCACCGCTGCCTGGAGCACCTTGGATACCTAGGTTATCCAATCCTCACTGAGCAAGAGTCACAGACGGCTGCAGTCACAGGTCTGTGTGTGTGTGTGAGAGAGAGAGAGAGATTAATCTGTCCCAAAACCGCTAGAAAGGCTGAGACCGCTTCTGGCTAATCCTTGGAAGACATGGGCATTGTTTCACTCACAGTTAATCACCAACATCATAACCCCGTCCACTGCAGCCCGTCAGGTTTCCACACGCTTGATCTTCCTGTTTTGCATGAACAGTCCACTTTGACTTTCGAGTATTTAAATCGCATGTGTGTCAGCACGTTTGTGTGGGCTGAAACATGCTCAGGGGACTGGCTGCACGTATGAACGTGCACTCGCTGGCTTTGATGTGCAGTCTGATCATCTTTTAAGTGGCATTAGTGGTGATAGTAATTCTTCTTACTGTTACTACTGTTACACATCCTGTTGCTACGTAAGTGTTGTGTCAGCATGAAGGGTTTTATGGTTGTCCATCGGTTGTGCAGTAGGAAGCGCTCCGTCCAGAATCAGAATAGCATATAGACATATGCTTTGGCTTTTTTAGTAATGTGTCTTTCTTTCCCTTCAACATGCGTAGTTACACAGGAGAAACATTTGGATTTGGAAAAGCGTCACACTCAGAGAACTGTGTTCCTCTGCAAGGTGATTGGACCACGGGGGACGGGCAAGACAGCCTTTCTCCAGGCCTTCGTGGGTCGAAACATTCTGGTATGGCTCTTTGAAACAACCTGAAATTACAACTTTCATAAAAACGTAAATGAGCTCATATTTGTCTCTGTGCTGAAGCTTGAAAAAGCTCAAGTGTTTCCTTATGTTTTTTTCTTTATGGCTTTCCTAGAATCAGGGGAACCCCAGCAGTGCCTTCTCACCATATGTCATAAATACAGTCCACGTTAGCAGCCAAGAGAAATACCTGATAGTAAGTAGTGATCCTAATGGAACCTCTAAACAATGACAAACCCCTGAGAACCACAGTCTTTTGCTTCCTCTGCAGCTCAATGAGGTAGACGTGGAGACGGAGTTTCTAAAGACGTCGGACGCCTCCTGTGATGTTGCTTGTCTCATGTACGATGCAAGCGACCCTCATTCTTTCAACTATTGTGCCAGTATATACAAGGTCAGTCACAACATGCTGGTTATGCCTCACCCACAGACATGCAAGCTGCTGGTGCTCGCTTTATGAGCTTTAGCTGTTTGTAGCTTAGCTAGAGATTTATAGAGGGTTGGTGATGTCCTAATTCAAATATTTTTTAATTGCTTTTGGATTAAACCTTTATTGATCTTACTTAACTTTTACTTGGATTGAAACCCTGTCTGCAACGTGTTTCCACCATTGTGATCGTGAATGAGAATGTTTAGAAATTGACTTTTTTTTTTCTTATCGACATTTTTCATGAGTTATTCCCCACCTCTTTTTAATAATGTTGTTATTTAGCAACATTACATGGAGAGCAACATCCCATGTGTGCTGGTCGCCTCCAAAGTGGACCTTTCTGAAGCCAAACAGTTCCACGGGATGACTCCGGCTGATTTCTGCTATAAACACCGCCTGCCTCCCCCGCTGCCCTTCTCCAGCCTGCTGCTTGACTCCACCACCAAGAACATCTACACCAAGCTGGCCTGGGCCGCTATGTACCCGTACGTCCAAACACTGGGCTCCTCCAGGGGTTAGGGTTAGAAATCATTCAATGAAGAGAGAGATCCTGCCTGATGATGTGGAGGAAAAAGCACTAGTAGTTTACGATGACATCCGTGGTGGCTAACCCTGGATGATTTCTTTTCCTCCCCTTTGCAGACACCTGAACGGTTCAGACATGAGCAACACGTCGTTCTGGCTAAGAGTGGCCCTGGGCTCGGCTGTGGCGGCAGTCCTGGGCTTTGCCATCTACAGAGCAGTTGGCCGACTGAAATGACCACCAGCCGGCTTGATCATGTCTCTCATTAGTTTGTTGTTGTTTTACTTCCATCCCTCAAGACCAAACCTGTGACACCAGAACCAGGACCACTGCAGATGAACTGAACAGAGTCCACATCACATTTCTGCCATTCTAAGTGCAACCTTCTCACTTTGAAGTTGTTTGATCCCAGCTGTCCAGAGGTTAGTTGGATACTGGTGATCGTATAATTCCCCATTATACATTTTTTTTGCCTTATGTTGTCTAACCAGGCTGAGCAGGAGACAGCCCGCGTGTGCTTTGATAGAAAACGAAATGCTGCCACTGTCCCTAAAGGGGGGGGGGGGCTGCAAGAAAAGGGTGTCAAGCCCACTGTTATCCCCTTCCAATGCCTCCTGAGTGTTAGCTGGGAGTTCTTAAATGCGAGCAGTGTTTCTGAGCATAGCTGGTAAAATGCCAAAATGACTGAAACCAAAACGGGAGCATTGGAGTCGGTTTTAACCACAACAATCATGATGGAACGCCTCCCAGACTCCCACAGGAACAGTGCTTGCCTTTTTCTGACCAAGACCCCACAGACAAGAGATAATTATCTGATTGCCAAACGACTGGAGCGGCCATGGGCGGTTGTAGCATGTTGTTGCCCCTCAGGCGGACCACGCAGCCTGCTAATAAATCTTGATATTTAGCGTGAGCCTCATTGTTAAAATGTTTTTAGCAGTACCTCTTTCATTGAACTGCGGCTGTTGGAAGAGATCGCTCTCTTATGCATGAAGAAGGTTTGCTTTTATATGGAGAATATTTGTTTGTGTTCGCATCTACAAGGAATCAAAGGCTTTCTGTGTGCTGTGGAAGGAGGCCAAGCAAACCTTGAAAATCATGGTATTCCTAGAGAATGTAGTCCGTTTTTGTTTTTTGTTTTTTTATCTCTGCCTCTGGTTTCCCACTGCTCTGTGGACTTTGAAATGGACTTGATTTCAATAAGACTGAAAAACACCAGCAATCTGTGCTTTTCTGTTCCCAGCCCTGTTGCGTCACGTGTCTGCACACACTCCATCAGCGCATTGTTTCCCCAACTGCTGCTGGATTTAGCAGAGGGCCTGTTGTTTCTACGGGAGCAGCCTCTGTGAACTTTGAACTATTTTCTTAATTGAAGCAAAAAAAAAACCTAGGTGGAGTGGGGACTTCTGGGGGGGGGGGGGGATGTATGGGAGTTGAGATCAAGGATAAAAATTCTATTAATTCTTTGGTCATATGTCTGGCACTGGTTGCTTAATTCATCTTAAAACCAGATTTTTTTTACACAATCAATCACTCACACTTTCTTTAGTCAGAACTCCCGGTGTTCAAACTGGAGTTGCAACCCAAAATCCTGATTTGTGTCTGATTTGATGTTCCACTTCCATGTGAGAGTGACAACTACCTTCTCCCAGATAATCTATATGCAAGAACACGTGGCATAGTCATATCTGGATACATGTATCATGGTGGATCAGTTTAATCTTGCATCTAGACTCTATACTGACAATTAGGAGGATCGTTTGGACTAAATCCTGACCTTCGTCATCAGCTCGCAGCCTGTCTGCTGCTCCGCTCTGAGCCGTGAGGAGGAGGAGGAGGAGTCTGTTCCTGCGAAGCCCCACCAGATGGCAGCATAGTTTGTCAGGTGTAACGGTGGGTGTGTCCTGGAATACGGCTGGTGGTGATATCAAATCTCTACTCATCACTCCTGCGCTGTTACCTTTGTGATCTTATGAGTCAGATAGAGAGCTGCTTGGCGTCGGTCTCCGCCCGCGCAGGGTGCGACACCCAGATGTTTCCAGCTGGCAGACAGTGACGTTTCTCCACAATTTGTTTTAACTTTGTGTGGTGAGTGTCGCTAAAGTTTATTGTATGTTGCCCCCAACCCTGCCCTGACCGATAGGAGATCAATGCGCAGACATGGGACTGCATCCATCCCATCAGTCCTACATTAGGGCTCCGTCTACGTCCTGGTGCATGAGCGCTACAGTATCGTACATCGTAAGTGAGGAGTTTGTTTTTTTTTGTCAGACGCGTTAAAGAGCCTAGTTTGTGTTCAGTTTTATCGCCCCCTTCACCACCGCGCACAATAAGTTGACACTTTCTTTTCTTTTTTTTTTTAGAAGATGGCAAGGGTTTATTAAATTACAATGTAAACAGTCTTTAACACAGCGGGATGGTTGTACTATGGGGAGTCGTCAGAACATTCTAAAATATACAGAGTGGACGTTGGGGGAGGACAGTGGAGCCTTCAGGAACACCCCCTGACCTCCGCCGGCCCACAGAACCCGGGCACTGACCACCACCGTTCATTACTTTAAGTGTACTTAGTATACTTGTGTCCAATGATCAGACAGAAAACCAACAGTACTCATAACGAAATAAAAAGACATTTATCTCTACAGCTTATTGACGCTATAGTGCAATGGGGAGAAAAACTACCGGTAAAAACAGCATACACGTTTGTATGATACCTTACAAAAATAATACATATACGAAAACATTTCCTCGAGTATTTACAGTAGCTGCAATATTGTCCTTTTTTTTTTTTTTTACTTCTTTTTGGATGTCTTGGCCCCCTTCTTGGCCGCCTTGGCCTTGGGCTTGGCCGCCTTCTTGGCCGGTTTGGCCTTGGGCTTGACCGCCTTGGGCTTCTTGGCCGGTGCCTTCTTGGCTTTGGCCGGGGTCGCCTTCTTGGCGACCTTCTTCACTTTCTTCACGGCCGCCTTCTTGGGCTTCTCCGGCGTCTTGGGCACCTTCTTGGGCTTGGCCGCCTTCTTGGGCTTGGGCTTGACCACTTTCTTGGCTTTGGCGGCCGGCGCCGGCGCCTTGCTGGACTTTTTGGAGTCCTCCGGCTTGGTCAGCCTGAAGGAGCCGGACGCGCCGATGCCTTTGGTGTGGCGCAGCATCCCGGACGCCACCAGCCGCTTCAGGGCCATCTTGATCTGGACGTCGGCGTTGTCGCCCACTTTGTAGTTCTTCCGGACGTACTTCTGGATGGACTGGCGGGACGCGCCGCTCCGGCTGGCGTCGTGGACGATAGCCGCTTTAATCATGTCCGAGTACTTGGGATGGGAAGCCGGCTTCTTGGGCTTGGACGCCTTTTTGGCTTTGGCTGGAGTGGCTGACGTCTCTGCCATAGTTCTCGTTCTTTCGGCGAAGTTAACGGACAAAAAAAAAAACTCTCAGAAGGTGTAATTTCCCCCCCCTGGTTCGGTTCGCTCGTCAGAAAAAGAGTAAAAAATACGTGCGGTTAATAACGTTCAAAAAGCCTGTTCAAAGTCCAACTCTCTGGTTATGTTGCTTTTTATGTCCCCCCAGAAAAAAAAAACGTAGCTGTAGCTTTCTTTCAGAGGCCACGCGCCGGTGTCTCGGTCCACTTTGGTGTTTTATTCCACGGGCGCTCCGGTGAGCCTATGAAGCCTATCTGCGGACGTGATTGAGAACACCAACTGCCAGCAGCTGATCTAGCGGACTCCATGGAACTGGCGCCGTCCCGTTTGTGTTTCTTCATCCTCCAACTCCCGTCAAATCTAAGCCCCACGGACGGGTACCGGGCCCCCGAACCCCACGGGCGGGTAGCAGAGACATTGGGCTTCCCGCCGACACTCTCCGTCCCCCCCGTCCGCCCCAGCCAACAACTTTTATTCCAGGAAAACCCGCTGGAAGTAGCGCGCGCCGTGAACAATTTTGCCCAATTCGCGCTAAATTGACCCAAACGGACGGAACCGGGGCCGGTGTCACGAGACGCACGTGAAAATTGAATCTTTGCCCAAACCGATGCACGTCGTTCGGACAGAGCAGGAGTCCGTTTTTCCTTTTAATACATCGATACATTTTCCCAACTAACACAGTCCGGCCATTCACTTTGAGTGACGTGGTCGAGATTATTTACTGTTAAACCTCCTATAAATTAAATGTCACATTATCTAAGTGACGGGGGGCAGTCGGGGCCGTAGTGGGGCTTTATTCCGGTCACAACACCGGTCAGGGGTTTGCTGTGCCGGCTGCTTTTAGGGCAGAATTGCTTATAACTATCACTATGGCTGTCGCCTCTCGAGCTCCATTGTCAGGAAAGTTGCCAACACCTCCAAAAGATCGGGGATTCTGATGGCGGGTCACGCGACCCATCACAGGATTTTTTTGACAAGGGTCAGAGCTTCTGCGACCACCGTGCGGCCAGGTGTGGGTCCAGCTGCGGGGTGGGGGGGGCGGACTGCAGCCGAAACCAAAGTCCTTCAGCACAGGACGCAGGGATGGCTTTCTTTTGTTCAGGAACTGGCGCATCAGAGCTCTGCCAACAACAGCTCTGACATTTGCGCCTTCTGAGGGTGAGAGGTTTCGTCTCAAGGCACCAAAAGAAAAAGAAAACTCTCCCGGATAACAAACTTTTATCATAAATTCTGCGGTGTAATTTCTTCTTTTGAATTTCAGCTCAAGTGTCCCTCCCAGAAACGCCATTTTGATTCCCATATGAAAGTCTCAGCTTCTCAAGTAGAGCTTTTCACAGACTTTTTGGGAGGTTATTATCTGACTTGTTTGGCATCATTTTGGAGTTATTAACCCCCCTGTTTTGTCACCTCGCCATCCCGGCTGTTGCACATCAGTCCAAAGGGGGCAGAGGGACTTCTCAGAGGGGAGAAACCTCCTCAGCGCAGGCTGATGGCGACCTGCTGGCCGGAGAGCGGCTAATTGTCCAGTCAATTGAAGTTCCATTTAAATGAGAAACAGTTTGATCTGTTTGCGTGTGGCAGCTGATAACCGACAGCCAGGCGGAGAAGAGCAGCTCTGCCCACGGGGGAGTGTGTCACCCCCTCCTCCACCTGCCCCCCTTCAAGTTGCTGCTTGTGTTTTTGTTTGTTTGTGCTCGGACGTGTTTGTTTACTTCAAGGCTGCTTAGTTAAGGAGTGAATGAGTGAAAACGACGGAGGGAGGGGGAGATGAGGGGGTGATGGTGAACGAGGGTTGTTTTTTTTTCCATCCCATCCTCCACATGACTGTTGAGCTGAAGAGTGGATGAGAGGATGAATTGGTGAATGCGTGAGTGTGTTGGGCACAAGTGCAGGTGGGAGGGGTGAGTCCATTTTAGATCAGCGGTGAAAGGGTGAATGTAACAAGCTGAGGCGAGCTGGGAGGTGAACGGGTGAATTGAAATATTTAAATGGAACATTAAGGGAAGAAGGGGGGGGGGGCTCAGCAGCGCGCCTCTCACGCGGATCCTGTATGTTCTAGTGTTTATGTACAGTCAGGGAAACGTGCGTTGCTTTGTTTGCGAGTCTCGTGCAGGTTGTGAGTACACGGGGGCATCCGTCGAGCGTCATCTGATATTGCGATTCTGCTTTCCCGGTGTTGGGCTCCGGTCACCGATCAGTGATGCCTCTCCCTCCTGCGCCCCCGTTCCAAACACGGACTTGTCCCCGCTCTGCGCCGCTCCTCCGGCAGAGGGACGTCCTCCCTCTGGCCCCTGGTCACGGCGCAATAAGCCCAAGTGGCTATTACGCGATGACCTCGACGTTTTTATTAGACTCCATGTTGCGCGTTCTTATTTGATTTTGGCGCAAAATGTAATCTAATTTCTAAGGTAGTTGGTAGATATTTTTTATTATAGTCTACTGCCATGTTTTTTTTCTTCATAGTCTTTTTTTCTCTCGGTATCATGGACTAAAGGTCTTGAAATTGGTATACTAAGAAACTTCTCTCTAAACAGAAGGTTAGGCAACTTGATGCATTTATTTTAAATGATAGAATCATCATGGCCTATAGTTGTTTTCCAAATAGTCCACCCTGAAAAGGTCAGGTCTTCCTCATTTTGGTGTTTATAATCCATACAGTGTCACCACTCTGTGGTCATGTTAGTGTCTGAGGACCAAACCTATAGATATCTTACATAATGCTTAACCCACTTCTGGGTTATTTGTCAGTAGTCATGGAGAGGGGAGTGGGAGTTATATTACATATGTATTTACAGAGGATAGCTACACCATCGAGTCAGGTGTGTTTTAGTGTTGCAGCTCTAAATCTGCCCGATGCCAGGCTGTAATTTTAGCCAGCCAAAACCCTCTCAAGTCCTTCCCTGTCTCTGGCCCAAAGTGTTCTGGTTATATCCACCGTTTTACTTGTTGTGCTGCCTGACAGGGCTCTGGGTCAGTTGTTAAAGTGTCCAGAACTGCCCAACACGTGATCCCATTATGTCCAAACCATGCCTTCTGTTGGGCTCTTATTGAAAGAGTGGGATTGTGTTCAACCTTAAATGTTTGATTGAGAATAAGGTGACTGAAAAAGACACGTGGGATGATTTCAGACTATTGTGTAATATCATACACTCTCGCATATTTGTTGACTTTTATTTTAATGTGAACATTCTGGGGAAAAGAGCACAAAGAAAAGAAAAATGTGCTGACAGAAAATGTATCATTTCCGTCTCCATAAGAACAGCTTTCGGATAAGTTGGTGATAAGTCCTGTACTGAGTATTAGCATGCCATGTTGAGGCTGCAACTAAGAATAATTCTCAATTTGAATTCCTCACTCAGGAGCAGCTGTAATACAGTTGCGTGTAGGCCAGCTGGGGAGGGGAGCGCGCTCTCTGCAGGTTGTGTGTCTCGGAGTTTGGGCAGTTGTTTGGACACATGGATGTCTGAGCAGGTGCTCCGCTGAATACCGCACAGCCCAGCCAAGAGAGGTCCAACCCGTTGGTCCACAAGACGCTCTTTGTCCACGTCTTACAAGTCTCATCCAAATAACACCTTCAGCATATCTTGTATTGGGAAAGTAACTGTTCCCACAACGTCAGCTGTCGGGGCTCCTCTCACATGACGGGCTCCGGACACTCAGAACACCTGTGAGGTGTCAGTCAGGCCCACAGATAGGACCAACGGTCAGTTGTCATATGGGCTTCAATGAGAAATAATTTAACCGTCACCATGCATTTTTTAAATAGAACCCTATTTTATCCCCATCAGTGCCAACTACTAAAATCAGAGGAACTATCGCTTCATTACAGTTTTAGGATTCGTATTGGCTGTCGGCCATCACATCTAATTTGACACACGATTCTTTACCCTTCAGGAATGCTGCATTTAGCCCTAATCCTGACTTTAACCCTTGCCCTGTTAATACACCGGGACTTAGGTGGAGTACAGGATGCAGTCTGCAGCAGTAGGTAGCCACAGGATTAAAACCATCTTCTCTGTGGGTACTAGGTTTAAACAGGAATTATTATTCATGGCTGTAAAGAATTACGATGACAGCTACTCTCAATTTTGAACAGTTTAAGAGGCTTTCAGTCGTTTTGACTCTATCTTATGCAAAAACTATCAACAAACCGTGCGAAGAATTTTCAGCTGCTGCCACTTTTCCAGAGCTTTCAGAATATTTTGCCAAGTGGTTGAATGAGACCTTGGAGAAGCATTATGAACAAAGCATGGTGCTGGTAGCCATTTGTGATTTTTACCAACAGAGGGCAGCAGCAGAGGGAAGACTACCCACGTGCCATTTGTCTGAGTATGCATTACTATTTGTCTTATTATAAATATGATTAGTGCTTTAATGATATAATTTTGCCTCATACATATGTTTGAATCTGACAGAGGAGTTAATAGCACATGTGTAAAGACAAGTTTATGTTGTAAATGTAAAACGCACCGCTATCTAAATCTCTTTAAACAGACAATAAAAAGCTTCATCAATCAGCTCTTTTCTGTGATCCATGTTGGTGAGATTAAGGCTCGCTGTGAGCAAACAGTAGCTTCTGTGGATATCATTTGTTCGGTTCCTGTCGATGATTTCAGCAGTGAGCATTGGCTGGTTGTCAGACTTCACGTTTATTATCTTATAATGAACATGGTGCGATGAAGTGCCAAAAACCTGAAACCACGCAGGCTACAGTTGTTTCTACCGCACGTCAGACAGCTCTGATTCAGGAGCTGCAGCTCAAGGTTTAAACACTAGAGGTCTCTGCACACTTCTGCTTTATGCTCTTCATTTTAAACCCATAAAGAGCCTCATCAACACTTTGTACATCTCAGTAAGAAGTGACGCTGTAACACCACAGTGTGAGAGAGAGCCACTGATGCCCCCCCCCCTCTCCTTAATGCTCTTTTGTTTTAACCTCTTTGCTGTAACTCCTTCCTTCTCCTTGCCTCCCCCAGTGTTGTGTCCTCTAGAGATTGTCTAAATAGAGCAGTTTGAATAAAAAGTGTGTCATTCAGTGACCTGATTCGGTTTTCTGCCATTTTTCATCATGTGGGTGATTCCCACTATTGCACAATCACTAGAATTTGACATCCAGGGGCCCAAGTGCAGTGTGTATTTTAAATTTTCAAGATGACTGAGGGGCTAATAGAACTTCAATTAAAGATAAATCAAGAAAAAATTAAGTCAAGGAAAAGAACCATAGTGGAACACTACAATTCTGTAAACCTGCACACTGAAAACATGCTGAGAGTAAACTTAGTCTCAAAGCAGCACCAGCACCCTTCTAGGCCAATCATGCCCTCATCTTTGTGTGATGGCCAGGTGTTGTGGAAGAAGTGTAGATGTTGAGTTTTATGGTGGTCTTTCTGAAAGGTATTTTTTAATCCTTCTGATCAGTTGATCACATTTTTTTGTTGTCATTCTTAATTGTTTTTCTCATTGGGAGGAATTTTTCAATGCAGATGCTAAAACAGCCTCAAATTACACTGAAAGGATTGATCTGAAATAAATTATTACAAAATGTGTACATTTAAAACTACGCAATAGCTACAACTGGCATAACACCCAGTCAAATCTTTTGTCTGTTTAAAATTGAAAATTGAAATGGAAATCAAAACTGAAAACACAACGTACCCTAAATTTACTCCATTTACAGTAAGGTTTACATTACTTAAAAGGTCCAAATGTCAATGAGTTTAAAGAAAGTTGGGAAAAGAAAAAACAGGTCTGATTTGTTTAAGTTAGCCATGTGTCCAAATTAAAACTTGTTAAACTAATGCACAATCACCCTTGGTACTAAACCCCTGTCCCACATTGTGCAGAATTAAACTTTGCATTTATAGTAGCTTCTCCCCAATGCTATTTTCACAACTACCTGCCTCACAGACCATAAGATCATTAAGCTGCTGAGGAAGAGTGTCAGTCTAATTAATTCCCATCTCTGCCTCCCTGAAAGGCATTGTTATTCTCTCCCTTCTCTCCCTCAGAAGTCAGGCCAGGGTTTTGTCTGCTGTGGCCTTGTTGAAGAGGAGTGTGCAGCCTGGGTTTGCCTACCTCTCTGCATCCGTCCGCCAGAGGTGAATTGAACATCATCACAATGAATTAGATCATATAAATGGCTTGAATTTGGCTGCATCTTTGAAGTGCCTCGAGATGACATTTGTTGTGATTTGGAGCTGTATAAATAAGACTGAAGTGAACTGAATTGAACTGAACATGAAGGGTTTAGTAAGGCTCGAGAGAGATCATTCAGCTGGGGGTGCCCCAGGCATCAGAGACAGTATTTCATGGCAGTGTTATCTCGCTCTGGCAGTCATCTGTATAATGTCACTTGGTGGAAGTGTAATGAAAACGGTGATACTGGTATGACCCTTGGGAGGTCTGTGAGCCGAGCAGGCGTCTTGCTCATACATTGTGGAATGTTGTTTCCCTGTATCTTGTGCTATTTCGTTCCAGTTTGAGAGGATATTTCTAATTGTAATATGGAGCCTTGAATAGAAACAGACTGATATTACCAATTAAGAAGGAGTTATTTCTTCCCTGTGCTGAATTTTTATGATTTATGGCACTTGTCTGTCATTTTATATGGAAAATCTGCTAGGTTGCCAAGGCAACGATTGAATCCGTTTAATTTTGGCTGTTATTTCACTTTGCAAATCCTTCCGCAGTGACCTCATAATTACATTTGTCTTATTCATGCTCACAGCGTCAGTGTTGGAGACAAATTAATTCCTAACATTGATTAGTAGTTGAACAAAGAAGCCCATGGAGTGACTTCAGTCTTTCCGCACAGAAAAGGGAATCCTGTTGTTTCCATAGACTCCCAGCTTTATTATTGAGGCTTTGCTTAAATCAAGAGTGTGTCAGTTCACCATACTGGAAGGTGACAAAGGGAAAGTCTGGGAGCTGTGCCATGTTCAAGGTGGCCTCAGCCCAATCCATTAGGAGGAATACGGCATCCACTTCTGACTTCGTACAGTCGGCGGCCTCCACCTCAGCCAATAAAGCACAAGGAGCAATGAAGAACTTGAGATATATGTTTTTAACCTTTTCTCACGTTGAAGAGGATTTATACGCTTTCTGTCATGTAATAAAACAAAGGTCCAAAAGTCTGATGCAGTCACGCTGTATGAAGAGGTGCAGCCAGTGTTTGTGACAAAGCCCGAGGCTGCCGGTGGTAAATCTCTCTGGCTACTGTCCAGAAGAAAGCATCTCAGCCTAAGCCGTGATCTATAAGCCTAAGCCGTCACCAGGTCGCAACCTTGCCACCGTCCCCATCCATAATCAACTACGTTTAAGACTGTTTCACTTCTTTTATGACTTGAAATTGATGTCCTCTCCCACCATATTGGTATTGTTCTGAGAGGGAGGGATCGCTGCAGATTTGTGCAAGGAAGAGAAAACCTTTGAAAGAGGGCTGGGCCCTCAAGAATAAGAAACCGCTCCATCAATCGTGCTTCTCTGGTCCCTGCATGCCGCATATACAGGAAGCGAGCCTTTGATTTCTCATTTCTCATCGTGAAATATTGTAACAAGGAACCTTGGTTGTGTGTTGCTGCTGTTGTGTTCTTCATTTTAGTCATGCATACTAACTATGCAGTTTTATATGGTTCCTTGTGTGTGTCTGGCCGTGTGTGTGTGTACGTAGGATGTGGGTGTGCACAACAAACCTTATTTTTTCATCATCACTGCTTTATATGATTTTTGGTCCAGTTAACTTAAGTTATAACATAAAATATTTTACCTCAGGGTTAGGCAAAGGCACCTTGGTTACAGTCTGGCTTGGATTTCATGAATGTATGTCTGTCGGTACCAGACCAAATATGTTTACGTTTCATGCGTGCGTGGAGGGGGGTTGGTGGTCCATGCCTGTGGTGGGTGCAAAGCCGCAGTGGAACCCGTCCTCTCCTCCCTCCCCGAGACACCTCGCTCGTAGTGTGGAGGAGAACCGCAGCCTGTGGCCACTCCTTCCCCTCCTGCCATTGGAAGAAGGAGGCCGCCTCCCTCCCCTGCCTCATTGGTATGCGGGCGACGCAGTGTGTCTATGAGGAGAGGGGAGAGCGAGAGAGGTAGCAGTCAGTGCAATGGGATAGACGAGAGCGAGGAGGAGGAGGAGGAGAGTGAATGAGAGCTGCTGGATCTGCCTCGCCTGCATGCCTGCCTGCCTGTCGTCTGCTGAATCGGGGGTTCACAACCGCGCCACGCTGGACTGACACAGATCGGAGTCACGGCCCATTCCTACCAGAGACACACACACACACACACACACGAACACCAGGCACCGGTCGTTGCTTCACCTGCAAGGAAACCAGGGACCAAGCTCAGCAGGCTTTCTCCATCCATAGTAGGGGAGCGAGACAGAAGCCCTGAAGCAGCCTGACACTACAATCCAGGCACGAGCTGCTCCTCAACCACATCTCCCTCCACTTTATCCCATCCTTAAACATCACCACCACTCCTCTTTTGCTCCTCCCTATGCCCTTGTCCTCGGCGGCTCCTCTCACATCCCTGGCCAGTATATGGATAGAAGCTCCCTGTTTCAGCTCATACAAGAGCAGGTAAGGAAGCAGCGGCAGACGTTTCTATGGTTACAGGCTCGTAGCCACATCACCGTCTACCCAGGGACTGAGACGTGGAGGCTATGGTGAGAACTGATGTTAGGATGGATAGCAGGGGGCTGTTTGCACAGACGGAATGAGAGCATAGGACAACATGACAGATGTGGGCATTGTGCAGCCATGTTGGCCCCAAGAACACGGGGTCAGATCATGAGCCTCAGCAGGAAGACCAGCATCTTGAAATGATTTATAGGAATGATAATGGAATGGAGGGAGGTGTAAATGGGTGGATTTATTGTAGGGGGGTTTATGTGAAGCATGATTGATTGCTGTATTCAAAGTTAAAATGAGATTATTGCTATGTTATCACCCTTGCATCCTGTTTTGCAGCAATCATGATGTGCGTTCATGTTGGGAATATGTTTCCTTTTTAATTCATTAATTGATCAAGTGTCTGCTGCAACACACCCAATCAAACCACTCACTGATAGTATTTTTGATTAAGTTAGCAATCAGCTCCTGGGAAAGCCCAGATCGTGGTTTTATTTTTCATTTTAAAACAGAAGCTGTTATTTGGCGTCAAACCCTTTGGTCTTTTTCTGTGCCATGCCGTCTAAGATGCTTGCCAAGTCAAAACACAGTGTTAGTGGACCATATTTAGGCTAGCGAAAAATGTTCCTCTTGACATCTGGTTTCCTGTAATATTCCAGCCAAGTTACCGTTTTTCCACACTAGTCATATTTAGCTTTGGTCTGCCATCTCTGGAATAAACAAACCAGAATGGACTTGAGGAAATGTTCCACCCAATAAGCATGTTTATGTTTTTGGTTTGTGGAGCTGCAGGACAGAAATGAATTCTCAGTGTGTATTGCAGCTCTGCGATATTTGATGTTTCCTTTCTAAATCATGCTCCTTTTGGTTTTTGGTGAGGAACGCGTCTCAAGGGGTTTGGGATGATTGGCAGATTGATTGGACACTCATTTTGTCCGAGAGGGGGAAATTGATTGTCTGGCTGCAAGGTTTAGGGTTTGCAAGTGGCCTGTCAGCAACACACCGAGCAGACTGTAGATATATGTAAGCCTGTGATCATGTGCAGAGTTGCAGTTCTTCATTTTTTAATCATGTATGTGTGCTTTTGAAATGAATCGTAAAAGGTGGCGCCCTGTGTGGGCTGAGTGAAAAGATGCTCTGGGATTGCACTGTACCAGCACTTTGGTTGCAACTAATTGCTGGTTCTGAACTGCACATATTTCCACCCCAATACATCTGTATTTAGCATCAGAGAGGCTGACTCATCTGTGTCAATATCAATTTTCATGTTGGGCAAGTTCTTCGGCTGAAGATGGAGCCAATATGTCCACACGTGTGAACGGCTAACTGTTTTATCGATTAGAGGCTTTATTTTGCTTATGCCCATATGTTCATATGGACAGTTTGTAAAGCCTGGGTTTAGCAGGCTGCAGTCCTATTAAGCGCAAGTCTGGACCAAATCGTTTCCTCTGGCTGACGAAAGGGCTTTTTCCACCTTTGGGGCTCCATGCGGTGGCCTTTGATTTGGAAAAGGTCTCTCTAATTAAATCAGAACTAAATGAGATGTGCCAACAGCCTTTGGACTGTGAACAGGCACGCTTGTTTTGAACTAAACCTGGTGCCTGCCTAAATACTGGGCACATTTTCCTCATCTTTATCCAGGAAAATGCCTTGCAGAACATTCCTTGTGTTGTTACATCTCTGCCCTGTTCTGTCACATTCACTGAAGGCTCTCCACAACAGCCTCTATGTCTCCATTCAAACAAATATGCACACCTGGAGGTCAAGTACTTTCTCTTAGGACATTTTAAACTTAAAACAGGAACTGCTGTCCCTGTGTTGTATTTTGTAATCCAAGTTTCAGTCCATTTATTTTTTTCCTCCTTATTTGTGTCTCTCTTCTATTTTAGTCATGATTATTTCTGTTTCTTCATGGCATTACTAACTAAAGTGGATAGTCCAGTGAAGAAGCAGACAAGATTTAGGTGTCTCTGGCTTGAACACTCAAACAGTCAAACGTTCATTAGAGGATGAAACAAATTAAATCCAATGTTTAGTGGAGTTTTGTTGAATCGGTGCGTGGCAGGACTGGACGGGTCTGGGGTATTAAGCACTGCAGGTGTAAAGGAGAGGATGCTGTGAGCCTGTCACAGGGAACCACATAAAATGCTGCAATGGAAGAGAAAGGAAATGCAACAGTGGCAACATGAGTGAGTTTATTAGTCTTTGTCTGCTGAGCTCAGGGTATTTTTGGCCCATGCAGGCTCACACATAGTCTCTTTCCATAGCAGTACCACTGATAAGGCAACTTGATGGTTGGCAGCAGGAAGCCACGGCAGTATGCTATCATTAGTTGGTTCATGTCTCTTTCAGTTTCTATTGTGCTTATTTATATCTTGCCTTGGGGTTCTGGGGGTTGCTCTGACATATCTATGTCATGTTGAGAGAATATGGTTCGAATACACTCCCCGTTTTCCATTGTTTCATTGTCTCTTTTGCGCTTGTACATACCTTAAACATGAGGAAGTGTTAGATTGTGACTTGGAAGAGACATTCTTGGAGGCGTCTAATCTGTTGTGTCCACAAGAGGAGAGTGTTTTGAATCTCAGGTCCGTGACGTGGCAGTGCCACAGAAGGTAGTCTGAACAGGCTGATAGTAATAACACACAAGAACACGCATTGCGATAATTACAGAGTCAGTGGCCTGTTTTGTTAGTTAATACCAGTGTGTCCTGAGGGCAGCAGACACAACGCACAGAGTTGTATGATTCCATGCAAATATGCTCTGAATATGCTCTGTAAATGCCACTGCCCACTGCTGACACACTGCTCCGCTCAGGCTTAGTGTTCTTGTTCCCAGAGAACAAAGTACTGTATTTGGTAGTATTGGCTCTATGCCACGGTGTTCATGCTCTGTCCCTGAAATAGAAACCTAAGGAACATGTTTTTATTTCTACAACCAGCATCAACTCTAAAGTGAATTTTGAGTGAAAAACTAAAGCGATTTTGTCAATCATTTGATGAAGAACCTGTAACTGACTTGAGGCATCATGTTGATCTGTGGTGAGGCCAAGATACAATTAGTTGTAACCTATGGCCTTGTCAGTGCTTCTTACTTGGTATTCAATACAGAGTTCTGTTCAAATATGGGCAACCTCAAGTCAGCTGAAGGCCTTTTAGAAAATTCCCGTTGAAAGACATAGGTCTTAATGATCATAAATGTAGATCACATGTTCCTTAGGTTAAAGTTGACATCTTAGTGTTGATTGTTCTGTCCAGTTAACAGTAATACAGCAACAGAAATAATATTTTCTGTTTTTTGTCCTTTTATCTGAATTTTTGCTTGATCAACAGATGTTTTGATCCCTTATTATGCATACAAGCGGAGACCGTAACATGGCATTTTTACCTGTCTCCTGTGCTTTCTGCCTGTATCTTGTGCCCACAGAGCGGAGGGCTACGTACAGAGGGATTTGTCATTTTCTGTGTCATGTCTGCTGAATTAAGGTTGATAGACTCCATTGTGTGGCCCACCTGCAGTATGTCTGTAGCTGCTGGATTCTGTCCCTGTCCTGTAGAGTTCATCCTTTAGCCCCGGTGAAAAATTCTAATAAGTTACCGGTTGACTGAGGTCAGTCAGCATGGCTGTGCTGGGGGTAATAGAGGTCCAGCGGGTTAACAGTGAGATCACCCCCCAGCAGACATTATTCCCCCCCTCTTTGCTTCCATTCTACTTGTATTCATGTTTACCTTCACAGCTTCTTCTTCCACCTATATCTCCCACTCTGACTCCCCTTACATCTAAACCTTGACTTTAAAGCTTTGTTATGATCCTATTAAAATGGTTAAATGTTTCTGTGTTGTTTTCTTTTCTTCCTCTGAGGCACCAGAAGCATCTATTTCTTTGCACAAATCTTGCGTTTTTCTTTTGCTTATACATTTGCAATACATTGTAGAAAAAGGGGAGAAAGCAAAAAGGAATGACATACAGGCGACTGGTATCCATGGCAACGCAGCGGCTTGTCAAAGTGTCGCCCTCACCAGTGTTGGATCGCTTCAATAACTGCTTCTCTCTCAGTGCTCCCCTATTTCAACCCTGTCTTTACTCAGCTTCCCTGCCCCCCCCCCCCTCCCAAATTCATGCATATAACACAAATCAAAAAAAAAAAAAAAACATGCTCTCGCAAGTGCTCGTTCATCTCAGTGTTCCTCATCTCAGTAACTGATAACCCTGACTGGATACAGGAGCCAGTCATTCACCTCCTTGTATCCCCAGCAGAGCGGCTCCCCTGTGGAAAGTTCTTCTTGAATAAGGTCACACCATCAGAGGCGGTAGTATCTGTGCAGTGTGACAGCTCAGCATCAACACTTGGTTTATGTAATGGTGCACAGGCATATACGGCGCGCCTCTGTGTTCGCTGCCACTGTATGTGCGCTGTAGTGATGTGCTGACATATGGAGGCTGACAGTAATCAGACGTCCCCAGCGTGGCTTTCTGTTCCCCCCGTCAGCCCAGTCTGAGCTAGGAGCACATTAGATTCTGATCTATCTCCCCTCTGTGGCAAGTGGAGGCAGAGCAGTGAAGTGTGTCACAGACCGCCCATAAGAAAGAGAAGAAGAGGATTCACTGCCAGATCACTGGGGGAGGCAGACAGGAACAGTCGGTGGCGAGCCATTCTTTATGGTCTAAGTTTATTTTCTGTCTGTTCCCTCACTGTGCCTCTTCTCCCCTTTTTTTGCAAACCAACTCCACTTTTCATTCTATTGTCATCATTTTTCCATCCATTCATTTCCTGTAGCAGAAAAGCCTTACCCTGCTGACAACGGGCAAGAGGCGGAATACATCCCGGACAGGTCGCCAGTCTATCGCAGGGCCACACAGACACACACAACATCACACACACACACATTCACTCCTAGGGGCAATTTAGAGTGTCCAATTAGCCTAAAATTAATGTAAACCACCACATCACTGTTATGTCCGTCATCATTTTTCATTTCTTTAATTTCATCAACCCACCAGCCACCCACATCCCACAGTTTCCATCTCTGCTTTCATTTGTGGATATGTGCCTTTATTTTCCGTGTGTTCCGCATATTTCACCTTGGTAGGCTACGCACTGCAAACATGGGTGACATCAGCGTCATGTTGCAGATCCGTTTGGCGTAAAGAGGGCCAAAATTTGACATAGGGCCAAACAACACAACGGCAAAGGGAGTTGTCTAAATATTGGCATATATTTTTTTCTTTTTCTGTTTCTATTTGAAGACATTCTTGTCTATAAACCTAGATTTATCTGTTTTAGAGGCCATCTTCGGATTGTGGGCTAGTTAATCATCTGAGTTTTGAGATCACAAATGGATGATAGTCCATGGATTCCCGATTGGGGATGGGAAAAAGCCAAAAGGGTACACATGTTTTGACTGAGGTACACAGTCAAACTTGCGCCACTTCCCTGATCGATCTTCATTGTTCCTTCTCAGGGCTGCAAAGTTGTCGGGTTTTTTTTATGTGGACATAGGCAACAATGACTGACTACACACTGATGCAACATCTGAAAGCTCCCTGTTCCCTGAAGCAACAACACATTGTTGATTTTTTTTTAATCCAAAATCTAACGAGGCTGCGTTAGCTTTCAGGAAATGCTAAAATGAGAACAGCAGGGATTCTCTCCACAGTCACTTTGTCCTCTGGCACATTTGATCTAACACAGTAAGACACACTAAAAAGAGTTCCATTACATAGTTGATTAATTACAATTTTTAGAGGAGAAGTTAGGAATGCATTTGAGAAATTAATACAAACAACTAAAAACTAAAACTAAAAAAGAACTTGATATTTTACATTTTTTGCCTGGTTCTAATTTACACAACTGCTCACAGTCTGTTTTATGGCTCTCTCCAGCTCAAATCAGTAAGAAGGAGTAGCACAAATTTTTAATTAATGCATCCAAACAAACCCAAAAACTCAGCTTGATTTAGTTCAAAACAGACTTCTTTGCCTAATGATAATGTATTCTGTGCCACCACTGCCTTCCCCCGGAGTGTTCTCCCTCAGAGAAAACGGACGCTTGGTGTCTGCAGCGCTGTTCACAAATGATCAAGATGTATAACTGTGAGATGCAGTATTTTTTCCCATCTGCTGACAACTAACTTCTTGCTTGTTTGTCTTTCGCAGCTGGATCCAGAGAACACCGGTTTTATCCCAGTGGAGAACTTCACCAGCCTGGTGGAGCACCATGAGCTGCAGCTTGACCCATCCAAACTGGACATGTTGTTAGCGCTTGTCCAGAGCAATGAAGAGGGACAGGTGTGCTACCAGGAGCTCATTGAGCTGGTAAGCTGAAACCACCCACACACCTGTACCTGCGCGGGTGCCATTGCCTCATATGAAATATGTCATGACCCACAACAAGTCGCCTCACTTTTCTTGGATTTCAAAAAGGAAAATAAAATTGATTAAGATGCACCATAAAGCTTTTCAGCAGCAAAATAAAAACAAAAAAACAAAACACCGACTGGACCTGAGAGAGCATGTCATTTAAGCTTTGATATGTATTTCAGTTCATTTGTGTTTGAATTAATTAATATAAATGAAATACAATGTGTCTGCTTATGTGTTTCACTTTTTCATTTGCTAAAAAAACACATGACAGGTTGGCTTTTAACTATTCTACTCATTGGCTGAAGACAGAAACTGAAGTAGGTTTTAAACAATGATCTAACCACATGGTTTCTCTGGAGTTATATTTGCTAATAGCTACAAAGGCTTTCATTCAGAGGCAGCATTTGGCTTCTCAAGTATTTCATTTTGCACCTCTCCCAATCATGAATACCCTGCTTCTTTGCCGTTATATTCTTATTAGAAATTCATGTAGAGATTTACATGTGAAATGCTGTTTCTCTCTAAGCTCATATCAGGGCTTGCTTTCGAATGAGAGTAAGCGCTATAATTAATTCAGCACATGCAATTCCTGGCATATTTTCTCTTCTTAAAGTTCATATCTCACCTTTCTTGATTTTTTTTCTCTACATTTGTATCAATCTTTTTTCTTATCTCTTTTCTTCCCCCTGTGCTGCGCTACCCTGGTTTGTAAAGAAAACTATACAAGGGTCCTCAGTTTGCTGCTCGTCCCCTTTCTGGAGTCTCAGCCATTTGCGTTAAATTGACCACAGATCTCCTCCTCTATATATCTTTGAGGTTCTGTTTCTGTTCATTATCCATCCCATGCCTATGCTTTCTGATCTCAACGCATCCAATATCCCACACCCCCTTCATTATTCCCCTTTGTTGAACTTTTTGTGTGTTTATGCTCAGCCCAAAAAATGAGAAAACAACAGCTATGGCCTAATTTTGAGCATCAAGGAGACACTTTAAAATTGCTTATCAGCAAAATGCAAATTGCCTTCGATTAGCCCAGCATTGCTGGCAGAAGGCAGTAATCTGAAGTAACTTTAGTATACCCATTCATACACTGATATTGACCCCTGGGGCTGTTTCTTAAATTTGAAAAAAAAAAAAGAAGAAAGGATTTGTCTTCTAGACGCATGTGAAAGCATTGGAACATACGTGCGCTGCTCTTCAAACGCACACAATTTGCATATATACAAACACCTTCCAGAGGTTTTATAAGTAATTAATGCTGCTTCCACCCACTGCCTCCTAGTCTGTCTCACCACCTCCATTTCCCTGATACACACAACTATCAAAAGCCGACAGACTCTCATTCATACACATGAGCACCTCCAGTGTAGATTTGCTGAGTAATTTAGAGGCTGTTTAAATGTTGATGTGAATCCGGCCTTCTGCCGTATAGCGTGTGATGCGTGAGCTCTGCAAGTCTCTGTTCTCAGGAATGAACTCCAGGCTGCCCTTAGGAAAGTTCAGCACGTAGCGTGAAATTTTTCAGCCCCAACATTTGTCGATACCTTTAGCTTTCTTTCTCCCTGTGCTCTCTTTAAATGTATTTGCTGTCAGTGGCATAACTGCCTAACTCTGAGATACAAAATGTTCAACAATTCTGTTAGAATTTTAAAATCACCCTTTTACAGTTACATGCCCAGTAGGAAGACATAAACACACAAGGCCAGCTGAAGCTCTTTTCCTGTGCTCCTCCCTCTGAGTTCAAGTGAAAGTTGTTGTGTGCGTCGTTGTTAATTGCATTAAGCCGGATTGACAAAAACAACATCACAGAGGTGGGTTGACACAGATTCTACTATATTAAAGTGTATTTTCACTGATTAATGACAGCTATTACCAACACACAAGGATCAGATTGTGGTTCATTTTAGGATGTGTGTATACGAGGGCAAATTTTATATTAATCATTTAACATATGGTCACGCTTATTCACTTTTGTGTATTATAGCCCGCACATAAGTTACACTCCAAAGTGTTTAATGGATGACAGTCCTGTTTTGATTTTTACAGTTCATCCCTGCCATTGTTTGTAGCATAACCACTACTTTAAGTGTGGTGTCTGTATTGATTTGGGGTTTAGGCTTAGGCTTCTGTATTATTGAAATAGACACGCTGAGGTGTGGAATGTGTGTTTGTGTGTGTGTGTGTGTGCTCAGTCTGTGCGTTTTCAATGCTTTCAGCTCACAAGCTGGTGAGGTTTTTCTCAGCTGTGTCTGAGGGGAGAGTTCAACATTTGTCTTCTTTGTTGTTCTACATTCATCCAGCGAGCATCGCAGCCGTGAATCCACATCGCCCCCCCTCAACCTCAGTGGGTGTAAATGTGTTTGAATCGCGCCGTTAGGCAGCAGCTTCTCTGGTGTTTATGTGCTCATGCACAGGAGTGCCTAGCACATGGTTTGTGTTCAATCCATCTTTCACACAGGGCGATCTTAGCCAGAGAGCTGCATCAGTTCAGCCAGAGGGGGGAAAAGGGAGCACTCTGCTAAAGCCGTTCTGGAGGAACTGTGCATACGCACAGACTCATACAGACAAACATATACTGTATATCTGACTGCTAATCAACAGAATGTGTGTATACCTCCTGCTGCAAAGGCTAGCAGCACACTTTCTATGGCTGCCTGCCCTTCTGAGAACAGCAATGCCACTTACAAGACATTTTTCTGTGATGGAAGAGGATGTGTTTATTTCTTTAAGGACCATACTATCATGTTCCATCTGTGTCAATGAAGAATTCTGTCTATATTTCCTTCAAGGCTTAATTAGACTAATATTCAACACAGGTCTAAAATGGCTGCCAAGTTTAATTACACAGTTTGAGGGTATATCATAGCAATTATTGCAGGGAATTATTTTCATTCATTTTGGTGGATTTAAGGCCGTTTATCCTTTTGTGCAAATGTTTCGGTTCAATTTTCTGTTCCCGTAGGAGACATGGTGAAACACTTGTGACTATTCAGAGCTTACTGCTCTATTTTGATGCTAGTGGATATGCTTTATATGAAAGTTTTAAAGGCATTTAGTGCTCAAAGTGCATCATTCTCCAGGGACTCAGATGTTACCTGTCAGCAGAACCAGTCTATTAGAACAACTCCAGGCCTTTTCCAAATGGGTTGCTGGTGTACTTTGGCTAAGTGTCCAGGATAGAATTTTTTTTACTACTCTGTTTTTTTTTTTTTACATATATATCTGAGTTGTACTACTGCAATGATTAAACCATGAGGGAAGGTTGTGGCCATAAACTTCGCTCGTGGGGGGGAATTCTTATTTTAAAAGGATTTGAGCAAGAAAGAACCTGAGGAACTGGGTCAGGGTAGCATCAGCAAAGCTCAGATTTGCAGCGATTTAGACTTTTACTGTGAGAGTGAGAGGAAGTGAAGGAGAGGGAGATTTCTAGTCCTCTGCAAAAATTTGATAATAATCAGGGATGGTGGCACTACCGTTTAATCTTGATTAATGGGCGCAGTCTTTGAGGGTTTTTGCCGACTTATTGTGTGTTACAGTGACTAAAGTAAAACATGATCACATTTGGAAGAATTTGTTAATTTCTCTTGTCAAAAGTTTAGTGCTTACAGTCTCAATGAAACTTAAATGCATTTTTAAAATCATTACTAATTTGTATTCAATTGTGGTGTGGCTAATGAACCCGTCAAACACAATCCATAAAAGACCAAGCAGTGTGCACTATTGTGAACATACAGCTGCCATGAGGAGCGTGAACTTTAGCCGTTTACATACGCTGCTGTCAGTTTGGCCCATTCAGGCCCCCATAAAGACAGATGCCATCTTTATTTTTACTTATTTTAGTAACCCCAGTCTGTAGGATTCTTCAGCTGCCTTTGCCTTGTCACGAAATTTCCAAAGTTACTGACTCTCAAATCAGTGTTTCTTTCCTCCACGTAATTGTCGTTTCTCCTCGACCTGTCACTCCTCCAGGCATGCCATCTCAAGTTTTGGCTGCTCACGCGTGCCTTATTGTCTGTTCACCATCTCCCCGCTGTCGCCCCTTCAAAAGGCTGCTAATGCTCAGTGTAAAGGCAGCGGTCTTGCATGTCGGAGGAGGTAGTCGTAGTGACAGCTCCGCTAAGCCCTGTCTTCAGGCAGCAAATCTTCACATAGGCAGTCTGAATGGGACACATGGAGTCGCATAGAGTGGCAGCAGGTGTTGTCATGCAGCCAAACACAAGACTGAATAGCCCGGAGAGTAAAGTCTGCAGGGATGTAAGACATTCACGTGAAGGCATCCTTTCTTTGTGTGGAGTATTTAGTGATATTAAGACGTTAACAATCAAAGAGACACCTCACCCACTCCGTCCACTGGTAGCCTCCAGAGCCAATGATCCAAGGCCACAGAGGCGGGTAGTCTTCACTTCTAAAGTCCCCTCTCTGATTCCTCACGTCCCTCCTCTCCTCTCCTGCTACTTTAACTGCCTGCCTCAAGTATTGCATAATTGTATTTTCCAGGACTGATTTCCATACTAAATATGCAACCCTCTCTGTGTGGCAGAGCCAGCAGCCCAGCTCAACATCGTTCTGGTTATCACTGTACAACAGGCCCTCACACCCTCACCATACAACCAGCAGCTTCATAATTACCCACAGTTAGGATAGTTTCCATGTCTTGCTCTGCTACAGTCCAAAAGGGATTACCATTTTTCTTCTTTTTTTTTTTTGGAGTAATTTCTCACAAAACAAAGAAGAGAAAACTTGCCCTCATTTATGCCTCTTCATTTTGTGCTCGTACACCTACAGCTTTTGTCCTCCAACATGCTGGGCGCTTATAGATATTGACCTACTATTTCCTTCACAGCGCTCCCCACTGTGCCTCCTTGAAAGATTCTATTATGTCGGGTGAAACTACCACAAACACTAAGGTTAGAAGCCTTCTCACAAAGCTGCTGCTATCCATTTCTCCCGTTTGCCTTAGCAGCTGCTGTACACGTCCATTACTTCTCCACATGCCAGCTTTTGTGAAAATGCATTTCCATTGTTCGGACTAAAGAGAACCAGCTTGTAAGTTCTATATGAACTGATTCAGTTTCCAAACTAGATCAGAGATTTCAGGCAGTCAGTGCTACCATCAGTTTTTACCTATGACTCATGACACACTCGTTATCAGGAAGAAATTGCAGATATGAACTCCTAAAGTTAAAGTAATCCTGCTGTGGTGAGCAGTATGTGTTAGCAATAAAAGTGTATTTACCCACTCAGTCTTCTGCTTTCATGGTCAAAGAGGCGTTAGGACAGTTTTCATCCAAAGCCTCAATTATAGAAGTGTAGGTCTGCAGGCTGCTGCAGAGCTCTGCTCACAAAGCAAACCTGGAGTCTGCTGAAACAAACACACACTCAGACGTTCACACACTGTCTCTCTTCTCAAAATTGCTGTAAACAAAGATTTGCTTTTCAAGGGCAGAATCTCTTTAGCAGCATATTTGTTATGATGTTTGAGCAGAAATAAACCCCTCTGGCTGTCTGGCTTTACATTCAGTCTTAATAAAAAAAAACTGTCTATACATAATTAATTAATCTCTCTTGTGGGGAACATGCAATCACCAGTTGGATAAACATGTTACATGGTTTTGATATTACTGTTTAATTTTCTGCTTAAATATAGGCAAAAAGACAAACTATTTCCTTCTCCTGATTAGTCAGACACACTCAATCTTGAGTAAATTATATTATATTAAATTAACATTTAAAACTGTCCTCAACTAAAAGAATGAAATATATTTTGGGTATAATTTTTTATGTTTAATTGAGCTTATTTTGCTATGACAATACTAATACTAACACTGTGTCACCAGCTTTTCATGGTATCTTGGTAGCTCAGAATGGTAATTGAAAAAACCTTACCTGGTTCCATCCTGAGGTAAAAACGTCTTACTGTTAACACCCCCACAGCTCGCTTATTAAAAAGTTCTCGCCTGTTCGTTTGAACTGCAGTACAAACTGAGATGGGAAAAGGACAGGCTGGATTTTATAACGGATTGTGTGATGTTTGCTCAACTGCTTCAACACCTTTTGAAGTTACTTGTGATATAATAAGGTTTTGTGAGTTTCCAGTTGCTGCTTTTAGCAGACACAAAATATTTGTTTGCCTTTGTCTTCTTTGTGCTCAGTAGCTGATGATGGTTTCATAATTATTTCCCATATGAGTGAAACTTACCTTCTCCAGCGTAAATGTGCTTAGTTATGTGTCTGCAGACTTCATAATAAATAAAAGGAAAGGCTTTTAAGTTTTCACAAGTGAAATTAAGAACACTTTGCTTGCCATTCTCAGAGCTTCTTAAATATGGCGGCATGTGTGAAATTTGCCCTGTACAACGTCACAGGTGTTTTATCTTTCACTCAGATGAGCAGCAAACGCTCCAGCAGTTTCCGACGAGCTATCGCCAATGGCCGCCGCACGCTGCAGAGGGAGATCCTGCTGGATGAGACAGGGCTGGGTCTGTACAAACGCTTTGTCCGGTATGTGGCCTATGAGATCCTGCCCTGCGAGACGGACCGACGCTGGTACTTCCACCAGAACCGCCTGTGTCCTCCACCTGTGTTCATCGCCATCGTCACCATCGTCCAGGTTAGGGGTCGCATTGACTTCCTCCTGTTGGTGAATAGTTTGCTTGATGCAGTTTTCTGAATATGCATAAAAGAACCCGCATATTGATTTGAATATTCCTCAAACACTTGTTTAATTTCAGACTAAAGTAGTCACTGCTACAAACCTCTAAAACTGACTCTCCAAACGGGCTCAGTTGTTTGACAAATACACTCTAAAAGAGATTTCCTGCCTTTGATCTCACGCTTTTACAGTGAGCTTGATATGAGCCCGTAACCCACTTGGGAGCCCAGAGCTTAGTGGGTGTGTTTAATGCCATTCCTTCAAGCCGTAACCCTTGCCTATTTGGGATGTAAGGATTTTGTAGACACGACTTTGGATATAGGTCTTAGAAACCAGGTCAGCCACAACTCAGGGTACTGCAGTGGCTGTAATTGACCTATTATGTTCATTTAGCAAAACAAAAGTGCAGAAACCACATGTTTGGGAGCCCTCACAGGAAACAATTGCATGGTTTAAGATTAAGCAATGAGAATAACCTCCGGCTTCTGAACAAAACTTCCTCATTTCCCCTGAAATCCTCATAATTCTAAAAAGAAAGCCGAGTGCTCTTATAATGCCTCCAAATGGCACTGAATGGTTTGTAATGACAATGAGAATATGATAATAGCAGTTCACACTCATTTTCATTCACAGAGACAATGAGTCATTACTCTATGAAAAGGAATTAATGGAACTAAACCAGATGTGCTTTTCCCCCCCATGCAGTAATTGTGTCCCCAAGTCTAATAAGCATCAGCTTAGCGATTGAAAAAAATACAAAAGCAACCACGTCTTTCATTAAGCACAATGGGCATTGTTTTGCAAGGCAGATTCTGCCATTTTCGACCATTTGTTACCAGCACTGTACAGAGACGGTAAAGCATGAGGTTCTTAGGTGGAGCAGCTGTAATGTCTGTGGGTATGTGTTTCAGATTATCGTGTTCATGTGTTATGGCATCATGCTCAACAAGTGGGTCCTGCAGACCTACCAGCCTGATTTCATGAAGAGCCCCTTGGTCTACCATCCAGGTCATCGTGCGCAAGTGTGGCGCTTCTTCAGCTACATGTTCATGCACGTCGGGTACGTCGGCAGAACACCACCTACCTCGTCATGAGTTTTACTGGTTATATTTGCCTCTAAGTTTCAAAATGTTCTCTCTCTGCAGTTTAGAGCAGCTAGGATTCAACGCTTTGCTGCAGCTGATGATTGGCGTTCCTTTAGAGATGGTTCATGGCATTTTACGAATCAGTTTGCTTTACATGGCCGGAGTTCTGGCCGGTGAGTATATTTTCAAGATTTCAAGATTCAGTTCATTGAGATTTGAAATCCTTACTGACGTCGGAGTGGATTCACACAGCTATTCATATCTGGCATGAACGTCACTGCATTTGTAAAAGTCCAATCAAGCCTATTTCCTCCACTGGAAGAGTGAACAATGTTGATTATTGTGAAACTTTTACCAACTTTTATTCAATTACTGTTGACAAGAAGTTGACATATTGAGTTACATTCATCAAATTTCACTAATCTGATTGTTGAGTCTCTCCATGTGACAGAAAAAAATGTCATTCTCTCCTCCCCTTTCATTTTTCTGGACATACTAAAATGGAGATAAAATGGCTCAAACATTCTTGTGCTCTGTGAAAAGATCCACTCTCTTCCCTGTTCTTGCATGGACACACACTCTTAACACTCATGAATTATTTTAGCTTTGATTTATTTTCAGCAGTGATGACAGAGAGAAAGCAAGTGAGCTTTGGACTTAGAGGAGGAAATAGGAGAGCGTAAGGCTGGATCTCTCTCTCTCTCCCTGAAGAATTCTGTGGGCATGCTGCTGTGTGCCGTGATCAGAAATTAGAATAGTGTTACATAAGTTTAGATGGAAACTTTGTGTTCCTTTTTGTAACTCAATATGGCTGCATGGACCCTCAAAAGAATTAGATTCCAGAGTAAGCTGATTTTGGGTTTTAGTTCTTCTCATCAGGGTGCAAGAAAAAAAGAGAAGAAACCAGCTGCTTCTCCTCCACGATGAGAAAAAGATGAAATAGTTCTTAACTTCCATGGAGCAGAGGAAGTTTGTTTCCAAACTAAACTCGAATCCCCTCTAAAGAGATAGAAAATATGATGAGACCTTGTTTTTCTTTTTTATTTAACAGGAGGATTAGAGTATGGGTTTGCCTTAGTAAACACCCAGAAATGTTGCTGACTTCCCACTTGAGCGGACACACATCAGTCACAGAGGCTGACACGCTGAACAGCCGTGCTCCTGGGTGCTTTCATCACTGACTTCATTGAAAGCTGAAGTTTTCAGCCACGTTAGCAGCTTTACTGCGCACATGTGTGTTTTGGGTCCATCTTTTTGCTTGCTGGAAATATTACAAGCTGGTTTGATGTGATTAAATGCCTGCTTCGAGACAGACTCTCTTGACGTTGACTTTTGGCTTTTAATAATGTGCTTCCAGAAGGTCAAGAGCTCGATCACTCTTTGTGGTTCGTTATCTAAAAAATAATTTTAAAAAAAAGACTATTTTGTTTGGGAGCATTATAACAGTTGCATACTTGCTTTTTCCGTGTTAACTGCAATGATACACAATATATAAGTGTGTCTGAGCAGTTCACTCCAGCCTCTTGATTTCAAGGCATTGTTTTTCATAAATGCAGCCCTCTGACTTCTACTGATTGTTAGAAATGACTCATTGCGTTACATTGCCTTCATGCATATTTTCATGCAGCCTCATCATGAGTTCCGTCGTGTTGTCTGGACCCGTGTGTTGCTTGTTATTTTGTAAGACAGCAGAGCTCGCAAAGTTGCAGCTGCAATCAATAGATGCGTTTATGGAACAACCTGCAGTAGGTTTTGTGCCTTTATGTGTTCGCCTTTACACACTGAAAGGATTTCTGCTCAGCAGGGGAGAGTTTCAAAGCCAAAGGAAGCACCTTTTGGGGTTGCTTTAGCAGACTATAAAGCTGTTCTCACGCTCATACATATTTTACATGCATGACGTGCCTCTGTGTGGGGGGTTATCTTCAAAATAAGGTGAGTCAAACAGACTTGAATCCAGACAAGAGATATGGAGTTGCATCCCTAAATCTCTGATAAAACCTTTTGTGGATGCTGCAGCATAAGGACTCTGGAAAAAAAAATGGATGACAATGAACACATTGTCCTTGGACGTGTGCTGACAAAAGGAGCGATTCTGTAATTACTTTTTGACAGTGCCGCTCAGACTCACATCCTTGTCCTTGCTCATTTGCTCAGAGCGGATGAAGAGTGCCACTTGTGTTGGGGAATTTGAACAGCGTCAGTCAGATTTCAGACCTTGCTGATGAGATGAATGTTAATTGTTGAGTCATGTTCAATATATCTACCAGGTTTCTACGTTGAAGAAAAGCAGCAGGGTTATTTTTTTCCCTCATCGTCATTCTTTTTACTCCTTCTGTCTTTTGATTTCTTCCCTCAGGCTGACACTCCTTGAGATTCTTGTGTGTTTCAGGACATCAACAGTTGCCAGAACACCATGTTTATTTTTCTTATATCCCAGTGTTTGCCTCAGGGTCTGCCAACTGTAACACTTTACATTTCAGACAAACCAAATTTTCCGACAGCCTTCCCTAAGAGGAAGGGAGGTCTCTCCTCATCTGTCCCGTTCAGCTTGGATATCGGTGTGTTGATAAGCTTTGATATGTGGTACTTTTTTATCACCTGTCAAAAGTATTCTACACTTCTTAAATGACACGAAATAGAGCTGCTGTTGATTTTTTTTTGTCCGTGTGTAAATTATGCCAAAAGAAACTTAAAATAACAGTAAAAATCACCTGAACTTTTGCCGAAACTTTATGATCATTGTATTGCAAAAGAAGAGACGATCCAGCACAACAAAATCTTTAAAATAGTTTGGGTTTGTTATCCTTTTAAGATCTTAGAATTACTAATCTTCAAATGTACATATAGGTGCCTTTACTTTGGGATGGATTATTCATTCCCTGTATGTACAGAGATGCACATATTCAGTGTGAGAGCTGAGCACTCTTACTCGTCGACATAGCAACTCAAATGAATTCAAATTAACCATAAAGGCAAAAAAACATTTGCGCAGATCATTGAGAACTAGATCAGATGTAGTGTTTCCCCAGCAGACAGAACATACTTCTGAGAAGCTTTTTGAACATTTTAAGCCAAGATTTTATATATAAAATAGAAAGTGCCCATTTTAAAGCAGCGTAAATGATTAATGGAATGGCTCTGAAGCAGTAAACACAGCATCCTCAGTTGATAAAGCATACAGAAATATTGAAATAACTGATGGAGATAACAGAAGTTTTCCCAGCAGTAAATGATTATTTAATCATTGCCTGAAATTATTAAATAATAAATCTGAGTAATCTTTATTCTGATTTTTTATAATTGTGAATTATTGTTCATTTGGAAAGTTAAATGATTTACAGTCTGTACATATGCAGTTATTTCTGGGTGAATAACAGATTTAAAGGGTAAAAATGAATCAAAAGTCCTGAAAGGTTTACAGCAGGACCTTTTTTAAAATCTCTCAAAGGTTCTTGTGCTTTGCAGAAACGAAAAAAAGTTCTTCCTTGTGTCCAAGGAGCATATAATCTCCTCAGTGTAAACCACATGCAGGCATGGTAAGAAATCACTCCTCACACTGCTCATTGTAAGTGTTTGATGGAAGTAAGCTGACACAAGAGAATGAGTGAAATTATTAATGGACATGTGATAAATGGCTGCCTCTTGGTATAAGCTTATTGTTTTTGCAAGGAAGCTAATGTTGCCATTACTGAAAAGCACCACACCAAACCACACTTCAGGTACAGTCCTTCAGCCTGTGATTAATGCTGCTCAGATATCAAGCAGAACTGCAGCAGTGTCAGAATTCTGCTGTGGCCGTGAGACCTGCTGTTTTCTCTTAATTTAGCCTCTAAATTGATCCTTTCTGCTGTCGATGGATAGAAAACCTTGGCTCATCTTCAAGAGTGGGTCTGACCATCAACCATTTTACTGATGTCTGGTCAAGGCACTGCAATCTTATGATTATCTTGTGATGATGAAAAAAACCCTGAAAGATATCTCTTTGGAATAATTAGGCTAGATTGAAACACAATGAATCTCATTATTAGAACTGAGTGGTTTTGGCTGTTAATCTGTATTTGTAATCAGGACATCAAGAGTATTTTTGGGAGTATTTAGATTTGTGAATAGCTTTTGATAGAGTGTTCTTTGCATGCCATTGCTTTTTCTCAGTTTGTGCCATGGTAAAATGTTAAGTGTTAAATACTTTTAACTAACAGCACAACTGAAACGTAAGCAATCAATTCAGTTTATACAAGTCTTTATTCATTGTTGGAGCGGTTGAATTATGGACACATAAGAACTGATTGTGTAAAAATACTCCCTCAACAAATATAAGCATTTCTTGGAGGGAAGAGGAATCAGATAAGCAGGCGCTTTCCACACCTTCGCATTGCATCAGCTGCATCAGCATCTGAACACAATTAATGAGGAAAAGATGGAGATAGAAAGATAAAAAAGGAAAGGACAAGAGAGCATCAGAGAGCCCAAGGCTGAATTAATCACTCCTGATGACCCAGAGGGATGTGACATGGCCACTGCCTCTTTAACTTTGGCCCTGACTCACCTCAAGCTCTGGTGTGGACATATTTAACAGCTCATCGATCTGATTGGCTTGTAGTGACTCTCGTACTGTGGAGACTAAAAAAGCTTTATCCAGACTTGGAGAAAGGAGGGGCGGTTTTGTGTGTGTGTGAGTGTTTGTGCGCACGTGTGCGTGTGTCTGTCTGTCTTTTTCTATTGCCATGTGAATGCCAATTATTTCCTGCAGAGTGCAACTTTGAAGAGCTGCTTATGGAGTCTGTGGCTGTCACAGTGCATTACAGTGGCGCGTGGAATACGCGGCTAGTTTTCTGTGTTTGGAGCCAACCTTTTACAGGGCTGCAGAGCTGTGTGTGTAAAAAAAATCTTCTGGTCCTGTGTTTCTGATGTACTCCCTCAGCGCTGAACTGAGCTAAGACTGAGGAAGCAGGGTGACCTTGGTGCGTTGCAGAGCTTGCCAGCGTGATTATGGTAATTCCCGATCCCCCCCGTCTCACCTCACAGTCAACTCCTCCTGGTGACACCGAGCTTACTTCCTCTACAACCATCAATCGCCTCTCCACTGATGACAACTGCAAGACTGATGACTATTCTAATTGGAATATAGCTTCCCTGAAGTCAGCCTATTGCAGGGATAGCAGGCTATTTGCATGTGAGCAGTGTGTGAGGCTGATCCAGGACAGCAGTGTTTGTTAGGCTCGGATTTGGAAGCTAATTCTCTGCGTGCTTTATACTCCATTTACTGCAGCTGTAAGTTTCAAGGCTTCAGATGGAAAGGCACACTATGCTCTCATAGCCATCGCTGTTACCTCAAAATCTTGAGCAGGAGCAGTGATGTAATTCTCTGCTTTTCACCGGGATGTTGAAAGAATTTGATTTCCATTCAAGGTCAGCTATTGCGCACATCAGCTGAACAGTATTTCGGGTAATGTCACATCATATCTAGTGTTACAGCTACTTTTGTGGTATGGAGTATGTTTATGTGTGCAATTTCTATACCCAGGTAACTGACTATTGGAGCTATGCTGAGTGGGATCCTCTCGGTAACTTTGGAAGCACTATTGATTTTTGACCTGAAGCCCATGGTCTCCTAGGTTGCGTTCATATCATATGATTTTGTAGCTTCAGGATATTTTATCCAGCAATGAAAAACTGTTGAAATCTCAAAAGGAAACTGGGAGGGTTTTTTTTCACAGTGACCTTATAGGTTACCCGTAAAGATGATTAATTTGATCTGAATTTCTTGGCCCAGAGCGTGGTGTAAATAGCGCTGGAATCGATTTTCCCTCCGTTGTTCCTGTTTTTTCATATGTAAACAGGACAGGGCCTGATTCCTAACATTTGGACACATTGGATTTGTGTTTCTGTTTTCGATCTCCTCCAATGCTCCACTTCGATTGCAGTTCAATCACACTTTCACAATTTAGGGTGAGCTTAGCACCGACTATAAGTTGGAAAATAAAATTGCAGACTTCGTTTTTGCTTTCACATCCTCCTGGGCTTTTCATCCCTCTTTTTCACTCGGGCTGGGCCCACAGTGAAGGCAGTAGAAGTTAGACTGGTGGAGGACTGATTGTGGGTCACTTAAATGAATGCGTGGTCAACCCAAGTGATATTTTCCTTATCTCTTCCTGTCTGGTTGACACACTGTCCTTCTCTTTTCTCTTCATCATTCAGCCTCTTTCAGCCCTATCATCTCTGAATGTTCCTTTGAAATGGATGCCACTGTTGAAAGTGACATTTGAAGCTATGAGCTTTTCAAATAGTCTGTAAAATAGACAAAAGACTGTGTGACAGATGATCCGCCTTCAGCTGAGTCACCCAGACATTCAGTTATTTTCTTCCGTTACACTGTCTGCTCATGCACCACATCTAAAGAAAAGTCGCCCTCCTAAAATCAGTAATGGATTCCAAATTTATTTGCATTAATATTTATGATCAATACACTGTAAAAATCATCTGGTTGTTTTACCTTGAAAAAAAAAGCTGTATAACTTTTTTCAGTTTAAAAAAAAATTAGTTGGAAAAAGAGGGTACAGTCAAAGAGTCACTTTTACGCCTCCTTTTTCATTCAGCTCCAGAATCCCTTTTTCTTCTCTACTTCCTCTATCTTTTATCTCCATTTTCTTATTTTTCCTTCTGCTCTTTTCTTGAGAAGGCAGTTGATCTCCCCTCACCTTTTCCTTAGAAATGGAGAAATGTCCCCTTTTCTTCATTTCACAAAGCTGTTTTAGGGCTGTACTATTCCCCTCCTTTGTCTTGTCCTACATTTGTTTTGTCTCTTTACACTGGTTCAGTTCTTTTTTTTTATTCCTTTCCTTCCTTCTTGCAGTACTTTCTTTCCTGGTGAAGCTACTCCATTCTGTCTTCAACAACTCTTTTCCCAGCAGTTTTTCTTTTGCCTTCTCCACTTTTTTTTTGTTCTTCCTTTTCCTCCTGTTTTTATATCCTCTTCTAAATTCTCTTTTCTTGTTGGAGTCTTTTATTACTTGCCTCTACTGTTGTCACCTCCTCTTCCAGTCTTTTCTTCTCTGCTTGCAGAGCTTTGTTATCCGTCTTCAAGTCTAGCTTCTCTTTACCCTTTATTTTACTGTTATTTTCTTTCCCTCAATCTCTTTTCTGTCCTCCAGCTTATGAACAGCCTCCTATTCTTCCTTCTCCTCAACCATCTTCTTCTAGTTGATATCCACTTTTCTTAATGTAGAGGAATTTTGCTCAAGGGTCTGGCAGAGAGGGTCTGGTTCAGAGGTTCCTGGCTGTGAATCCTAAGATTGTTGGAGTACTGTTTCATGTCTTGCTGCTCAGACATGGCAGCGTCAAAGCAGCATCTAAGCTGAATTAGGTCTTGGGAGACATCTCTTTGATCCGTTAAATCCTCCCCTGCCTTGACGCCAACCTCTTTCTGCCATGGTTTCACAAATGACAGTTCTGAGAAGAGGCAAGTGATATTTTTTAGTTCTAAAATGACCTCTAATATTACCTCTAATTCATTGTAATGATTATCTTTGATTGTAGCATTCCTTTTTAACCTTTACATCCTTTCATGGCTCTAATAACTAAGCCCCAGTGACCAAAAAAAGCAAGTGTCAGAGAAATCTTCTCCCTCAGCTTTGCCTTGGGGGGAAATCAGAATAATCTGTATTATCACATCATTCTCCACCCACTGAGATTCGTGGGGCTTTATGATTCAGACAAACTCAACCAAAAAAACACGAAAGCAGTACTCCTTACAGTCTATCATTATAATCGCATATGTTTAATACTGCATTTATATCTACGGCCGATGGGTTTGTGGGACGGCCTGTTTTAGCATGGAGCTATCAAATAATCAGTAAATGGGAATGTTGATTTATTCAAAGCTGAACTGATTTTCATAAACATTCATTGCATTTACATATTCATAAGAAATGGTATGTCTGATGGGACATTTTGTGAATTGTAGTTATGTAACACCTCTTATTAAAAACAGAATAAGGATTATTTCTACTTATCTAAATATAATCACGTAAATAGTGCTGCTTTTTAGATCCTAAATGTATTTATTTAACTGAATCTGATTTGACGGAGGTAGAAAGCAATAGAATATGTACATGATGTCTTTAACTGTAAAAAAAATAAATAAACAAGCTGGTTTCAAGTGTTTTACAGTAGAAAATCCACAGACTAGATTGGTAATTTTAGGATCCACATCAGAGTAACAGTACATCCAGACAACCATGCATTCCCACACTCACTCCTAAGGTTAACCGAACATGCATGTTGGGAAGAAGAATATGCTTATATGGGCAGAAAACACTCCAAACAGAGAGGCCTTAGCCGGGATTCAAAGCAGACATCTTCTTTCTGTGAGGAGATTGTGTTAAACACTACAACTTGCCACTCCTGTGTGCCTCATGAGTAGCAGTGGGTTGCTGGCGGTGCACAAAGCTGCTTGACATCTCTGAGATCTGACTGCGGTCGCAGCCAGGAGTAGGCACAGCTCCTCATGGGCGCGTTCATTCCGACATTCTCTTCTTTTCCTAATGTGTACTTTGTAAGTAAATCTGATCTGGCGTTTCCCTCAGTTTATTAGCCAAGAGAGACTGCCCTGAGGCGACAGAAGTGCTGAGTGCAGCGCAGGGACACAAGATTTAATGCATATGGGATGTCTTAGGAGACTGTGTGCAAACTGTATCCTTATTTTCAAAGCCAACAGTCCCACACTGTCAGTTGTTGACAGTTTCCCCTCTGGATGCAGTGCTGATCAAACCTCTGGTTTCTTGATTTTGACTATACTAGATGTTTTTTTAAGCTTTTTGCTTGAACATTAACTTTCAAATGACTTAGTCTGCCTTATTTTGATTCATCAATGTTTTTTTTAAAGGTAAGAATTCTAGACATGTGGAAAAACGATCTGATCTGACATCAGTCTTTGACTGCTTTAACTGATAAGAGTTGTTCAGGCTTGTGAATGCAGCTAATGAGGATTTGGTGCCATTGTATTGTATTGTAGACTGTAGAAAGAGCTTTCATTTCTTTCAGACTTGATTATGGCAGTGCGCTGTGGTTCTGGAACAAGCAGGCAAAACATTAAAAGACTGCAGCTGAAACAAACCGCTGGTAAGATTTTAGAATTATCTGAGGAAAGTCCCTGTAATACACCTGTACTAGCTGCCATTTAATTAATTCCAGTGAGTTTTTAGAGCTAATTTAAAGATTGAACTGTCTTTCCATAAATTGTTGTCTCAGTGGTCTCAGTCTTTCCTTGATCTAAAACTGGTGTTAATCAGTTATGTATCTTTTAACAGTGTTTTGTTTTATCTTAAATAATGATGATTTATTGTATATGATTTTTGTAAATGATTTTTTTTATTCAAAATTATTTTTTGGCTGTTTTTTTTAAAAGCATTTTACCAAGCCGACCACAGTGTGAGTGGCTGGTCAGCCTATGATCTCACAGATCAGGTGGCAACTCAGATATTTGGCTCAAGAGTTAATGTTTAACTAAAAAGAGAAGAAAACCTACAAATGTTTTGACTGTGTATTTGTTGGAGCTGTTCATATTTGCAATTTTTTTATATCCAAGAACATATTAAATACAGTGCTGATAATCATAAAGGCTTTTCTCTAGGACTAACCCCCAAGTACTGATTACAATTATGTTCACATGTTTTATTTTCCACAAGAAATCATTGGTTTAAATGATCTTACCATTCACTATTATATCCAGTACGTATAACTAATTCTCTTAAACAATCAGAAAAGATCTGCTCGTTAACTGCTGAATAAATATATGTAATCATAGTTAAAAGCAGCCCACATGGCTGGATATGTCTGTTTTTTTAAGTCTATGTTTTTTTTTTCCTGTGGTGAAGTCCAGCCTCCGCTGGTCACAGAGCAGTGCAGCCTCGGGCACTGTCAGACTCTGACCTCGGATCAGCTAACCATCCGTTGTCTGCACTTTGTCATAGAGAAACTAAATACAAAGTTTTTGACCTATTGCTTCAGGGCGGGCTGGACAAACAGCAGTGATGGTTGTGTCTTAGCTCCACTGGGAGCTACACTGTGATAACACAACCCAGTATGTGTAGTTGACCTGTACTCTATTCAAAGTGCATATTTTCCCAGGTCTGCACTGCAGAATTCAGGGTGGCAACAATGAAAATCTTGACAATGAGATGCAGTGTGTCAGCTCTACATTGAAATAATCACACATCTCCTGTCTCAGCTCCGGCTCAGTGTGAGAATCATACATTCTAAATCCCTCTGAAGCCCTACAACACAGGCCTGTTAGTATGCACATTGTAATGGACAGCCTCTCACTGAAGAAGAGAGGGCAGGAGGATAGAGGAGATTGTTTTCTCGATGTAAAAACTGCCCCTTTCTTGTGAGCTAGAGTCTCTGGCCCGTCTCCTCATCCTCACCAACAGATCTTGTCACAAATCTCTCTGTCGTCTTCAGTGTTTGGGACTGAAATGTGATATTAATAATCAAACAGCAGATTTGAATTACTTGTTAATTATAGAGTGGTTGATTTCACACAGATTAAAGGGGTCAGTATGAATGAACCCACCAATATATATTCTAAGGCACTCTCTTTCAGCTACCAAACAGCAGCTTAAAACATTTGGTGAAGAACGGTGAAGTTCCAATTTTATTCTAGATTTTTTTAAAGAGCAAATATCTGAGAGAGTGAAAACTGGATGTAGAGTTTTGTTATGTTCCCAGAAATGTAACAAACATGAATACTAATCATGCTTGATGTGTCATAGATGTTTTAATATGCATGGCTTGTTGGCCACATCAGCTTTGTGAGTATTTCTTGCTGAATCTAAGTAGGTATTTTTTTAGGGTGAAAGGTATTTTAGATTTAAAAATGATATTACATTGGGGAACAAAATTGTAATGGGCAGATATTATCAAAAGCTCATTTTAAAATTGCTGTCCAGGTTTATTACATGGAAGAAATAAATCAACTACAAAGAGGGTACTGAAGCTCCGGGAAAGATGCTGAAGCTGCTAAAGTTGCCCCCGTTCAGTTTTTATTTCTATTCCATGTTCTGTATGCTCCAATGTCTAAATGCCTTTTGGTGGATCTACACAAATGGGATTCGTTGAATTTCCTCAAATCTTTTGTTGAGGCACCAAACTTCACTTGTCCCTGACGTTGATGTGAAATAGCCCATATCAAAGCAAGTACAGATGAGTGACTAAGGAACACAACCTGATTACCATCTGTCTTTTCATGATGATCACCACGGGCTGACGAGGCGTTCTTCAGGATGATGTTTGCTCTGTGCTGTCCCTGGAGCCCACACAGACGCACACAGAGAATATGAATGTTACAACATGCATAATAGATCTGAGATCAGAACTCCCGCACAACCTATCTGCAATTGAAAAAGTGTTGTTTTTCTTTTATCAGCCCTCTCCGCTTCCCTTATCAGCTCATTTGCATAATTAACCACCGTCCTACCGAGCAGCTGCAGAAGTCATTCCTCCAGCTTGGATTTTTGTCTTATTTCGTAATGGTGTCACATCAACACTTTTTGCTTAACAAATCTAATTTGGGGATTTATGTTTTAAAAGAGAATGCCACTGTCATAAAAGGTAAAGACCTATGTGTTAGGATGGGGGGGGGGGAATGTGTGTGACCTACTGAAGCTTTTTGCAGTGTTAAAGGTTGTCATGTCTGAACTGACTTCAATAGCAAAATTGTGAAGCGTGTCGGTTTTAACTCAGTCTGTCCAGGACGTATTTCCGCTTGGTAAACAGTTTGATCACCGATCACTGAGGGTAATATGAATAAGAGCTTTAATTTCCATCCTTTTTAATAATTTTCCTTTCAACTCCGGCACCATAATGCTTTATACTAAACAAGCAGAACGCCTGTGGACACGGCCTTTGCACTATATGGCCCAATATGAGAGCCATCAGTCTTGTTAAATGGCAATCAAAAATAATTTCTTTTTTCATTGCCAAACAGTCAGGTTTAAGAATAAAGCTTGAAACTGAACATTTTTTCTCAGCCTGTAGTTTCAGAATTCATACAGACCACTAACAATAGAACCAGGGACATTATCCACCAACAATAGATCTGAGTGGTGTCTTGATACAGACTGAGGAACTTTTCCATTTCAGTGGATTTCCCAAATAAACATGAATGGGCTTTAATATTAAATATTCACTTAGTAGTATATTACATCATGATGTTATGTTTCATCTACCCAAAACTTTTTCTCAAGTGAACATTTCATCTACAACTGCATTGAAAATGGTTGTGGGAACATTTTATTTAATCTTACTTTGTGTACAAAATTTAAAGTTGTATGGCCATCCAACCTCAGTCTGACCTGAAGTTTAATAAGTCACAAAAAAACACTCATCAGCTGCTTACAGCAAACAAATACATCCCAAGGGTTATTTTCTAACAGGATGACTTGTTGCCAAATGAGCCATTTCGCATTAAGTTGGAAAATTGCAGGTGTTGCTAATCACATTACCGTCAGAGCTGCTCTGTTCAGGCATCACACTAAGCCACACAGTGTGACAAAGCACCAGCATTTGGAGGGTGCTGCTGAGGCCACTTCATCATTAATGTTGTTCTTTACAGCTGGGCTCGTCCTGCTGTGACGTGTTGTTGGCATGTCTTTTGTGAAAAAGCTTGACAGTTACATATTCACCGGTATTGGAAGTGTCCAGTCGCTCTACAGGATAGAAGAGTGTTTTGTCGCTTTCTTGGCCCCTGCCAAGCTTTGGATGTTACGCTAATCGTTTTAAAAACATTTGGCTTCTTTCCAAATCTACAAATCACAAATTAGATTTGTTTTTGATTACAACACTAAGCACCTTGGCAACAAATAAATTGGAAATGAACTTCCTCAGAAAGGTGTGACTGATGGTCTCCCTCCTTACTCCCCTCAGAGCAGAAGAGAAATTCTGTTTTGGAAGCATTCCTTCTCTGCTAGATCCTCTTCTGATACGATTAGTCAGCTGCCTGTACAGTACTGCGAGAAACCTGCCATGTGTTTATGAGTGCGCGCTCAGGACGTGACATAAAAGTGCACATGAAGGTCAGCTGATGCAATGCAGCCTCATGAGCACAGGGGGATTTCAACACTTTTTTTTTTTTTTTAGAAAAATGCTCCAGGGAAGGTGACTTTGCTGCTGTGTGATGAGTCGTCAGACTCTCATTGTTTTTCACCGTCATTTCTGAAACTGCAGCTGTGTGCACCTGCTTTCTTTTTTTTCCTCCCATCCCACACTGTCCCTGCACCGCCTCTCTTACATTGACATTCTTAATATGGCCTCTGTTTCTCCCTCTGTCCCTGCAGGCTCGCTGACAGTGTCCATCACAGACATGCGTGCTCCAGTGGTGGGGGGCTCCGGGGGGGTCTACGCTTTGTGCTCAGCGCATCTGGCCAATGTCGTCATGGTAACTGCCACCATCAGCAGCAGTAGCATCATCAAATTTGCTCCATTGTTAGATCTGGAAAAGGTTTTCGATGGACAGGAAATGTCATAGACTTCCACACCATCCAACGGCATCTACCTGAGTGTAGCGTGCTTTTTTAGAAGCCCCCCCCTTTTCCATCTGTGTTGATAAATCTCAAGTGAATAGTGAACAGGCGGTAAAGAGTCTTATATAGATTACTTAGGCTGCTTATTTGTGCACACTGAAAAAGAGGAAATCCACATCCTTGAATCTCCCCAAGAGCCTTTTTTCAGCCTCTATTTTTATGTCCCTGTCACTGTGCCCCTATGTGGAGAGCTTTCCGCATGCTTTTCAACTCTCCAGGCAGTGTTAGATCTGATGAATCACTTTAACTAATGTCACCGTTCACTGTGGGCAGCCGAGATGCCAGCAGAAATGGAAATCAAAGCGTGCTGACAGGCCCAAAGCAAGCGTGCTTGTTGCAGTTAGCAGTTTGTTTGGTCTGTTACACACGATGGAAGCATGTTGTTAGGAAATTCTTCAAGGCACCTCTTAGTTCTGCTCTGAAGAGTTCTTTTCTTCTTTTGCCTTTTTTTCTGTTTTTGTTCTTTTAGCTTTTAAGCTTTGAATTTCAAAACCTTTTTTCCAGTCTCAACCCAGTAGATTCCAAGCCATCTGCCATCAGGCACCATCATCTGGTTAACTCGAAATAGATTTTTAGGTTCAGTGAGTTTTCGGGCGCTACAGTTTGCCTAACTCATATAGGCTTATCTGAAGTCCCACAGCTCCAGACGCATGGTCAAAATACATCTTATAGGGCACAAATTTAGCTTTTGACATTGCGCTTCGGTCTCATGATTGTTGATATTTCACCTGATTAAATTTGAATAGTACTTGTCTGCGGAGAGTCACTAGCACAGGGTCTTACTCAGAGCCAGGACAGACAGGAATTTGCCTGATTATTCATCTTGTGGAGTGCATGTGTCAATATGCCTTGTTTTTGTTTTCCCCAGAGAGTTACAGACGTTTATAGATTTCCCAATTCTCACATTCCCTTAAATTATAGGCGCCCTTATTAATAACGCACCAGTGAGTTGGAACCAGTAAGATTAGGGAAGCCAGGTGTATAACCACAAGTCTCCTGTAAGTGCGCCCACTTTTTCATATAGGAATGGATGTTGTTGTTTTTTTTTCTCTTCTCTGAGCTGCTTTTGCCAGAATGCTCATATTCTCGTGTATGTGGTGGTTGTTTGTGTCGTGATAGTTCTGTGCTGACAAAACACATTTGCTCTCTGTTGCAGAACTGGGCCGGAATGCGCTGTCCGTACAAGCTTCTCCGCATGATCCTGGCACTTGTTTGCAGTAGGTTCTATTAATTTTCTCCTCAAATCACTCTCTTCCTTTTATGCTGAATTTATAATTCAGCCTTTAACATGACATTTTCAGCATAATTAATGTCCTCACACTGATTAAAACACAGACACATCTGAGTGGGGTGTAAAAACCTTTGAAGCTGAGGAACAGATATGCAACCTGAGCCATCAATGCTAATGAGTCCGAGTGGACATTCTGCTTTGTTTCCAAAGTGCCTGAGTCATGATACTTGTCCTCTTTCGCCTCAAGATGGCTGAAACACTGTGAGTGTCATTAGTGAGCAATATGTTTGCTCCATCTGTCCCAGGCCTGCCGCCCCCAAACTCTGCTGGAATGTTAGCTGTCTTCGCGCTGTTTTACAAACCGGCAGAGGATATTACCATATAAAATGAGACACAATTTATGTGTGAGAAAACCAACTGATCGTTTGCTCTGGGTTTACAGTTTCAAGTTTCGGTTGCAGGGACTTTTTTGAAAGAGCATCAGAATATAACAGAAAATACCCCTTGAAAGGGATCACATTAGATCCTATAGCATTCTTTAACTGGTTGTAGAGGCAGTCTTCGGTCAAAAGTTATCCCTAAAATTGTTGCTTAACAATCCCTTTTGGGAAGTGACATCAACTCAGATTTTAGGAGCTGGGATTTATATACAAAGTGACTCTTTCTCATGGAAGGGTAATGAAAACAAATATAAATAAACATAAGCTATTTCAAATGTGCTTGCACGTAATTGGATTTATATTAGACAAATAATGACTTGTCTCATATAAATACAATAATTTGGTCATCTATTTGGAAAAATAATGAATTGTTTTTCAATTCAATTAATCTGGCCTCTGTTTTTAAAGCTGTTATGAAAATGTTATCATCTTATAATGTGAGGTAATTTAATGTGACCCTAGACTGGTCAAAATAATAGTAAAGAAACTGGAGAAATATTAATCTATACTTGTTGATTTGAAGGCTGATACCACTCCTGTTCAGCTGCAGACAGCTTACTGTGAACTGAAGGAAACAGCTTGGAAGGTCATACTTTGTGTTAATGTTCCCTATAAATACCGAAGGGTATTAAAGACAGATGAAAGTTTTTCATGGGGCTTTGGAGCCAAACACTCTCCTGGGTAGACCAGTGGCAAGGGCTCTTGGAAGTAAACTCATAACCAGTCTTTTTACTAAAATATTACCCCCTTGGTTTGCTTTTGTGTTGAGTAAAGAAAACATGTCTTTGTAAGATTTATCCATGCTGGGAGATAAACCACTGAAAAGCAACGGAGCCAGCTGTTTCTCACATTTTCTCACATGTCTTTTTGCCAAGATAAGCTAAGCTGATCAGCTTGAAAATCTATCATCATTTCCAGGGAGCCAACAGTCATGTTTCCCAAACTCGGTCATTAAAATAACCCTGCATGGACATTGACCTCCATGAGGATTTGCTCCCAGCTCCGGTGATGAGCAGATAACTATCTGCCTCTGTCTTTTTTTCTCCGCTCTGTCCTCTGTAGTGAGTTCAGAGGTGGGTCGTGCAGTCTGGCTCCGCTTCTCACCACCGTTGCCCTCCTCGGGTCCACAGCCCAGCTTCATGGCACATCTTTCGGGCGCCGTGGTCGGTATCAGCATGGGGCTGTTGATCCTCCGCAGCTATGAGGAGAGTCTACAAAAACAGTGCTCCTGGTGGGTCATCGTCTTCTCCTTCATAACCTTCCTGCTCTTTGCTATCTTTTGGAACATCTTCGCGTACGAGCTGCTCGGGGTACAGATACCACCTCCTCCCTGATGAAGGCCCCCTCCTGCCGTCCTGTCTTCTTTGACCATAGTTAACCTTCCATTCCCTCCCAAGTTAGACCCAAATGAAATTATTCAAACTAGAAATTGACCAAGATTCTTTTTTTTACAGATACTTTGCAAATCAAAGAAATAAGTCTCTTTTATTAAAGAGGGATTACAGTAGCAACAAGTACAGGTGAAAGTTCCTCGGATCCATATTGAGGAGCGTTATATCTTTTTTATATAAATCAGATCTCATCTGCCAGACCAGCGCTAACGTTTCTGTGAATGTTTAGCTGTTTTGCTCTTTTGAAAAGCAGTTTCCATCAGTTTTTTTTCTCTGCTTGCATCTTTCATTCACACAAAGCATGTGCCTCCAGAGAAGGAAGATATAAGAAAAGAGATGAGAGGTATGCCCTTTACACTTCTGGAATGACAGTGTTATGCTTTCAACCGAAATCTGAATCTGTGCCACTAATTAGATCAACAAGAATTTTTTCAGCAGAGCAGAAATGAAAACAAATACAAAGATAAGTTGTAGTATTTCTGTACCACAGTGCTGTCTGTGTTACTCACAGTGGTCACAGAGGCTTTTTGCTAAATTACTTGCACACCAAATAAAAATTCTTCTCAAGTACAAAAAGTGTGAAATCCGAAAAAATTAGTTACTCAGAATAGTTACATGCAGGTGTCATTTCTCTGTGGATCTTTTAGTTTAAGGTGAACCTTAATTACTGTCATTTTCCCATCATCTTGAGGACATCAGTATTTCTTCACCCTGTCTTTTCCTCGTCATGACACCTACACTGTGGATACAGAAACGTAGTTCATACAGTGAGAACAGGATATGAACATGGGAAATTAAAGTGACTGTTGCTGAATCAGATATCTGACGTGCATTTGCTCAGCACGCCATGTAAAATATGCTATGTCATCTTCTGTGGCTTTCAGTGAGATGAGGACACACACACAAACACATGCATATACTTCTCTTTGTCTGAGAGAGTAGCTGCCGCCTGATTCTGTTGGTCGACATGGACAAACTGAAGAGAAGAACACCACTAAATTTCACACACATACACTATAGCCTCAGCCTCAACGTGTTCTCACTCTGACAGACTGAACTGGGGCGGGGAGTGGGTGTGTCAACGCCTGACCTCTGACCTCCAAGTCCCAGAAGGCATTGGGGTCCCTACATCAGGCCCGGTCAATACCTCAGTTTCTCATTCTTAGGGACTGTATACATTTGTAAAGGAATGTATCTATAAAAAAAAAAAAGTGTTGTTCCGTTGTCCCCGTATTTTATTTGAAATGGATGTGTATATTGTATGTTCATAACCAAGACTATATTTATTTGTACTTTCTTCCTCTTTAAAAGGGAAAAGGAGATAATTTTCAAATGGTGCAAAACTAATGAAATGATTGTCCTGAAAACTCCTGTATGGCTTTAATCCTCTAAAAACAAAAAATAAGGAGGTAAGATTCCCTGGTATGTTGTGCATCCACCAACAATGAAGCTCTCTTGATTTTATAAATATTCTGTCAGTGCTTTATAAAATAAGCCATAGAAAGAACTAACTGGAGAGGGCGAAAAGTGGAGGAAAAATATGTCTGAAACCTGCTGACTGGTAGCATCAGCTAAATCACTTTGCTTGTATGTGTGTGAGATCCAAAATAAATTCTTTGTGAATAACCCAGCAGGTTAAAAGTAAAAATAACTTAAACTGTGCAAGTACATGCCTGTAAAAACCTGGACTGCTTGAGTTGTTTTCATGTAGCTTTACTCATATTTGCTACTTGTTTGCGAACTTATTTACCGTATTGTGAGTGCAGCGTAACTTTACAAGTGCCCGCATCTCTAAACCCTGCAGTGTGCAGACACCACGCTGCAGTTCTCCTTCTGCTAATAAGAAATTATAGATGGAGCTTCTGTCATATAATATCTTCAGAGTGATTCCAGCTTTTGGAAAGCTAAGGCGAGGATAGCAATTACAATTACTCAATGCTACATTCCATTTTCCAGTCCCTCAATCAATAATTCATTTAAATCACCAGTACCTATGTAGTTTTTTTGGGGGGTAGTCTTGATGGTCAGCAGTCCTCAGCATTTTCTTCCACATGAAACTGTCAGTAGTGACAGAAGGCTTCATGTTTAATGAGGGGAATAAGTATGAAATAGCCATAATAAGCCATTTTCAGAACCATTTCAGCAAGAAATTATGTGCCAGTATGCAGTAGTGATGTATCCTTGATAGAAACGTGTGTATATCAGGAAATGTTATTGCTTTGGAAAGTAAAGATCTGTTGATGAATAATGCATTCCTATTCGGTTAGCCTATAATGAAGACAAATAGGATACCTGAGAGAGGTTAATGTACCTCTTTAACTTAACTCTCATAGGCAACTAGACAGGATTTTACAAAAAAGGGGGAAATGGATGTATTCTTCTTGAACAAATTAACTGCACATGTGACCCTCTCCAGGGAGTGCACGCAGGACTGATATCAAAGGCTTGTGAAATTCATGTTTTCCCTAAAACCAACAGTGAAAAGACACTTGACTCAGTTATGTTCTTACAAAGTCAAATCCCTGGTGTATGAAAGGTTTTATATGCTTGAGCGTCTTTGGTGGAAAACAGACAGTAGCATCAACCACCAGGTGGACGTGAATATTTCATGAGTGGTGTTACTTTTCTGTAAGCCAAACCTTATGGGACTGAGCCAATCATAACACACGGACACACACACGCACAAAGAAAAATAATTCATTTCCTCCTTGACAAAAGGAGTGTTTGAGACTCTGGCATAGAACATGCAACATTTTCGAGACACCAGACACAACAATGTTAGAACCCTTCATAAAAGTGTAAAAGGAATATGTTCTTTTGATATTCTTTATAAATGGTGGACAGGTGTCCCAGTGACATGAGCTGAATTATAGAAGCCTGTCAATGATAGAGTACTTCACTTCAAATTACCCTTTTTTGTTAAGTCATTCAGAAAATCTGTTTGACTTCTTATTTTTGAAGTCTTGATCAAATTACTTGACAGAACCTATGTGCTTTCCTTTTTTCTTCAACGATTAGTCCTAATTTTCTGTGTCTGTATTTCATCATGAATGGACTTCCTCTTTCCAATTGTTGTGTGCAATGGTCATTCTCTACACTTCTGTCTCCCTATGTTAACCTGTTGTGTTGGTATTCCCCAAAGCCTTGTTACCGTATATGTATTCTTATGATTAAGCTACTGAAAGGCTGCTTCATTCTTGCCTATTTGCTACATTTTCCATGATCATGTACAGAATTTGAGACAGAAGCCGCTGTGCGAACATCTGTAGCTGATCTGAGCTGCTGTGTGCCAACAAGCCCGCCTGGTTGCCTTTACTTTGTGTTTCGCTCTTCTCAGCTGTGGGTAACTATCTCTGCAGGACTGTGCAGGTAAAGCAGGCTGCTGTAGCTCCCGATGTAGAACTGTTATTTACAACAACAAAAAAAATGTCTCTGGCTGCTTATCCATGTGTACATTTGTAATGTCATTTAAAGATTTTCAACAAGGGCCCCAAAAACTTCAGCTTCATTTAAAAAAATGTTTTGGATATTTGCATCAAAATATTCACAGCAGGGTCTGATAGAAAAATGGTTGTTGAAAAGTTACCTTTCAGAACAGAGAAGAATTATTGAAGTATGAAAAAAAGATGTCAAAAAAAGCCTTTTTTTCCTGATTTGAGTGAACATTTTGTGGTTTGTAACATTACTAAAGTCTTGCTTTGCCAAACATAACTTACATGATCACAAATACTGAGCCACCGTAGGTCATGCAGATACATTGCTTGTGATTTCTCAAAATAACTTGTTTCCTCTGAAACAATAGAATAACAAGTCATATCTCTGCTGCTGTGGTAGTTTTTCACGAGCTGCTCTCCTGTATCAATAAAATGGTGCCAAGCTTATGTGGCTAAATCTCTCAGACCAGACATGAGGTTGTGCCAAAACAGCGTTTACAAAAAGAAGCTATTTTTCTCTCGGTCAAGAGGAAACTTAAGGAAAACTAAATTTACATATGGATAATTTATATCAAAATCCTCATGAATTACTTCACAAACTATTGTACTTTTTAAATGTTCTGAACTGAACCATTTTATATTGTATATATATGAATATATTTTGTTTTATTTTGTACTGTTCATTGTACTTTGCTTTAATTTAGACAATATAAATAAAGAACAATACTGTGGTCACATCTTTCTGCTTCTTTAGTTTGGCAACACACAACAATGTTGAGAGGTTTTCTCCTACTTACATGTGATTCTTTTTCTCTTCAGTTATGTTAAAAAACAAACAACTGGATTATCAGGAACTCTGTTTTTTAATATGAAACTTTATTATCTTTGGGGAAATGTACAAAAGTAAAGGCAAACATTGAGTAACTTTGACACAAAACATTTTAGACTGAGTTTACACAGTTTTTAGCTTCTTTGCAGGTCTTTTCTCCTTGTCAAGGTCTGAGGTTTTCTCCGGCTTGTTACCGCCTTTCAAACTAACATCATTTAAAAGCTGGAGGTGCTGCTTTGTGTCAGTGGCCATCGCCCATAAACACAGTTCCAGTCTTTGGGGTGTCCAGTCCTGCTGTGCATCCACTGACAACGACAGTAGTTACATTTTTATTATTATTCTCCAATATCATAGAATACAACAAGAAGAAATGATGATAAAATTGTTAGCAGCTACCTTTGTTTAGTTTTGCAGACTGTGCAGCCATTCTGTTCAGGTATAGAGCATAGTGCTTGGCTGTATACTGGATGGGCTTTAGTCCTGGTACACTCTCCATCGCCTCATCAGACATAAATGCAGTCAGTTCTGGAGCTCCTGCTGCCAAAATAGCTGGGATGAGGGGAAGTTAAACAATTAGACTCAAATAAATCTGCATGTAGACTTGAAAATCACACAATCTGTTTAATCAGTGTAGGGAGCAGCATCCCGGGAGTCTCCCTGTATGAGTGAGAATTTAATGAAAATTAATCACCCAGTCCTTTAATAGAATATTTTATGGGTGTGAATTATTTAGCTTGCCTCTGTTTGCAAAAGTCCCTAATCATAAAATAAAGGGAAAGTGTGCAAACCTGAGGCAGTGGCTGGACCGACTCCTTTCAAAGAGCTGAGCTCTGAGATCGCAGCTGGCACATCAGGCAGGAGGCTGAAAGCCTTGCTGGAACACTTCTCCACGGTGTCCCCACTGTTAGATGCCACAAGCTGCTGCAGCCTCGGCCTGAACTTCCCTCTCTGTGGACAAACCCACACACCCATTCCAAGGACACAACTTTGAAGGACTTGTTACGAGAGGACTGTTCCAGGATAGTTTGAGTGGCATACATTTGTAGGCACTTAAAACAGGAATGTCACTCAAGATTTAATTTATGATTGTTATGATTTGTGCTTACAGTGAGCTTCCACTCCATCAGTTTCACCAGCTCTGACAGAGTTATGTGTTTGACAGATCGACTTGAAATCAGTGTGGGCAGCTCCTCTTGGTACCTGAATAAGGACACAAAAGTTAGCAACACAACTTTGAAAAAAAAAAAGGTTCAAGTAGACAAATCTCTGAATATTACGTTTGGGAAATTGGTTTTCCACAAAAAAAGGTTGATGATAAGAACCATAAAGACATAAAAGTGTCTATCCAACATTCCATCCTCAAACTTAGAGCTTCCACCAATCTTCTGTTCTAAAAATACCCAAACTTATATTTGACCTTTTGCAAAGAAACCTGTGTGGATCAACACTAACTTCAGATAATGTGAAGTCTGAGCCCATCTTAACCTTTTAGGGAGATATCTGCCCTGAATATAAAGTCCAATAAAAATGCATCTTCTTGAAAATTTCAATGGGTATATCTTAGTCAATGAAATGAGCCAAACAGGCCGGATTGCTAAACCACCATAATCAAAATGACAGGTTTCCAGGTACATTTCTTTAACCCCTGAACTTGCTTTGCAATGTCAAGGCAAGGACAATAAACATCAAACCTGCAGCTGGTTTGATAACCTACTAGCTCCTGAACAACAGAGAACCTCTCAACCAAAGAAGACTGCTGAAAGCTCTGGTAAATATAACTTAGCATTGTGTAGAAATGTTTTTTTTATATAAAGGAAATAGATTATTGCAGGGAGAGAGAAAAAATTACCACTTGTCAAGCTTTAATAGGCTACCAGGTTTCTTGGTTTTAGCCTTAGCCTCCACAACAGCCCAGTACTTGTCATACACACTTCTCCATGAGGACGGTTCCTCACAGGTAAACAGAGCACTCATGTCTGCAGGATATTCACAGCATGAACTACAAACACAGAAAAGCATGCTTTAATATTTAATCAAACCTGTATTTTTACTTTTATGTCGTACATTAAATACGTGCAGCATTGAAAATGTGTTATTTTAATACAGAAACTAATGGGTGACATACCATCCTTCTTCTAAGTGGAAATTAAGCAAGCCTTTACCCCGCCGAAAGAACATATAGCGCTTCCGATAGTAGACATGGAATTCTCGCGAGAAGATAGTGAACCACTACTTCCGGTGCTGTGAGCACTTAGCAACATCTTCAACTTCATATGGTTTGTTCGTTCAAAAAATTTCACATTTTACCTTAAGTTTCTGTTGTCTTGTACGGGGATATAAATTTAAATTGATATGGTTTGTCTCTAAATATTTTGTAGACCTAAGCTTTAGTCGTGCGCCTTTCGCTCCAGCAAAAATGTCCCAGTCTTGTGTTAGCCTGCTAACATTAGCGTTCACGTTCCAGTCATGTTTATGGTGCGAGTGTACAGACTGTTCTGCGAGTTTGGTTATTTGTAGAAAACTTAATAACAGGGAGAACGCTAGTGGGGATACGACTGTTTCATGCCCATTTCATGGACAGCAAGATAGTGGTTTTACACCAATCATTTCACGAGCTTGAACAATTTCACATGAGCCCTAATCGATCAAGTGATAAAAGCAAGCAAACTTAAGCAATACTGGCGAAGTAGGACATATTTACCCGCTTCATCTACTGCTTTTGATAGTATGTTGAGGTAGAAGATACTAGAAAAAGTATGTGCCTGTCACCTATTTAAAAAAGCAATATATTTCCGTTTTCCCTGTTCATTACATCGTAAAGAAGTAAATGTATTGCTATGAATTGAAATTAAAGGTTGTATTTATTGTTTGTGGATAATTCCGTTTTCAATCAATTTTACTAAAATGAACTCCACTGTTTTCTCTGTTTTTGGAGGTTAATAACTGCATTATAGTAGTTTGAAAACTGTTGTTTGTGGTCCAATAAGTTTACCTCTTGTGTATTGGTAACTAAACTCAATTTAACAACTGACTGCAGGCAAAAGGAATTTGACCCAACCCTGCCCGCTTCATGCCTTGTAATTGTACTTGGATGGGTTTGTCGTTTAAGTAGTAATTTGTTGATTATGTATACTTGCACACAAAAGGCTAATTTTAACATCTGTGCAGTATTAATATACAAGCAAGGTTTTACATGAGATTGCTTTGCTTTAAATTGTGATAAACAATAAATAACTGCTCTAATCCAGACAAACCCAGATAGTATCTTGCCCTGTGTTGCTGTTATGATGGTCCGTCATTCGCCAATTGGATGTCATGGGGGCACATGAAAGGGACTCTATCCAGTTGCAGATATTTATGAGGGGAACATCTCTTTGCCAAGTAAGTACAGCACCTGTCATATTCTTAGAAAAGTTCAAATACATTTGATATTGTTCATTAGTTGTTGTGCTAGATACTGCCCCCTCTGTTGTCCCACTCTAATCCCAAAGACAAAGTTCAGTGTTGGTCTGTCCTTGTACTTTACTTGACTGCCACCTGGTGGTGATGTGTTAAACCAACTTCTCAACAACACCTCAAACTTTACACAATGTTTAATCTTTTTTCATTTATTGAACATGTAGCTGAAGGAACATGGAGAAAATGTCACGGGTTACCACAGCCCTCAGCAGCAATGCCATAAGTGGGCGAACCATGTTCTGCCACTTGGACGCTCCTGCCAACGCCATCAGCGTGTGCCGCGATGCGTCGCAGGTGGTCGTCGCAGGGCGAAACATATTCAAGATCTACACCATCGAGGAGGAGCAGTTTGTGGAGAAGTTGAACCTTCGCGTCGGCCGCAAACCGTCCCTGAACTTTAGCTGTGCCGATGTCATGTGGCACCAGATGGAGGAGAACCTGCTGGCTACAGCCGCCACCAATGGGGCGGTGGTGACGTGGAACCTTGGGAAACCGTCTCGCAACAAGCAGGACCAGCTGTTTACTGAGCACAAGCGCACTGTCAACAAGGTGTGTTTCCACCCTACAGAGGTGTACATGCTGCTGAGTGGTTCACAGGACGGCTTCATGAAGTGCTTTGACCTGCGCAAAAAGGAGTCTGTTAGTACTTTCTCAGGTACTTGGATGGATTTCTTGTCTGTAGTAATTCTACAAATGTAAGATGTTACATCTGATGTTTGCTGTTGCAAAGCAGCTTTGTTGAATTATTAGTTTTACAGTGTGATAGTTTTGAAAATGACTGTAAGAAGTTAGTGGAGGGCTTCAACTTCTGTTGAGCAAAGCAGCTATTTGCCTTGTCTGGAGTTGTCTCTTTCTGACAGTGAACAAGTCTTTCAGTTTTGGACTGAAGTGGAATGGCTCAGCTTTTAAAATAATTAAGTGTCTTTCTCACAGATCTGTATCAATTATTTATGTCCTCTAATTTGCCTTGTGCGTCCTAATCCTCATCTAGGTCAGTCAGAGAGTGTAAGAGATGTCCAGTTCAGCATGAAGGATTATTTTACATTTGCTGCATCTTTTGAAAATGGCAACGTCCAACTGTGGGACATTAGACGACCAGATCGGTATGAGAGAATGTTCACTGCGCATACCGGCCCTGTGTTCTGCTGCGACTGGCATCCCGATGACAGGTACAAGGAAAAAAGAGGATTGTGTTTTGTTTGTTTTTTCAGCAAGCAAGCACAATATTTCAGAGATTCTAAATGTTCTCAGTCTATTTGTCACTTCCCATTTTGGAAATTGCGTCTTATCCTCCGTTGTATATTCTCTGGAGGATGAGTATCCATCTGTCTCTGTCAGGATTATGACAGCTGTCACTGTCCACCTTGTTTGTTTCTCAGGGGTTGGCTGGCTACAGGCGGCAGAGACAAGATGGTGAAGGTTTGGGACATGACCACCAACAGGGCCAAGGAGATCTATTGTGTGCAGACGATTGCGTCAGTGGCCCGAGTTAAATGGCGACCTGAGAGGAAGTTTAATTTGGCTACCTGTTCCATGATGGTGGATCACAACATATATGTGTGGGACATTCGCAGACCTTTCATACCGTTTGCCACCTTTGAGGAACACAAAGACGTGACCACTGGTATTGTGTGGCGCCACCAGCATGACCCTCATTTTCTGCTCTCGGGCTCTAAAGACAGTACTCTCTACCAGCATATGTTTAAGGACGCGACTCGTCCCGTGGACAAGGCCAACCCCGAGGGTCTGTGCTTCGGACTGATGGGCGACTTGGCCTTTGCAGCCAAGGAGAGTCTGATCAGTAGCGACACCAACAGGAAGCCCTACCCCGGAGGCGACCGCCGCTACCCCATCTTTTTCTTCAAGAAAGCTGACCCGACAGAACAATTTGCGCACGTGTCCAGTGCTCTTAGTGTCTTTGAAACAGACTTGGACAGTAACCGCATGGACTGGTTTGTAAAGACTGCACAGCTCTACCTCCTCAGTGGAAAACCGTTTGCTGAGCTGTGTGATCACAATGCCAAGGTGGCCCAGGAGCTCAAAAGACCTCAGGTAAAAACACACATGTGCTGTATAGTGTTCCTCCAGTGAACATCCTTTTTGCCTTTTCCTATTTTTTTTGTATTGCCCAGTTATTCCAGCTGTTAATCAGCACAAGAGCACACAGCCTTAGAAGATGCTAGTTTAAAAGTTCAGTGTTTTTTCTGGCAACAATTTAACAAGTAAATTCTGTCCAGTTCGGTTTGTGAAGCTGTTGCTAAAGGCACCTCTGGCTGAATGAAATATGTTAGTAAGTCATAACCGCTGACTGTAAAAGACTGTTGTAAAGAACAACCCTGGCAGATTATGTGACTATTACTGGAGTTGTGTTCCACTTTGGGAAACACTAATGTCATTGTTCCGTGGAGGCTTATTTGTTCACTCTGTGAATGATATGATCTTGTCATACGAAGGTTTCCACTACATGGACCATGCTGAGAATCATGTTCTCGGACCCAGTAAACCTGGCCACCCCCGGTCCTAACCACAACCTCAGTAAACTCGGCTCCTTACCTTTAATGAACAGGTAAACCTATGTTGATGTTTTTTCATGTGTCATTTCAAAGCAATCATTTCAGACATTTATATGGGTTGGCGTTTTACTTTCAGCTTCAGTATGAAGGACATGGGTCCAGGACTGGGCACTGAGAGCAGATTAGAGCGTAGTAAAGGCGAGAGCAGACAGGATAACATCCACCTGGAGTCTGGGAACTCGCACATCAGCAATAACAATGAAGGTGAGAGTAATGTTACTCCTCTAAAGGCCACCTGGGCACTGAGGATTCTCATGGCCTTGTTTTGTTCTTTTAACAATCATGACATAACCAACATTACTCCCATTGTAGAAAATGAGGAGACGGAGGGCAGCGATGGTCCGACAGAATACTTGTTTGGCGATGCAGAGTTAGATGACGATGACCTCTATTCCATGGAGCATGACAATCAAACGGGTCAGTCACAGCGGGATCACGAAGGAAACTCAAATCTGCCGGCGTCAATGCCTGCTATTTATAACTGAAGCTCTGCTCAGCAATCTTTTTTGTCTGGTATTGTGTCTGCTTCCTTTATGGGAACAGAAGAGCCGGAGTACACACTGCCCCAGGAGGCCTTCCAGCTACGCCACGAGATCATTGACAATCCATCTGCTCCAGAGCACCTTCAGCAGGACAAGGCCGACTCCCCACACGTCAGTGGCAACGAGGCGGAAATCACCTGTCTGACACCTATCGAGTCTTTCTCTCTCATCTCCATTTCCCAGCCACAGTTCACCTCAGTTCTACCCACCAGCTTTTTCTGTCCTATTGTGCGGGAGATGTTGAGCTACTACGCTGAGCAAGGGGATGTGCAGATGGCTGTGTCCGTGCTCATCGTCTTGGGGGAAAGGATTCGTAAGGAGATTGATGACCTCACCCAGGTCAGAAAATTAACTCCTTGTCTTGTGTAGTGAATACTGCCCTAAAAATATAGCTAGAATTATTTAGAGGTCTCAACTGTGTTGACATAGACTTAAATCTCAGCGTTGACATGCCCAGCCTCAGAGAAAGGTTCTAAACTTTCTTTTTCCTTTAAATGACATTGAAGTCATTTAGTAGACTGTTTTCCTTAAAAAGTTGAAACGGTTATTTGGGTCATATTTTTTCATTAATAATAAAATAATCATTCTCGGCTAGTTTTTGATTAAGAATTTGTTTCCTCTCAGGAACATTGGTACATGTCCTACATAGACCTGCTGCAACGATTTGAGCTGTGGAACGTGTCCAATGAGGTCATTAAGCTGAGTACCTGCAGCGCCATCACCTGCCTGAACCAGACGTCTACAACTCTGCACATAAACTGCAGCAACTGCAAGCGACCAATGAGCAACAAGGGCTGGATCTGTGACAGGTAGCAGCACAGCCCCGCCGTTTGACTATTCTACAGAGAACACACAGATTTCTGTCACTCTCAGCGTGAAGTGCAAATGTGAAGCAGAACTGGCAGATGGTAACTGGTATGCTTTGTGGTTAAAGCAGAGTGATGGATGGGTGTAAATTTGATCCTTACATCACACACAGTTGGCCTGTCTAGATTCACCACCTCTTAAAAAAACCTGACAAATCTAGTAAACTGTCCAATATGACTAGAGGATAAATGCAATTTCAATGAAAATTGGTCCTGTTTGAAAATTGGCACCTCCATGAAATATATTGGAACTTTGATGAATGGTAAAGCCCTCAGAAGCCCTAATAGCACACAGAAAAGTGAGGATCCATTTTTTGCTGCCAAACCAAGTGCTAGATTTAAGAGCTGACTGCAGGGGTCTGCACCTAGCAGGTCCAGGTTCAGACTGTTCTCATTAGTGATTCTACAATGGCGGAACAGGTCACCAATTACTCTCTTTACCTTCAGGATAACATGTCTTTTTGTACAATTGGAAAAGCTCTACCTGTACTGCCATTCTAACTGGATTTAATACAAAATTAACTGACCAGGGCTGGTTAGCACTACCCCCTCACAGCAAGAAGTTTTTTGTACAAATCTCAGCTGGTTTGTTACTAAGTGTAACTACAATTCAGTCTTCTCACAAAGCATCTTTCTTTCAGGTGCCACCAGTGTGCCAGTGTTTGTGCGGTGTGCCACCATGTGGTGAAGGGACTGTTTGTGTGGTGTCAAGGCTGCAGCCATGGTGGACATCTGGAGCACATCATGAACTGGCTTAAGAGCAGCACGCACTGCCCTGCAGGCTGCGGTCACCTGTGTGAGTACACATGAGCGAGTCACACCCACCGTTCACGCAGCTGGTTCTCCGTGTGTGTGGGATGCATCCTCACACCAATCGGGATCTCGCACACAAACGTGGGCCGGGCCAAAGAGAGATTCCCATGCTTCCAATCGGCCTGGAATGTTTCGTGGAAGGGGGGCTTTGAAGAGAGATCAGACAAAGGTTCTAAAGGAGGACCTTTCTGGGAACCCATTCAAGAGCAAACACAATCACAGGAACTCTTGATCACATGAGATTCAAACCATCCGTGAATTCATGTGTACGGCCGTGATAACAGCTTTTGAATGTGTTAATTTATATTTGCTGCATTTTATATAGTTTTTAAACCTGTCTGTTAGTGACTCAGTGGCTCATTTCAAGTGAATGACAAATGTGTACATGATATGTAAGAGGTACTATAAATAATGTTCTTTAAAGTTATATTGGAAAAAGCTAGATCTCTGAATTCAAGCAAAAATATTAAAGTACTAGTTTGACATCCATACCTGTTTGTCCCTCAAAAGCTTGACTTTCTAGACATGTAAAAAATGTATCGGTGAAGCAGAGAAACCACATCTCCACCTTGAAGAGGCCCAAATATCCCAAGGAGACACCAGCCAACATCTCTAGCCTCTAATCCAGCAGCTAGACAGAGTAATCTCCTCAAATCTCACTGCTCTCTTCTCAGGTTATTATTATGACGACTCAGCATCACAAGTGTTTATCCTCCTCCCCTATCGGCAGTAAGGACTGTAAATAACACTCAGAATGCCTACATTGTCATTAGATGTAGTATAACGAAATTAGAGCCAACAAAAACAGTGCAGACTAAGAAGTACCCTAAACTCAGTAAAAGCTAAAGTGCTCGATCTGATGTAGCACATTAGTTTGCAAAGCAGCAAGATTAAACTATTTGTGAATGAAATAACGCTTGATAAATGACATTCTAACTCAACGGCCAATATGTTTTTTTGTGCATAGGTTGTTGCAGATCACAAATAGTCACCACACTGATTTGGGCAGGACTCTTTGTGTCATTGGGATATTCCCCGCCTCCGAGGCTCAGTCTGCTGAGATATGAACATTAGAGAGGTGACATATTGAACAGATTGTCAGACTAATGTCAACCATTAGATAAGGTCGGGCGCCTCCCTGGAATGAAAAGATACTAGATTCAGTTCTGTACTCCATTCTTTAATGTGCGATTATACACAGTCAGCTATAATGTTAAAAGACACTTTCTTGCGGAAGTGAAGCGGCAATACAGCAGATAAAGACGTCATCCAGAAATATTTAGACATGTAATTGATGATGGTGCGCCGCCACGGCAAATTAAAAGCCGCCACGCCTTCGGAATAGTTTTTTTTCTTTCTTTATATCTGTATTTGTGTAATTATACAAACCACCAGAAAGTTTAAACATGAATATCACGAAATGTTAAAATTATCTTTATTTTTAAAAAACCATACTGTATTTCCTGCCTGCCAAACTGCTGCAGTTGTGCGCTGCTTGTAGGAAAACAAGAGGACAGTATGTGATTAGATTTAAACACTTTAAAAAAAAAACTGAACTGCTTAATACTTAAAGATTTTTGTTGAAGCTGTTTTTCTGTTTTAAAACACAGTTTCATCTGAACTGTGAGCCAGGTGATCACACTAATCAAGGAACTTGAATAAAAACAAGGAAATATTCTGTAGTTTAAATTAGAATTAAAAATGGTACGGGACCCACCATCACATTTTCCTGACAGGTTTTGATTCACAGCAGAATATAATAAGGTTTTCAGGTTAGGTTCAGGTTTTTTGTTGTAGAAATTACAAAATCTCATCATAGTCTTCTCAAATCAGTTATTAATCATATAATCACATGTTGGGTTTTAAAAAAAAAAACTTTCACCAGTACATTTATTCACGACACAAATAAAATTGAATCTTCAGAACATTTTAGATTCCAATAAGACGGCTTTACCTCTCCATGTAATGCTCGTCATGAGCGTGACTTAAACCGTAACTGGAACAGTGAGACTCGTCGCCTTATTGCAGCCTGTGTTCCAGACTCGGTCCCTCCTTCCTCACTGTGTAGGTTGTGCAACTCGACTACAGGAGTCCACCATACACCAGCAAAAGCATGAGGGCCGCGCGCCCTTCCTGCCTGCTTGTCATTTCCATGCTGCAGCTGTGTTGCCCGTGTCCTCGCCGGGCGAGCTCTGGTCCATCAGCCAGTTCCAGATGAGCGGCCGGTGAGCTCCACCCCGCGCTGCGTTGCTCCAGCAGGGCTGGCCTAGTCTTTGGCCTTCTCCCATTTCACCAAGGTTGTTAAGGGTGGTTAGATCACCCTCCGTCGAATATTGGCAGGAGCTCTTTAAAAATACAAAGCAATTGGGTGGATAATTTGATTTTAAAAAATGAATAAAATCTTGCTTACTGCGATGATGTGCTACCTGAAAAGCTTATGGCCGTTCCCAGCTGTCTGCTACTTTTTCAGGGGCACTCAGTCGCCTCAGGCTCTGAAGCAGAGTTTGCAAATTTCCTGCTGGGATGACAGAAAAAACCAACATCAGCTGGACACTACAGTCACCACAAAAGAGATACTTCAATCTTACACCAACTCACCCAGTTCCTCTTCATAGGAATCCAGCTTCTTCATCAGCTCTACCAAACTGGAACACGTTTGTGGATCTCCAGCTACAGGAAGAGGTCAAAGTCTGTTTATTTTTGTTTTCTGGAATAAATATAAAACGCACACCTCTCAACTCACCTTGAACACCGGTGTCACTTTTTGCTTTATCTCCCAAAACCTTGTAAGAGCCACTGTTACCGTCGGCGGTGAAACTGGAGAGCAGCTCGGTGTGGCATGCCCTGGCCTTGGCCAGTGTGGCGCTCATGTCTTGTGCCAGCCTGTGGTTCTCCACCAGCTCAGAGTGGACACTCTTCCATGCCATTTTGTCCTCCATCAGGCATCCCTCCATCACAGTGCGCAGCTCCTTTTCCTGGGACATCTGACTCTGCAGGGCCTCGACCTCCTCGCAGCGCTACACAGGCGGAGTTGGAGGGAAAGTGGTTAAAAGGTTCACCGTGGAGTCAAGGCGTGAAGCCACAGTGAGTCTTTGTTCAACAGCTACCTTGTGTAACTGGATGGCCATTTCTTGCATCTCAGCTTCAAGCTGATCCGCATAAGCCTGTTCCAGGGAATCGCTGGGGGGGCGAGCGCCACTGTGCCATCTCGCAATGGCTGATGTCATTTTCCGTTTGGGTCCGAACAGTCTAGAGAACAAGAACAATTTCAGCACAACACATAAAGTCAAACGCTGCATGTGTTAAAGGTCTGACATCTTACTTGATCCCTATTTCCTTTAGATCATTCTCTGTCAGGGTGAGAAATATCCTTAAGTCAATGTCTTGTTCTTCAAGTAATGAAAGGTACTTGGAGAAGCCAATTTCCTCCAAGAACTCTGCCAGATCCTGCAGAAACAGCACCTTTAGGTCCCAGAGTTTCAACTACTATCCAAATAAAAAGATAAACTACGACGCATGCTCTAAACTTCTGAATATCAACAGTAGGCTCTGCACCTTTGGTCCAGAGTAGGAAGGCAGAGGCCCCAGAGGTGGGTGTTTTCCACAGAGCCCTGCTCCACTGGAATGGGCTCCTTTGCTGTTTCCATGGCGAGCTTTGCCTTTTGAGTGGTGACCCTTAGTTACTCTGCGAGAGCTGCTCTTTTTGCTCTGATCAGAGTCCTGGTGGAGAGAGAGAGAGAAGGATCTGTCAGTTTATAAAGAGGGAAAAAACTAAAACAAATTCCAATCCAGAGCCCAGTGTGCTGTGCTCACCTCGTTACTCTCCACAGAGCCTTCCCAGTTGAGTCCGGTCGTATTCGGTAGGCCTTCACTGCTGCTACTGCTGCTCCTCATGGTGGGCATGTCGTTATCAAAGAACGGACTATCATCTGCAAACATATATTAGAAATTATTCTTAACGTATCAAAGGATACGAGCACTCGTCAGAAACTGCTGTGTTCCTGTGGTCAGACCTCGGCTACTGTGGCTCTGACCGTCCAGCTCATTGATGGGTGAGGTCACGTCGCGGTAGCATAGGCCATCGCTCTGTCCACCGATATCACGAAACATGTAGCCTGGCAGCACATTTGGAGGCTCTATGAGGAGAAGACTGACGTTTAAAAAAAACGTTCCCACCACGGTAACTGTTAGGCTCAGGTAAACGTTGGGAAAGAGGGCATTTCTTGTTGCCTACCGCACTGTTTGCTGGTGCCTCCTACTCTGAACTTGGCGATGGCCTGAGGCCCATCGTGGATGCTAACGCCTTTAGCTCTACTTCGACTCGAACGGATCCTCGGTGGCGTGCTGTCCGAGTCCTCTGAGGAGCTCAGGTCCTCAAACTGTCCTGACAAATTGGAATGTGTAACAGAAAACAAAACAAAACAAAAACACTGAGCAAAGTAAGAGCATCAACTTATATTGTCAAACTATAAAAGACGGTCCTGGGTTCTACCGGTACCTGGTTTCATTCTTGGAGAATGTGAGTCAATGAGGCCGATGATCTTGGTGTAGCCGTACAGACCAGCAAGAACACGGGCACTCTCCCCTTTAGCGTTGCGGTCATCCACTTTAACTCTCTGTGCATTAAGAAAAAAAGGGACCCGTCATTGTCCCTCCAAATTGTGACTGCTTGTGTTAATTGGCATATGAGTCAGTTTATTTTAGTGTTAGAAAGTGAGCAGTCTTTGACCACTGACAAAGAGTATGTTTACAGCCAATAACCATCTCACATGATCTAGCAGGTACTGAACAATGATTTCATGTCCAGATGCAGCGGCCTCCATCAGAGGAGTGAAACCAGATCCCGGCTCCCTGAGCAAAAGGGGACAAAAGCCTTAGAAACAAAACGTTTCAGTAGATTACTGTTGCCTTGGTTTTCAAGGTGTATACAGACACTGACTTAACATTGGCATCGGCATTGTTGTCCAGCAGGAACTTAACCATCTGCTGGTGGCCTGTGCTCGTACAGTGGAACAGAGCCGTCCAGCCTCTGGAGTCCTTTAGTTCTAACTCTGCCCCTTGCTTAAAACAAAAAAAGAATACTGAGGGATGATATTGTGATGTCAGCTAAAAAGACTTGTACAGTTAAAAAGCCATATTTTCAGTCTTATCCATCTCACTAATGAAAACTTCACGATCAGACGTTCAACAATGATACAACTAGGCACATGTTGCAGGGTCTGTTTTTTTTCTGTTATTTTACCTGAAGCAGAAAATATGCTATGCTCTCATTGCCGCAGCTGGCTGCCAGCATCAGGGGAGTGAGTCCTTTGGAAGTTGTGGCATTTACATTCACCCCAGCCTCCAGCAGAAGGTTTGCAATGTTGTCATGACCGATGTAAGCGGCATACATGAGCGGGGTCCATCCTCCATTGTTCTTTCCATCCAGGTTCACCTCACGCCTGGGAACAAACATTGGTCTGTAAGATTATGGGGGAGACAATCACAGCAGGTTCATAGATGAGGTAAGTTTCCAAAACAGACTTTTGAATGCACTCAGCCACCACGTCGTACTGGCCGATGGAGCAGGCGGTGTGGAGGTCCAGGGGGACATTCAGCTCCTCCGGACGCAGCAGGGTGTCACCCAGCCACATGGACAGGCTGGCCCCCAGCTGCTCCGACTCACTGGCGTCATCGCTCAGCTCCGACATTTTCACCTGGAAACACCCGACGCTTTCACTGTCAAATCCTGAGCTCCCTCCATTCCCTTTGTTTTCTGACCATTTTCGTGAGAATGCAAAAGTTGCTGTGTTTTGTAACAAGTCCCCTGCGGGAGAGCAAAGCTTAAACATAGATTTATTAACTACGGTTACTGCACAGCTGGTGCAGATTTGAGATTCCAGCTTGTTCTCAACATTGCTCTCAAAGCTAATTTAGCTTAGCAGCTGAACAACATATAACTTGACTTCCACCACACGTAATAAACAGACAAACCAATAATACACAACTTATCTCGTGTTTAGAGGTGTAAGTATGTCTAAATGATTTTTTTTTTTAAATGGGGCGAAAAACTTACAGTATGTAGGAGGACAGTTTATTTCATCAGCTGCTCAGTTTTCGTGTTATGTATGTCACATCCAAATGAGTCCGTGCGGAAACACACCCGCCCATTCCTTTTTGAAATTCTAAAGCGGGAAATAATTTACCGGCCCATGAAAGCAGTAAGAGAGGTCCTGTACAGAAGTCGTTTTGTCTGTTGACAATGAGAACATCTTGAAATAAGCAGGTATCACTGAGTTTTGATAAATGATCAGTCAACAGCAGGGGATTACTACAAGCCAGGGAGAATGGAAAGCAAATGAGAATTGTGTGCTTTGCTGAATTATGCAATTAGTGCTGAAAAACTTGCTGACCAAAATGTTTATTTAGAAATATGGCAAAAAAGAAAACAATTTGTAGGTTTAACCAGTAGGATTTTGTGATTTCCAAGTCCAATTCATTTAGAATTTCTATCCACGGTCGCCCAGCGTTCTGCTGTTTGGCTGCACTTGTTTCCACCATAGAACACTGTTAATACTTTGCTTTCAGGATAGACGGCTTAAAGGAAATTAAAACAAAACTCCTCTTTGGAAGGAACAAATATGAAAGCTGAGGTGTCTTCTTGAGTCTGTGGTATTGGTTTTGCATCAGCCTCTGCTTTGCTTTTTGGCTCGTCCCCCTCTGTGGATGTGGGTTGGGTTTTGACCTCAGCCCTCCGATGGAAAACAGACTTCTTTGGGGAATCTGACACAACTTTGACCTGAGATGACGCAACCTCTGTCGAAGAAAGAGAAACCTGTCGATTAACAACACTTTGGCAATCTTTACTGCACAAACGACCACACTGTTTTAATCATCTCACCACTCTGGATGAGTTTGAACTGCCGGCTCTTCTCATCCTCCATTTTTTTCCTGTAGTCTCCTGTCATGGCTCGCATCACTTGCCTCTTCTTGACGAGGGGAGCTTTGGAGCTACGCAGAGTCTTCAGAGCACGTGAGGCCTCTTCCTCTGCAGCCAAAACAGGCAACATAGTTTAGGCAACTTCAGGTGATCAGTAAAGTGTTTCAGGGCTTTGCATGGAGAATTATTTTCTTGCTTATGACCAAAATGAGGATTTGGGATTCTTTTGGATCACAAGGTCCATTTAGGATTTTTAAAAAATTTTTATTACAATCATATTTAGATAATTTCTAAATATATTTTAATCTCCTTGATTAAATTTCAGAAATTTCCACTGCTTTTGTGGACATTTCATAATTCATGATTGTCAAGTTTTGGTCAGCTGCGTGATTTTGGATATTTAAGTTCTTGTTCATCTGTTTGAGTCACATTTGGAACATTTTGTTGCTTATTATTTTTTCTTATGAAACCTGATGACAACTAACTCTGTTTTGGTGTTCCTTTCTGCGACCTCAGTCCTAATTCCAGCTGCTCAATGCACCAGTCTAGCTGTCTGTTCAACTCCTCTTCTGAGTTCTAAAACACAGAAAGACAAACATAAAATCACTCATTTAAATGCATCAAACAGAATCAAGCTGGATTGCTTTAGAAGTAAAACACTCCACACTAACCGGCTCTTGACCTGCTTGACTCCCCTCTGCTGGCTTTTGCTGTGTCCCAGATTTCTTTTTTTTTGTTTTGGATTGCACGGACGGTTCAGGAGCATTGAGACCCTCTTTCGGGTGGGACCGTTTCTCCTCCCGTGCACTGCGTGGCTCATGAGAAGAGCAGGTGTCTGTTGCCTCTGTGGTGTCCATGTCCAATGCTGTAGTGGCAGGAGGGATTTGAAAGTTGAAAGCAAAAGCGGGGGCTTGCCCCGTAAAGGATATCTGATTTGATGCGGCCTCGGTCCGCTCAGACAGAGTGGGGTTTTCCTGAGGTGTTAGGGAGCTCTCAGTCAAGAAGTCAAATCTAAAGGAGTTGTCACTGCGCGTCCACAGACGGCCCTCAGCTCTCTCACCAGCAGATGTGGAGGTTTTCGATTTAGCTTCAATGTCTGAGCAAATAGACACAAACAAAATGTAAATTAAGTCGTTTACACCATCATCTTTTAATGAAGGTCTGATGTGATCGGAGCTGTTAAACACAAAAATGTATTAAAATATAAATTAAGTCATTTTTAGAATGCTCAAATTCCCTTTCACATATAATTTTTCCCATATGCTACTTCCGCTTATTTAAATCTGCATTCACTCTCTGTGGACAATTAAGATGTAGAAAATACAAGCAGTAACAAGACTTGTTGGAAGCGTATTCAGCTTCTGCATCATAAAATCATTACAAGTTAACGTAGGTACCTATAAACAGCAGTCTTTGCTCGGTCATGCTTCTTCCTGTAGCAAGGGATTACAGACGAGATGAACCCGACTGGCCGAATCCTTCAGCTCGACACATCTGAGTCTGAACCAGTTTTCTGATTAAATTAAAATGTTATGTTGATTTACATGCTTAAATCATCTCCATAACCCACCAGACGCTCAGCTCCAGTGTCACTTCAGAACAGGTTCGTGTAGCAACGTTTCCTCAACGCCTAGTTGGTTCCGCTAAGTGGTGGTCATTTGAACCAACGTAGTGAGTTACAGAAGTCAAATTAATCTATTCCACTGAGTCCAACACACTAACTGTAATTTAATCAACCTATTAAGGAATAATGAACTATTTTTTCTGTTTTGTTTTCGCGTTACTTATGCATCAGCTTCCCTCCTTTTCCAACAAAGCCACAAAGGACCAGAATAACTGTCCAAAAACAAATGGTTTTGTAAAGAAATATGTACAGGCTATGTCAGCTGCAAAATAATTAGAGATGGAGGAAGAAACAACAAGACATCACGTAACTACTATAGTCTTTTTAATGGAGAGAAAGCTTGGACTTTTTAGGGTGAACTGAGGACCTTCTTGCGCTATTTTTAGAGACAGAGGAGACCTAAACCCACAAAAGGTTTTGATTTATTCTGATGCTGCTGGAAAAAAAGGCTACTACCGAGCTATATGGAAGGAATAGCACAAGTGAATTGAATGTGGGAGATAGTTAGATTTTTGCAAATGGGGGGACTTTGTATGATTTTGTTGGCAGTCTATGATTCTTAATTCGATCGTCTACCAATCATTTTCTTCCAATGGTGTGAGTCTGGACCAATCATGTAAAGTGGAAGGCGGGCCTAAGAGCCCAGTCTAGCTGACGTTATAAATACCTCCTCCTGCCACACACGGCGGACATATAGAGAAGGCACGCTGAGGGGAAGTACCTAACCCGTGAAGGATAAACACAAACGGTAAGACTTATTTTTATATTAGAAAAATGTTAGAAAAAAAATTATTTAATAATAATCAGGTCTATATAGCAATAGGATCTTAAACACGGAAATAGGATGGTACACGGCTTAATCGTTTGACAACAGAACGGCGCGCGCCATAATTGGAAGCTAACTGGATTAAACAAATCAAGTGCTCTATTAATTGCTTCTTATCTAGTAAGCATAAATGCATGTCTTAAGTTATTTTCCAAGTTGTTTCTTTTGTGTCAGTATTGTATTCATTTTGCTGATGAATTAACACTAGCTCTGCTGGCTAACTGGCGCCATTTTGCATCCGTCCATGCTAGCTTTCAAATTGCTGGGCAGACAAGCAAAGAAACGTGTGTTTTCTCTGTAGCCTAATGGTGGCTGAGCCTTTCGTGGACCATCACACGAATGATAAGCAGTTTGAGTAGTTTTTACGTCAGACATTGTCGTAACCCCTTTAGGCAAACCACCAAATCTTCCAGTTAGAAATGAACGAGCTATTTGTATAGGTTTGGTAATGTTGGCGATAAAACGTATCTTATGTCCTTTAGTTATTGTGTTTTGTTCTGCTGTTAGACCAATGAAGAAGACGATCAGTATCATTATTAACTCTGCTTTATTTGATCGATAAAGTGTTTTTTTTTATTGGTAAGTTCAGCAGTTTATTGGGAGTACGAGATAAGCGGCGAAAGTCAACGTTTTATGTACTTGGCCTTTTAGATCAACAACTAAGAAATGGCTCGTACCAAGCAAACGGCTCGTAAATCCACTGGAGGAAAGGCGCCCAGGAAGCAGCTGGCTACCAAAGCGGCCAGGAAAAGCGCGCCGTCTACTGGTGGAGTGAAGAAACCCCACAGATACAGGTAGGCTCATTCAGTAGATATAATGCAAACATGTACCGACCGTGAACAGCATTGAATAGATTTCCCGAGTGTGTGTGTTGTTTTTAAATGTATGTAATCCTACATCTTAACAGGCCTGGTACCGTTGCTCTGCGTGAGATCCGTCGGTACCAGAAGTCTACTGAGCTGCTTATCAGGAAGCTGCCTTTCCAGCGTCTTGTCAGAGAAATTGCTCAGGATTTCAAGACAGATCTGCGTTTCCAGAGTGCAGCGATTGGTGCTCTCCAGGTAAGATTCATTTACTCATTGTTTTGGTGTAGTTCTTCAATATTAAGTGTCGTATAATCATAGTAGTTACTGCTTAATCAACCATATTTCTTTTTCCCTCCAAATTTAGGAGGCCAGTGAGGCATACTTGGTTGGATTGTTTGAGGATACCAACCTGTGTGCCATCCACGCAAAGAGGGTCACAATCATGCCCAAGGACATCCAGCTGGCCCGGCGAATCCGAGGAGAGCGAGCATAAATGCTTTGATTGGGTTTTAACTTTTTAGGGGGGTGGGAGACAGGAGAGGTGGGGGGGTTGTTTTTTGTAAATCTTGAACTATTACCAGCATGTGTGCCACATAACTTGTTTGTAGTTTGAGGTTTGTTTTTGTACTTTTTTGCATTTCACATGACTTTCTGACTGCTCCTTTCATTGTAGACCAGAGTTTCACACATGTAAATGCCCATATTTCATGCCTTTCTCAGGTTGGCAAATATTTTGGTCCTTTTTTCTTTTAAATCCTGTGTGTGCATGTCATAGGATTTCTGGTTGTGCTGTAAATAAACTTTCCGCTACCTCATATGGACTCGGTGTGTGATTTAAGTCCCCCTCCCAGACAACTAGACCATGTTTCCCCATGATGGGCTTGATCTCTCTCTCCCAATTCTGAGAAAAACTGAGTGGTTGGTGTGTAATCTGTCATCCTGATCTCAGTTGTATCTGATCTTGGAAGTATTGAAGCTAAGTTATTGGAATACTGTGTGTATTTAAGGACAGACCTGTAAACCTCAAGGTGATAGTCTGGTACTAAAACCAAAGCATTTTATTTTCAATTCATATTAATTTCAACAAGACAATGCATGGCTGAACAATCTTTGCGGCAATGGACGTCTAGTGAATCTGTTCCACAAAAGATTCAAGAACATTTCAAAATAAATACCAGTTCTGTACAGAATCTATCCATCATTTATTATTCTCAGTCTCTTCATCTGAGGCCAAACTAGGGAACTGCTCGTACAGCTGCTTCTCCAGCTGTACATCAATGTCTGTTTCCTCTCTGAAGGCGCACCACAACAGGAAGGCGGTTCCAAACAGGCTGATGGGGATTACTTTCCACCAAGGCCTCTCGTACTGGCTGCCCATGGAGCGGTCCACTTTCCAGGTCCTGTGGCTGGCCTTACTGGTGGAGAACTTGATGGGCTCACTGTTTACCTCGTCCTCGTCTTCTGTAGGTGCCTTCGACTTGGTCAACATCTGAGAGCTCACTGCCAGCGTCCGCACACTTTGAAGCTTGCTGATGGAAAATTGAGAGAAGGGATGTGTTCATAACAATGAACTAGTTAATTTGAATTCAATTAAAATTTCTCCCCCAAAACACATCTTACCAATGATAGCAAAACAACATAAAGCAGGTCAAGCAGACACATTTTAAGAAGAGGCAGTAAGGTGTGAGACTATTCCAACATACAGACCCCGAAAATGAGATAAATTGTATATTTTTGATAAAACATTAACTAATTCTTACGTTTTATAGTCTGTAGAATAAGTCTTTAATCGAATTGATCCAAAATGTGGTCATTTAAAAACTGCTTTCCCCAGTCTCTATAGTGAAAGGATGTAGATGACATATAGATGATGCCATCTAGAGTGCAATTCTGACGCTGCACAACTCAGTCTGTTAGTGTTAATCCTCAGATACAGCGACAGTTAATTGAATTTTCAGTCACAAATCTAAGTCCTATATGTGTTTACTACTAATCGTGAACTACATTTAGTGAAGAACGTTATACTTATGATCCATACTGTGACATCTGAGCCTAAATTTACGTTGTCATCGAGTCATAGCAACCATTATAGTCCACACACTCATTTATCCCACCACACATTTCCACTCACCTCATGGACTTCGATGCGTTTTGAAAACATATTCCTCTGCCGAGAATCACGCGTGTCAGACTGCTGAAAACTTGTCCTGCTGCTTTAGACATGTTGGACTATGGGTCATCTTACTTCATACAGCGTTAGGTGAATTCAACCGAAGGTCCACCAGCCGAATTCTCAGGTCATGTAACAAATCGTTGTGCAACCTTGAATTTCATCCGATGCTCCTATTGGACAGATGGTTAGGACAGTTCCGGGGAAACGTAGAAGAAACATCACATTGTCGTAGTGGTGAATTTACAACCGGTTCTTTTAGAATAGTAGTATAACACTTAATGTTAACTATTTTAAAAGCTGTTAAAATGGGTCAACGAATTAATAAAAGTCCGATATTTGATTTGGGTTATCAAGAGTTTGAAACTAAATAGATTTAATTTTTGAGTGTAGGAATATTTGAAAGCGTTTTTATTTTAACATTTTCCACTTTAGATTATGTGAAAGATGTTTGGGGGGGGGGGGTAGACGTTAATGTCTGTTTCAGGCGTCCTTGTTGAAGTTGTAACCAATTAAACGAAACGCACAGATTTTCGTCCAATGACGTTTCACCTTCTTGAATCCACTTCCTGGTTGGCTTCCCCCATGCTTTTCTTTTGGAACTGGCACGTTGTCATCTGCTTAGTGTAAGTCTTTATATTTATTTAAATTTAAGGTTGTAAAGGTCGCATTTTCGTTGAAGCGGATGTTTATTTTAATGTAGCAACGACTGTGGGTGTATGAACAGACGTTGAGAGGTATAAGTTTAGTCATTATCGATATGTCCTACACGTGTTGCTTGATTTAGTCAAGGTTTGTTCATCACATAATCTTCGTTCGATTCAGTGTGTTTGCATTTTCACCTCTCTTTGTAGAAGTCATGCCGAAGGACAAGTCTGCAAAATTAGAAATAAATCCTCCTAAAAGGAAGAAGTTAAGTTCAAATGTCAGTCAAGTTCCACCTCAAGAAATAATGGAGATTACAGTTAAAAAGAAAAGGAAAAAGGCGGAGGTAAGTAAAACAGGAAAAACTGAAATTCAAATGATACAGATGAACGTTTATTACATAGAACCCAAGAGGAAATGAGTATTCTATATGTCATTGTTTTCATTTAATAGACAGTAGTGATAAGGTCAGGATCATTTATCACAGGCAGACGTTGGATGAAGAAGAAGCTTCTAACTGAACACACTCACAGTATTGTTTAATAGCTATATTGCTAATAATTAACGTTTTTTTTGTTGCATTTTAGGGTCCTCTGTTTGAATACTTTTTCTCTGGTCAGAAGATGTTGTTTCTGTTTTCCCCAGGATGCTCCAGTGCAGATTTCCTCTGTAACAATCACAACAGATGATAAAAAACCAAAAAAGGACAAGAAGCGCCAAAAGAAGGCGATGCCTGAGCAAACACAAACAAAGAAAACTGAGGTGAGGTCGTAGGCTGCTGAAAATGCCTTAATTTAAGATGCAACCCTTTGTGTCTCTTTTTTGTGGAAGTTGTTAAGTTTGGACCCAGAAATGTTGCAGCTTTGTTTTGAAACTAAGATGATTTTCTATCAGAAATCTGAAGTTTGATTTGTAGAATACAAGAGTAGTTGTTATAGCAGGAAGGATTTGCTATTGTACTGTTAACTTTCAATCTTGTGGCATAAAGCTTTCTCTGGTGGGGCTTGTCTGACGCTCTCTGGGGAGTGTGGAACAATTCGCGGAAGGTCGTTTGAGCTGAAATTTGAGGAGTGGCTCGGGCTATTTGCTGCATGGAGGCATGGCTGTTCCGCCGCTACATAGATGGATTTACCAGAAGCTGATCTGTGCATCCGAGACCACCTGCTTTTCTTCTGAACAAAAAGCCGCAGTCTTTTCCGAAAGGTCTCCCCGAGGAAGCCATAGATCAGCGGGTTCAGGCAGCTGTTGGAGAAGGCGGCCAGCCTCACGGCGTGGCCGGTCAGGGGGTAGTCCTGCCACAGCGTGCCGCCGCCTGCGCGGCCCCGCAGGAGGTGGACGCTTATGAAGGCGTTCTCCGGGAGCCAGCACAGAAAGAAGACCAGCACGGCGGCCGAGATCATGCGCAGTGCTCTCCGGCGGCGCGGGCGCTGGCGCGGGACGCCGCGCTCCTGGCGGCGCCGGAGCGCCCACGCTATCCTCCCGTAGCACAGCGTCAGGACGCAGAGCGGCAGCGCGAAGCCCAGCGTCACCTCCAGCCACTGGATCTGCGTCACGTTGGCGAAGCAGAAGCGGACCTCGCCCGCGTGCTCCACCTGTGCCAGGGCGAAGGGCAGCAGCGTGAGGACGGCCGCCGCTGCCCAGATGAGGCAGCAGCTGAGGCGCGCGCGCGGCAGGCTGTGCCCCAGCGAGCCCGACAGGGCCACGAAGCGGTCCAGGCTCATCCAGGTCAGGAAGAAGACGCTGCTGTACATGTTGGCCTGCTGGAACAGGTTCATGAACGTGCAGAGGCCGGCGTTGTCGTAGTAACCCCGCTTCAGGTTGAACACCTCTATCATCGAGTCAGCCACCAGAACCAGGTCGGCCACCGCCAGGTTCACAAAGTAGAGGTCGGGGGTTGCCCAGCGGCCACTGTGGTCCAGGTTGACCGCCAGGATGAGGATGTTCCCAATGAAGCCGACTGGGAACAGGAATATGATGTAGAGGCCGGAGAGGACGACGCTCACATTATAGTCCTGACAACTCTGAGAGGTGGCCTGAGGGAAACTAGAGACGGCTATCTCTGAGTTGTTCGGTTGGACGGAGAGGTTTTTCTCAGTGATGATTCTGTAGTCCAAGAACATAGCTGTGTCCATGCTATGCTCTTTTTTTTAAAATGACCTTTATCTATCTTTTCATGGTTTACAGTGTCCGTGTACGTCTATATCCTTTGGAGCTGGTGGTGCTGTCACTCTCCGGTTTTTTAATGCTTACTTCCTGACAGGCGGATGAGTCTATGCATGCTTTTGTGTTAGTTGGGAAACAGAAGTAAAGCAGGTTAACAGTGTGTTACCAGACTTCAGACCTGTGAATCAAAATACTGCTAACTGTTCCGGGCGTAAATAGAAATCTTTCCCTGCTAGGTTCCAGTCCATGAGCCGCTGACATTCAGCTGACCTTATTTCCACTGTAAAACAATGCTCTAAGGAATCTCTCTGAACATTATTTAAGATCAACAAATGATTCCACAAAAAGTCCTCAGAATTTGTGTAGCTTAGAATGGAAATAATGTCTGGGAGAAAGGTCCTGTTGGTCCAGGATCCTAAGTTACCATGTCCTCAAGCTATGTTAAGCCTGTGTTTTTGTTGGTGGTGAAAACTAGTTGTTTTCTTAATTTTCTGAACTATTGAGTCTCTAATGCAGAACAACCCAAAAGATTACTGCAGAAATACGTTATCTTATGTGTCACCAGCTGCCGGTCAGACTTTATTCTTTGCCTCAAATCTTAGTTGATTATAAGATAATTAATTAGCCTTCGCTTACCTTTACGTCTTTTAAAATCCTCTCAGTCCGGCTGTGGTGACAGTAAATGATGTCTGAGGAAACCCGGAGAGGTGTTGTACACCACAACACGCAATGCAGGCTTTCACATGAGTGACACCATTCCTGGCCAGGCATGAAAGTTTCTGTCATTAACTCTTTTTGCCGTTTGTTAGCAGCACAGTTGTACGTCCTGTCAAACATCTGCTACAAAATGCAGACAAGCTCCCTTTATTTCTGATGTAACTGTGTGAGGTTTGGACACGGGGCAGATTTTCAGCTCTTTGGACTGAAGCCTCTTTCTGGCAGAAAGGTTGTGTCATGTTAAAATATGTAAATAAGGGAGATGGGCTTTTAAAAAAAGCCAGAGTGAGGACATATTTATACAACAAATGATGAAGAATGGACGAGCATAGCTCACTCGACCCATTTTGTCCAGACCTGTAATGTTGCCTTTTCCTTTTTGATTTTCAGGCACTAATTTCAGCCTCTGTGTTATTCACCACTTTGTAGAGTAATCCCATTTTGGTTTTTGACACATGTCCAGGAGTGGATAGATCCCTGACGCCGGCTTGCTGCTTGGGCTCAGGCTTTGACATTTAGCGTGGCACCAGCATCGTACTCAGCCTGTCTCCCGCATGCTCCTTTTCCTTCAGGTCACTGGTTTTGTGCCTCTCCGTCTCCACTGTGGGAATATGTCATCCACGCTTGTCAGTTATTCCTAGAACTGGTTAACTTTTAGTTTCTGTTTGGTTTGACAGCTTGGAGAACATAGCAAAACAACCTTTATTACCTCTGGCCTAAACGCAGACACACCAAATGCTTCCTGTGTCTTTTTTTTTTTCCTGGCCTCGGTCTGAATGGCTTTTTGTGAAAAGGTCTGTGGAAACAAGTAGTCATTTCCAATAATTGTAGAATCAAAATCCTGTAAGACCCAGTGTGTCTGCCTTATTCAAGCTGCTGGCTTTGGAATCTGTCGAAAAGACAACAAAAGACGACTGGAGAAAATACTACGAGATTTATTTATTTTAAAACATTTAAAATAATAGTAATAAGGTTTAGCAAATATACAGACGGTAAATAAGAGAGAAAAGTACATCTTTAAACAGGTTCACGCAGTCAGAAGCAGGAAAAAAGCACTTGGGCAACAGCACTGGAATGCGTCTACTGTGCGGGCTCTCCGCTCGGTCTCTGAAACAGGAGCACCCTTTCCTCCTACGACTCTATGTCCTGCAGAGTGTCTGTGATCTCGATGTGTGGAGCTATGATGTTCCGGTTGGGCTGTGCTCCTCCCAGCCTACGGCAGCAATCTCTCAGCTGCCTCAGGACCCCGGTCAGAGTCTCGCGGCACGGCCGGTGCACCAGCAGCACCAGCAGGAGGCTGCCGGCGCTCCCCGTGAACAGCACGCCCTCGGCCACGTTGAGGAAGGCCTGCTGGTGGGGGCTCGGGCTCCTCTCCCGGACGACCCGGGCTCCGGTTATCAGCGCCACGCCGTAGAAGAGCTGGCAGAAGAACAGCAGCGTGGTGACGGCCAGAAACACGGGCCCCTCCTCGGACCCGGACAGGAAGCGTCCTTTAGATCTCCACTGCCGGACGCAGCCGCCCGTGAGGAGTCCTATCTGGAGCGCGTAGGGGATCAGACAGATCACGCACAGCCGGGCGGCCGCGTACGAAACGCCTGCGTGGGACGGGTCCATCGCACAGTCCTCCATGTTCTCCAAGCTCTCCCTGGGCCCGCGAAGTCCCGCGAGCAGCAGAGAGGCGAGCGTGGAGGTCAGCGCCACCAGCGCAGCGCAGACCCCCGGCCTCCTCAGCAGCGCGTGGGAGGGGGGGTCCAGGGTAAGCACGTAAGCTATCAGCACCAAGACCAGCAGCCCGCACAGAGAGGCGGCGTTCACGGCGAAGGAGATGGCGGCGCAGCCCACGGCCGTGCTCCTCAGGAAGCCGGGCCTGTGGACCACGGAGTGCATGGACAGGAGCAGGAGGAGCAGCTGCACGCCGCAGAACACCCACAGGAGGCAGTCCAGAAAGGCCACGCGCCTCTGAGCCCTGTAGGTCTGAATGAAGCTGTGCAGCAGGAAGCAGCCCGCCACCAAGCCCAGGGCGGCGAGGAAGCTGTAGACGTAGTTCGCCGTGGAGGTTATGTCATTGGCCGCAATCCTGTTCAACACAGACAAGGAGCTCTCTGAGGTGGAGACCCCCCCCGGGGCGGCGCTGATGGTGGAAAGGAGGAGATATGATTGTGTGGTGCTCCTATCAGTGGCCTCGGTGCTTTGATTCGACTGTAAATAGAAAAAGGAAACGGTTACTGATGAAATTCTGACTCCCTTAATGACTAATTGCCACCTTTGAGAGTTCCCTCCCTATTCATCTGTTCAGATCACTTTTTACTCGTGCTAAACAAAATCTTTAGCTGTTTTTTACACAACTCATTCCTTTTTTCAGCCTTCGAAGCACTAACGGGCTCCTCTCAGGATCGTACTCACACCATACAGTTCTTTCCTAAACGGAGTCACAGCAGATTAAACATCACACTGTTGGATACATTTACTGTGTGCTTTTTATCTCAAATGTTTAGTTTGTGCTCGCCTCGGGAAGCTAAGTTTTGTCCGCTGCCTTTTGAGGAACCTCCCCGACACATGTTTCCACTTACCATTTTTGATTCCGCTAGTCGCCCGTCTGCTTTGTATCCACCAGCCAGCCTGCGCCGATCCACTCAGGGCTCTGAAAACTGCTCGTTGCATGGGACTGCTCACACTGAGCCCTTTCAGACTTCTGAGGGCAGTGCCCCTGTTAGCATCATACTTTCAGAATGACTTTGTGGCCACGTGATCAAAACCTTTTCCTCCCCTCCTTGAACCCCCCCCTCCCCCTCAATCCTCCCCCCTTCACCATGACAGAGGTCTGTTAAATCAAAGTGCATAATGTGGCCTTGTTTAACTTCCTCACAGCGGTTTAGACTGGTGGTTTTGCTGCCTGATGCAGGGAAGCACCTTCTGTTTTGTTCAAGTTTATCTTGTTTGGTTGAATGCTAGGAAAGATTTCTCTGCTGACTAATGTGCTCGTTTTAAATGTTATTGCATGACATTATAAAGTTACCACTGCTTTCTTTAATCTGGACTAAATGTCCTCTTCAGCTGGTGCTTGTATTAATTTTTTTTATTTAGCAGAGCTAGCACTTGCAAATGCACCGCTAAAGGTCTCTTCAGACCCCAAGTAAACCACCTAAAATAGACGTGTGATGTGCTCTCACAGGGCTGTAGATACAGGAAACGTCCCTTTGAGCTGCGGTGCAACAGGAAGTCATCCAACTCTAAACAGCACATTCAGTTTTCACCCCTTCAGAGCAGATGACATATTGACACATTGTGTAATTATTCATTAGACGCACAAGTAAACTGTCAAGAAGCCAGCTGCTTAAAAATACTTCAAGTTCTGTTTTAAGGTCATAAGCCGATTTTTCAGCACCCTTATTTAAAATATATATATTGAGAGATGCACATGAACACAGTGTCAAGCAAGACAGTGAAATGACAAACGCAAGGGTGGTATAACCTTCACATTTAGGAATATCTCATTACATAGATGGATTAAAGACTACATAAATCATAAGTCTTAACAGCACTCATATTAGTGGAATGTCTAATGTTTTTACCCACATGGACAGGCTACACATACCAAATGATCAGCTATTGGCAAAATGTCCTGCTGTTGATGTCATTGTTTTTACAGATTTTTAGGAGGCTGAATATTGCCGTGTGGACATTGGCGATCTGAAATGGAAAGACAGTTTATAGGCAAATGGTGTTTAAATCATGTTAAGGGCGCTTTAGTGTTGAATGGAAAAGAAGTGCCGTGTCGGCAGGAATAGCGCTGCTTGCGCGAATTCCAGCCTCCGAGTTTCACTTTGATTTAAATCGTAAAACTTCCTCCTTCAAGAAAAACATTGGCGGAGGGGGAAAAAAACAAACTGTTGGTTTACCTCCCACCCCGCTCACAGGTGCGTGCCAATTAGGGGAAAGGAATTTTGTGTTGGCATCTCGGTTGACCAATCAGATCGCACGGGTAACACGCGCATCCCCGTTCAAAGCTTTAAATCAGTACGGGAGGAAACGCACTTTAAAATCATCCCTGCAAGCAGGCAGGGGGATGGCAGGGTCATGCTCCCAGAAGCTGGGAGATGTCTGGGTTAAGATCTTCAGTTTTTTTTAACAGTCTCAGAACTCTGTCAAACCAACAACACTCTTTAATACAATAACGACTTCAGTAACAAAATGTGTTGGGCAGTTATAGCCCAGTGATGATGCGGCTTCCAGATGTGTCACTCTGCCATGTGTCTTACAGCTCCCCGAATCATCCAGCTGTACCAAAGTGACACGTGAGCTTGAAGAAGAAGAAGACGACGACGACCTAATGGGGGAACTGAGTCCCGAAGAGAGGCGGGTCCTGGAGAGGAAGATGAAGAAGATCCTGAAAAAGGAGGAAAAGAAGAGGCTCATAGCGGACGGAGAGACTATGAAAAAAGTGGAAGCAGCTGGACCCAGCGCATCTCAACTGGCCTTGGATTACCTTACATGGTAGGTCAACTTTTCTTTCATTCAGATCAGGTGCACGATGATTTCAATAATATCTAAGACAAAAAAGAGATGCAGTAACATCATGGCCTCCGCTGCTTTTTTGTGTCTGACATAAAGACCTCAGTTAAATTTACCCCTTCAAGATGATTCTGTGTGTGTGTGAACAAAGTGCTCTTAGCATTATGAGGCAACTCTACAGAGAAATGGGGCACAAAAAAGATATGATGCAACATTTGTTTGTGGGCCGTTGTGCTGATTTGTGGATGCTTGATTCTTTGTTCACCCAGTCTGTGTTCCTGTTAGCTGTAGCCCGCACTCACAGCCCACACTGGTTTTGTCACTGCAGCTGGGCGGAAAACCGTTCTGTGTGGAGGTTCCAGAAGACCAGGCAGACCTGGTTGCTGCAGCACATGTTCGACTCTGAGAAGGTAACGGGACCCTCCATCTTCAGCCGGCTTTCTATATTTTGTTTGTTGAGGTTTTGATAGTTGGTATTCAACCAACAGCCCTTTACATTTACCAAAAATCTTTTTGCTTTGTGGTCACAATCATTACTTAGTAGCATGGCAAAAGCTAATAGTCGGTAAAATGATTAAACAGTCAGAGACACCTTTTTTAAAAATGTTTTACTAGATCTACGGTAACAGTGTGACAGTGTTTCAAATTGAGGAATTATGATTATCTGACCTGAGAAAACCATCTCCCTCCCTGCTGACTGCCAGAATTAAGCTGCACCATCTTTTACAAGTCCCTTTTTCGTTTGAATATTGAGCCATTGAGCAATTTTTTTAATGTTTTGCTGAGTAAAATGTCAGTAGATGGCAAGGTGAGATGAGACGTAAATAAAGTAGACCTTATCGTGCCAAAGTAAATGTAGTTCCTGCACTTACAAAAAAAACTCTTCAGAGAAAGTGGGAGTCTGAACAATCCTTTCCACATCATCAGGTTCTTTGTGTGAAATCGGAGTAATTGTATTGTTTCATTGTGTGTTAAGAAAGGATCATCTGGAAATGTTGTTCTCAGATTCCTGAAGAGAAGTTCCCGGTCCTGCTTGAGTATCTGGAGGGACTCCAGGGAGCAGCAAAGGACACGACGGTGCAGAAGGCCTTATCCCTGGTGGAGGAGTCTGGACGAGCACCGGATGACACAGTAGTCCAGCAGAGGGCGTGTAGAGCCAGAGAAGTTATTCAGCTGTTTTCCTGACACATTGCTAGAGACTGACAATGGGGAAATGACTCGCTCAAGACAAAAGACTTGATCAGAGGACTGAGCTGATCTCAGGCTTGGACCAAACTGGCTGTTTTTCTATGAGGAACTTTTGACTGGTCCAGTATAGTTTAGATGTTGCAATTAAATTAGTCTTTGTTCTCTATTTTTATGCATTGCTCCTGTGCACTTTTTAATAAGAAGTACAGTAATTAATATGCAACCAAACAAGAAACAGTTTAAACCCCAAAAGACATTTTCGCTCGTCACATTTTCCAGCTTGGATATGAAGGAGTTTACAAGTCGATGTTAACTTTTGAAAGAATGGCAGAATTCAATCCTTTCAGAGAATTTGTACTCCCCAAATTGAAGTGGCAAGCTTTGAAACCTGTGGAGTTATTTCTCAGGAATGTTTGTACTGAAGACATGTTGGTGCACGTCAAGGCCCAAATGTAATCAGTGAAGTCGTTGACATGAACACTTCTTTTTCTCTGTAGATATGATCAGGCAAAGCATGTTTTGTTTTGATAACTCATATAAACACAACCCGAACTTGTCATTCCTGTTCCAAACATGTGCATTTCAGTTTCATTGCGTTTTTCTAACTAATTTACAGCTGACATTGTGGTGAGTTTTTGCAATCTACATAACGGATGCAGTTTTAAACTGGAAAAAGAACAACCATTGCTACTGATTCAAGGAATACGAAGACAAAATGTGCACTGACACTCCTATTTCAGGTTGCAAAGATACAGGAGGGAGGCTGCATAGCTCCAATTCTTGTTGAGACAAGTCTTCACGGGATGAAACTTTTTCCAGTCCATTTAACATCCTTTGAATGTGAGTGTTTGACAGCTGCATCATCTGTGCACTGTTTCGTCCTCACTTTCTGCTTTGTGCTTTGAGTCATCAGATGTGGGTATCGGCTTGTAATTCAGTTCACAGAAGTATGTCGAACCTGTTGTATCTCCGAACTTCCACAAGGACACAGCTGCGTTTCCTCCTTTTACTGCTCCTTGCAAGGCATTTAAGGAATGAGTCCTTCCAAAATGGCATACTAGATCAGTTTCTGGTACCGCAGGCAGGTGGATGGTGGAAAAATAAGCTGACACTGCACAAAAACACGAGGTGCACATGTAGGTAAAGGCAGGTAGGGTCAATGGATGGATAAATGTGCTGAACCACACTTGATGTTTTGAAAAAGTCTTTAAAAAGCCAGTAAATGTTTTTTTCCAAAGTCATGCAAATATGTAGCAGTTTGTATACCCTAAAGTATTCCATAATGCATTAGGAAGATATTAAAGATATGTGATAAAGCTTTCAATCAGTGAGAAAAACAGACCTACTGTAGCTCCAAATCTTGTTTATGTTTAATTGTTTACATTGAAGGTATATCAATTCCAATTTTGCTTTCATGTTGATTTAATTATCTAAATAAAGAAAATAGCATTGTCCATCATCGTAGGAATAAGCATGTTGTCTAAAGAAACATTGTCTGTCAACTTAAAATGCAGTTATACGGTAAATCGAGAAGTAATGTCAGACAAACTTGTTAAATTGAAAAGGATTACTGTGATGAGAGCAGAAAATCCAAACACAAAGAGCTCAGAACAATTAGTATTTATTCAGTGACAGACTGAAGCACACTCAACACATCAATTAACCCATATCAGTATTGGTCTGATGCATTAACACATGCACCTGATCTGGCGTTAATGTTGCTGTGAGTTAAAACCCACAGCAACACGACGTTACACAATTTGAAACGAGGCCTTAGCATTTGAAAAAAAAAAGGATAAATACACTACAGTATTCAATAATTTACCTTTACAATGCATTTAGCATCTGCCCCAGAATCCATTTGTGACATGAGTATACTTTTCACTAAACTATTGACAACCACCAAAGTCTGTATGTATGGATTTGAGGATTAAGCTCCTATTTCTTAAGTAAAGTACCAAAGACAAGTGAAGACATGACCACCATGAACTAATTGTCTTCCAAATTGTTGCATTCTTACATGTAGCAGCATTAGCAACCAACTGGTTGTCGAAGCACTTTAAAAAAAAAAAAAAAAACTCTGTGGAAGTTGTTGAATTGAGCTGTAGATCCATCAGCTTCAGTGGCTGTGTTGCAGAACCTGCAGACTGACGTTTCACTGCAGATCTAAAAGGCCGGTGTCTCCTCTCAAGTGTTGATCCTGAGTTGCCACACTCTGTGTACCTTTTTTGTCGTCTGCTGCAACAAACAACATTCTGAAAGTTAACATTCTATAATAGATGATGTAGCTGTAGGACTCTGGGTGTGCTTACTTACTTGGTTGGGAATCATAAGGAATATTATGTTGAGAGAGGAGAGCATGCAGCCTCGCAATCTCTTCCTTCTGTTTTTTAGAATCCTGCACAATTTTTTTTTGAAAAGTAAGAACAATAAGTTAAATTGTGTACCTATGCATAATTCTGTTTTTATTTTACTTTATCCATACCTCTTCACATTTCTTTAAGGAGTCATGCTTTTCTGAATCCACTGGCTTGTCTGGTGGATTAACTTCCACTTTGTGGCTCTTCAGGAATCCAGCGTCCTCAAAAATATCCCTTAGGAGATTGTTGTATCCCTGCATCAAACACAGACGACAAGACTCAGGATGGCATTAAAGTAACGCGGCTACCACATTTCTATTTTTAACATCAATCTAATATTTTTTAAAAAAGCAGACAGAAGAAGGAACAAACTGTATTTTGGAATCACTTTGTTTTTCACAAAAAAAATCATGTACACTTTGCAATCTTTCAAACAGCAAAAAATCTGATAGTTCAAAGATCCCCTCACCTGTTCTGTAATAAGACCTTCATAAAGAGCCTGTTCCGCATCATCCCACTCTTTTTGTAGCTTCTCATTCAGGGTGGGGTACACTAAAAATAAAACATATGTAAATAAATAAATGATGGATAACTACTTTAACCATTGCCTGCAGTGTAAGAGATGTGTCCTTTGTCTTACCGAGCAGAGAATGTGGGTGGCAAACGAGTGGTGTCTCAAAAGTTAAAGAGTACATGCAGGTACTGGGCTCTGACACTTGAGCCAGCTTGCTGCTGTTGCTGCAGACCAGAATCACCTAAGGAACCATGACAACAGACAAGCTGCAGAAATGTCATCGGCGTAATTGTGCTAATGATTTTTAAAGGCTGTGCTAATATGATGGTGAACAGGCGCCTGCGTAAAAAACGTTAACTAGGACAGATTTAGATGTGAACTGCTTCCATCATTCACCTCCAAAAATGTTGCTTTTTGGGTTTTATATTCAAAGGAACTGATGCCAATGAGGGCTTCTAAAGAGCTAGTATTATGTTAAATGACACATTTGACTTTTTTTAATATATAGTCAGAACATACACAATCACTTAAAGAAAAAATTAAATCAAACAGATTTGAACTTTCAGCTTTAACTGTTATAAATTGTGATAAAATCTATTTAAATTGCAATCACCTTTGTTTCTCTGTTTCTGGTTCCACAAGCATCACCATCTCTCATCCACATGCCGGAGAAAGTGTTGTTTTTTATTTCCCACTCCTGCCAGATCCTACCACAAACGCACTAAAATTATCCACATATTCACATCTGCAATTCAAACAGCACTAAAATATCTTTTTCCTGCAGCTTCTTACCCCAATATCCCACTGTAGGCATTCCACCTAAAGGACAGCTCATGTTGAGTAATGTTGTGGAATGGGCAGAATTCATATTTATACCTGTAACATGACCAGTTAAAAAGCTGATGAGTTTTTCAGTCGGACATAGCAAGCACAACATTATACATACAAGTAAATATGTATTTAAATACTTACGTTGACTCTGTAAGGCTGAAGCACTTTCCAGCAAGATGATGAAGATGCTCTGGGCCTTTAGAAAGACATTATTGTTGGCATTAACCATATTCAGTGACTGAAATGATAATGCCACGCCTTAAGTAGAACCCTGAACTTGTAATATACGTTGACAAAAACTTAAATAAAATATTGGATCAACATAATCCGAGATGTATTGTTACCGGACACTGATGATGGGGTTACTTTAGGCTGCAGTCTGTTTCCCTGGGCCAAAAAAGGATTGTTCAAACTAAACACAAGAGAAAGTAGTTAGGGGAGTGTAAACATTATGAATACCCTGACAGATGTGTACTTGCTTTGTACCCAAATGTGTTTGGTTCTTCAACTATCTTCATTTTACCGGCGAATCCATGATCAACTGCATGGAAAAGATGTCGACATTAGCAAAAAAAAAAAAACAATCGATAACAATCAGCACTGCTTCACAACGCGGCGCATGCTGTTTGATTAACTTTTACGGGAAAAATTATAATTTGCTTTATGAATTTACTTACAATTAAGAGACAAAAAGACCGCCCACAGCCTTATAAAATGAGATATTTCCTTATTCAGACTGTACATGACTGGTATGAATTGTTTTCTCGCCACGTTTCCTGCTACGCTCCGAGTCGTCAGATGACTGGTCACGTGACCAAAATAAACCAGGAGCATGCGCGGTTTACGTGTGGTGCGACACGCTTTACAAGTACAAGTAGCTAAGCTAACCAAGCTGCGTTTGTGTATATATCACCGATATATCGAATAATGACATCTACGTAGGGATTATGTTAATGAGTATATTTTAAACGCCGATAATATAAATATGAGTACTTAACATTTGGAGAGAAAAGCTCGTCTGAGTGAGAGTGTTATCGAGCTAATGTCAAGATAAAACACACCAACAGGTGCTGGTTCGTTAAAAAGCAAGTTGTAGTCTGACAGCATCCTTACCAGAACACGAGTTTCAACATGGGACGAAAGAAACAGGGCAAGTTTGTTCGTTCTGACAATAAGGGCAAAGACAAAAGGCACAAAATGAAGGGGAAATCTTTAGAAGCTTTTACAGAGGAAATGCACTCCGCCTTTGAAGGTAATTCTAAGTGAAAAAACGTTACTTTTTGTCAACATTGTATCTTTGTTGTACGTTATTCAGTTAATCCTATGTACGTTCAGAGAATTGCTGGTCTGATGTGATATACACCTAAATATAGAACCATAATATTTCCATGTATGATATAATTAGTAATGGGTTGTAAAAAATATAATGACATTCATTTTTGATAGAGTAATTTAATAAATCTAACTTTGCCTGAAATCCATTTGTGTCTGTATGTAGAGAGCAGCATTAAACTAGTTATGGACTCTGTGCAGAAAACAAATTAAAAGTACTTTTCTTGTAGAATGAACTATTTGTCCTCACATTGTGTTTCTCAGCAAGTCTTCAGTCAGGAGAAGGAGCTGAGGCCCCAATGGTCAAACTGCCGTGTCCACTTGCCATGTGGGAGCTGGGTCACTGTGATCCTAAACGCTGCACAGGCAGAAAATTGGTGCGGAAGGGCTTTGTACGCAATCTGCGTCTCAACCAGAGATTTAATGGTCTCATACTGAGTCCGATGGGGACTAAGTATGTGACACCTGCAGACAGGTGAGTTGACCCGCATCCTCTACTCCACATCTCTTGAAAACGCCGCTATCTTTTGAAAGTTCTGTACTTTTCTGAACTGTTCCACCTTATAGTCCTTATTTATAAAAATGGGCGATAAGCTGTCACATTTTTTCATGAATGCTCTCATAACTTGTTTATGTCTGATTATAAAAATACATTCAAATAGCTTTTAGAATGAAATGTCATTTTGGCCATTGAATTTTTCTTTAATACTTTTTCTTTGAATCTGGCATTCTCATCAAATAGTTTTAAATAATTATATGTGGACTTTCACCCTCAGGGAAATAGTGGCTCAGAACGGCCTAGCGGTGATCGACTGTTCATGGGCCAAACTGGAGGAGACGCCCTTCAGCAAGATGGTGGGAAGTCATCCCAGGTTACTGCCGTACCTCGTAGCTGCAAACCCTGTCAACTATGGCAAGCCTTGCAAGTTATCTTGCGTTGAGGCATTTGCTGCCACATTCTGCATTGTTGGTAAGGATTTCACCCAAGTTATTTATGAAGAAATTACTCTGTTGTCCATCTGACAGCTATGACTGGTTATGACAGTGAAACTGTGGCAATATGTGACATTTCAGGTTTTGAGGAACTGGCACTGCTCCTGCTAAGGAAATTCAAATGGGGGACGGTGTTCTTAGAGCTCAATAAAATTCTGCTGGACCGGTACGCTGCCTGTCAGTCAGAGGAAGAGCTGCTGTCTGTGGAGAAGGAGTTTCTCACGCTTAAACCTGAAGAGGAGGAGTTTGGTAAATTGGGAGGGAGAAATAAGCAGGGATTGATAATGTGTTTACTATTTGGCTGTTTTCGGGCATACATTTTCATATGACTTATATGAAATCGAGTTATACCTTCAATTGATAAGGTTTTCAGCTTATAAGAAGTGAAATAGTAATTAATGTTCTCTAAGTTGATAATTTTCTTTCTCTTGTGTCATGTTTATTGTTGAACTGTCCATTTCTCCTGTTCACAGATCCATTTGATGTTAACTCTGGAGTAGAATGTATTAATATCAACAGACGTCACTGGTAAGAACTTAATATTGTTCACAAAAGCATAAATACTGGGAGATCTGGTTATAAATGTATTATTTCTATTGTAAAACACATCCAAAGTACAGATAATGTAATGAATTAAAGATGGACTGAAAGCGAGTGTGGAAGTAGTTTTAAAACACAGGTTCCAATAGATTCCCCATAAAAACCCCCACTTCTCTTGTGAAATATTAAATCAATGCATAGTTCTCACATAGTCATGGTTTAATTATTTAGATTCTCTCCTTCTTATCATTGTGCTGATGGTTCCTCTAAAAAGAATAAATCTTCTCCAGCATTGATTTAGTAGTTTTTTTATATCCATCAAGATAGACACGCACAGAACTCAAGGCTTCAAATATGCTAGATGATAAACCAATCCATCTTCTATTTCTAGTCTTTGGTACTGATTCACAGAGAATATGTTAGAACTGCAAACGTAAAGTTGCCTTTGAAGGTATATATACAAGTGTCAGGTGAGTTACTTTACCACTGACGAATATCCAATTTCTTAACTGTTAACAGGTCTGGGATTGCTTTTGTTTTGGGATCATTGTTTAGTTGAACTAATTATATACCCTTTCCCACCTCCGCTGTTTTCTTTCGGAACATCTACAAAAACCGGTGACCCTGTCAATGGAGGCCATGCTGGCTCATGCCAGTACAGTGTTGCTATGTAGTCTTTTCAAATGGTGTCATATCCTCGAAATCATACTTGATTTTAAGACTTCTCTTTTAATTAAACTTTTATCTGGTGCTCTTTGGTCTTAATTTAAATTTTCCAAATAATACAGATTAAGACCCAGTTGTGCTTTTGGTTTCTTTAGGCTTTGCACTTCACTTCTGTTGTCTTCTGTTAATACTGAGACCTTGTGTTGTACTGCAAAGATTTTCCCCAGAGAATGTATCAAACAGTTGATTTTTATCTCTCATAAAGTTTGTGCTGACTCATGGATGGCTTTAATTTCTATGGCCGTCCTCACGCAATCAAATGTCACAATGTAGGTTGGATTATTGACGGATTGAAAGATAATGGAATGAACTGTAAATGAAACTGCATTCAAGGCTCTCCCAGGAAGTTGGAAAAATTTGAGAGCTGTAACTCAGCTCTTTCATGGATCAGTGGATTAGATCTACAAAAACAGGCAACCCTAAAAAAAACTGATGCCAGACATATTTGCACTTTCCTAAATGGTTGTTTTCTAAAAGTTGTTAAATATTCATTTCCGATTTCAGTACACCTGAAGACGATGATACTAGTGAGGAATCAGACACTTCTGAAGATGACGACAGCAAATCAGAAGATGAAAACACAGATATGGGCAAAGAGTCAATCGGAGACGCACATGAAGAAGAAGATGAGAAGGGGGACTGAATAACAGGAGCCTATGATGAACGATGGATGTTTTTATGTGGATGTCTTTGATGCAAAGATCGGCAAAAGTCATTTCACCCTTAATACAGAAAGATTCATGTTTCCATGAAAGTCATACTCTGCAGAGTTAATAAAAATAATTTAATAATATTTAGTTTTTCTTGAGTATATATTTGCACCCTTAATTTGTTTGTAAATTAATTAAGAATGGCATACCACTCAATCAAAAATGGAAATAATTTGGAAAACATATGTGCACACATGAATATAGTAAATATGTATATATACACAGATATATTTGTATGTGTTTGTGTAAGTTATAATATTTTCCACACCGCGTTTCTTCAAAATCTATTTATTTAACTATACCGTCAAGTGTGTTATTTGATCTCAACACTAACCAAATTATCTGCGGCTTCTATTATAGGTTCGAAAAAGGCATACAAATACACACATTTCCGTTGGCTAGATGTAGTTTGCTGTTTTCAGTGAGTGCACGAAAATGTGAGTTACACTTTCGTAAGGGAGCTGTGAACGGGCCTCGCTGCGATCGCTCTAAAAACTGTTGTGCATATAGTTTGTAGGCCACATCTTGAATAGCATTTGAATATCAACAACCGCTGCCGTTTCACTTCAGTCCTACCAGTAAGATGAAGTTCAGTAGGTTGTAACAGTGGCTGGGGGCGGACACAGCAGGACTCTCCTCTGCTGTCCTGCGGTAACATTGTTGTGGAACGACGTCACAGCTCGAAAATGAAGGCGCAGAGGCAGCCATTACTGGAGCTTCTCTAATTATTTTATTCCAAATAAATACTCGCGGGAAACCCCATGGCAAGAGCTACAAGTCAGCTGGTAAGTGTTGCAGCTCAAACTAGAATAACAGTTCGAAGCCGGTGCTGAAACATGTACAGTGCAGGGGATATGTGATAATAAGTAGTTATGCGAGGCCTTCATTTGAAGAGCAATGCTAGCCGGAAAATACCGTTTAACGTTGCCACTCACTAGCAATGTTAGCAAGTGCTGGCTAACACAACACCCAGTATTTCTCCGGTTAATCTGGGCTGCTCGGCATCTGACGCGGTGTGTAATTACACCAATTAAATTTACACATGTAGACGTGAAACATCTATTAATACTGTTTTACATTAATTGTGGAGCATGTGTGACCATTTTCTGCTTCCCTGTAACTGTTGACTAATGTTAGCATAGGGTTCGCGCTTTCGACCGATGCTCCAACTCGCACTCAAGCTAATGTTAGCTTTATTGCGTTCCACCTTTGAGAAGATCGTTTTCTAAAGATAACATCGCGTTGTTCGAGCGTCAACTTTTCAGATTCAGACAGTAACATCAGTTCTCTAAACTGGAATCTGAGTACAAAATACTAACGTAGGATTTCGGACGGATTTGAAGTTTGTTGTGTTACCTAGGTGCTAACCATAGCTAATTTGGCTTGCTGTTAGCGTTAAGTTTAGTACTTGCTGTCAGCGATGGCCGGCATTATTTGTTAAGGTAGCAGAAGCTAATGCTAACGTGTTAGCCGGTTTTAGTTAGCAAAGAAAGTTCGCACAGGCCAGTTGTTACCCGAGTACTCAGCTTCAGGATATCGATATATGAGGTTCGTCTGACAACCATTAAACGGTTGACATATTAATAATTGGTAGTGATAATTACTGGACATTTGGCAACCATAAGTCAAGCTCGGAATAGGCAGCTAAATGGCCACACCTTGGTTTTGAATGAAAATAAGCTAGGGCAGCCAAACTAATAAACGTTAATAAGACTGTAAGAAGGTGCTTTGGTTCAATAAGATAGAACCATTTGACATTGTTTAAAACAGAGCAATCACTGGACGTTTCTGTCAGTCTCTGTGCCCTCCTATATGAGTCTTCTTTTCATTAGGTGGGTTTCACATTCTTTTTTATGAACGTATGCTCCCATGCCAGTTTTGTGTCCCTAAAATGTGATGACTTCAATGTCACTGTTCATGTAAGCTCTGCTCACACGAAAACGGCAACTTTGACATCATTTTGTTTTATTACTTTAAGAAAAAGGGTGGGACCAGCAGCTCCTTCAGCAGCCTTTCCAAGAGTTGCTTGTCTTTATCAACACTGGACTTTACCCTTCAAGTAGCTTCCTTGGAATTGTCCAATTGCTTTGTAGGATCCCGCAGGACTGTTAACCACAAAAAGTTGAATCTGGAGACTTGGAATGTAGATCTTATGTGTACTGCTTTTTCTCTTTGGTTTTGTAAGGTAGTTTGAAAAGCGGTTGAGTGGTCAGCACCTAGCTGTTTTTATTTCATTACATGATCTTGTTTCCGTTAAGCAGCATTCGCTGCTTTGATTGTTCCTTAATGAAGATCGTAACATTGGCCTTAGATAACGATTATCTGTCAAAGCTATACATTTTTCATAATTTATAACAGGATGTCAGTGATAAACTTTCCAGCATAAAACTTGTTGGTCATGATAAAATTAAGAATGACTCATTTCTTGTTGTAATTTTCAGTAAGTTGCATGGGGTAATATGATATTTTTAAGGATAAGGTCATCCTTATCCGGTAACGATTCAATATAAACTGCTCTTTTTTATTTAGGCTAAAATGTATTATAAATGTCACACAGCTGGATCACTCTGACCGATAGATCTTCTCATTGGTCTCTGTTTCCTTCCAGTATGATGTTGTGCCCATTCAGCCCAACGTTGCCATCTGTTCCTGCTCACATTCATCAATGTTAAGAAACCACCCTGACTCCTGCTCGCCACTCGCTATCCCCGGCGCAAGCAGCAGTCACTGCCCTGCTATGGAGGGCTCAGCCTCAGAGGCTTGTGCTGTAGGAGCGTCTGCTAGCAGCCAGGGCTCAGATGTCCGTACACAGCCAGCCGTCCAGGCTCCTCAGCCACGCAAGAAGAAACCAGAAGATTTCAAGTTTGGCAAGATTCTCGGAGAGGGCTCCTTCTCAACGGTATGTAACTGTCATTCCTCTCCCTGAGTTATAATGGGGTAGATGTTACTACATGCTAGCATTTTTTTTAAATCAATACACTTAGATGAGTCATCCCAGGTTCATTTAAGGTGAATTAGCAAATGAACCCAAAGAATTTTTAGATCTTGTCCCCTGTCAGACAAGCTTGTGACTTGCAACATTACCTCACATTCTGTTTCTTCATCCTAAGGTCGTCCTGGCAAGAGAGCAGGTCACAGCGAAAGAATATGCAAGTAAGTAATATTACAACAGCTTTTGGCATGTCCAACAAAATTAACTTTATAAAGAAAATGGATGAAAAATCAAGTGCTCTTTAAATTAAACTTTCGTTTCTTCCACCCAGTTAAGATTTTAGAAAAGCGCCACATTATGAAGGAGAACAAAGTCCAGTACGTGAGAAGAGAAAGAGATTTGATGTCAAGTCTTGATCATCCTTTCTTTGTCAAGCTCTACTTCACATTTCAAGACGATGAGAAGTTGTGTATCCTCTTAACTGGTTGTCAGGGCCACGTCATGCATTGGCTTCTATGTTTTTATTTTTTTGTGTGCTTTAAACAAAAGTTTTCCTTAAGTGGGATTTCACAGATTTTGGTCTCAGCTATGCCAAGAATGGCGAGCTTCTGAAATACATTCGCAAAATTGGTTCATTTGATGAGAACTGTACACGATTCTACTCAGCAGAAATAGTTTGTGCTCTAGAATACTTACACAGTAAGGGGATAATACACAGGTAAGTGGAAAAACATTTGTTCTTTTGCCTTTTAATTATTAGTCAGCACAGGGTTTGTTTAACCCATTATTCTTTTTTCAAATTTATTTCAGAGATCTGAAACCTGAAAATATTCTTTTGAGTGAAGACATGCACATCCAGATAACAGATTTTGGAACGGCAAAGCAGTTACCATCGGACAGTAAACAAGGTAAAACAACAGTTTTTTTTGTTGTTTTTTTTTACAATTTTAAGGTTATTCAACTTAATAAACTTTATTAGTCTTTGTGTGAGTCAATTGAATGGGCACAATGGAGCAGGCATTGTGATTTAAAATAAAGTAAAAATAAAAAAGATCAAATATGAAGAGAGCATTGATAAGATAGTTTTATCTAGCTGCAGTTTATGGAACTCATCTTCAGGGATTGAACTTAAAAACCAGCAGGAGTCACTATACATATCACATTTCTTTCGCTTCTTTTTCGCAGAGATCTATATAGTTTGGACCAAAGTCAAAATTCTGGTGTCATTCATTTACAAACTCATCTATCCATACTACACAATTAACATGTTTTCCGAAATGTTGCATAATTTACAATGAGCACAGCAGCACACCCCTCTGTTTCTTTTATTTCCCTTTTAACCCCTGTGGGTCCTCCAGGACTCATTCATATCCCAGATTCAGTGAATCAGTGAAAACACAAGGGTTTAGGGCATGTGATTCTTTTTGTTTTTTGTAACATAGAAAATCAGAGTGATATAGATTTAGTCATCTGCAACTGTCCCAATGAGCCTGCTGTTGACTGGGTGCCAGCAGAAAATTTTGAAATGCATAAACCCATTGTTTAAAAAAGAAAGGGCACACTAGTCAAGAGCAACACTCAGTGGAATGAGTCACCATTACCCACTCTGAAATGCCCTATGGTCAGAGTACAAACTGACTGAAAGCCCGACTGAGCCCCATGCATGTCTGTGGTTTCCCATTTGACTGTCATGAACATGCCCCTCCAGTGATCATAAAAGCACACTGCATTTTGATTCTTGGGGCGCCATGAATGCAAGTAATTCATTTTGATCCAGGGTCACAACAGATAAGTGCAGGCTTATGAAAATGGTTTCTAACCATTTCATGAATTTTAGAATAATTGATGGCACCTTTACTGATTGTGATTTTGCTATTTTTGGTCACATCACTGCCCTCCATATTTATGTTTATACCTAGTGACCATATTTAGAAATGCTACCACTATTGACCTATTGGTTGCCACTGAATGGACACTCAAGGAGTCCCTCTTTTTTCCCTTGTCTTTATTTTTTTACATTCATTTATATGCACAGTATATTTTAGTTGAATTTTTCTCAGTTTATCTTACAACTTGTAGCATCCATCAGGGAAGATATTAAAGAGCCAAAGCATTGTTTTTCCTGACAGACTTGACAGCTTTCTTAGATGATAGAAGTAAAAGCCATTCATATCCTGCCTTGATTCATTTCATATCTTTTATCTACTCGCTCTAACAGGAAAGAGCACATGGTTATTTATAGTAAGCAACCACAAACAAGTGTAATATTAATATCAGGTCTTATTTTTAAGAACTCTGACAGAAGAGTTAGTTAAGCATTCACTGGTGGGTCAAAGAAACTACAACAACTGACCTCACCACCTTCACCGAGCTCTCATTCCAGTTGATGAATCCCACTCAGGGGGAAGTTCCTTCACCCAGGGGGCAATCCCTAAGTGTTAGAGTTCTGCTTGATTGAGTGTTGCATACTTGTAGATGTTGTTAGATATTAACTGAAATAAGAACTTTAATACTCATTTTTCTTGCTGTTATTGTCATTACTTATGTGAAGTGTGAGTTTATTTATTGAGCACACGGAGAATGATCCCAGTTAACTACAGTTCTATACTATATATTATCAATAGTTCCTGAATCCAAAAAAAAATTCAAAATTGATTCAGATTAACCAAAAATTTGTACTAAATAAGTTACATAATATTTTATTTATTTTTCTGAGTGGTTTATAATGACCAAAGGTCTGTTAAGTTGTTCTAATATTAGGTTGGCTGTTTCATCCAGCCTTTTCTGCTGTGGCGTGTGATTTGTGGATCACATTCTGTTTTTGTATCTTTTTCTAGCCAGAGCAAACTCTTTTGTTGGGACAGCACAGTATGTGTCCCCGGAGTTACTAACTGAGAAATCAGCCTGTAAGAGGTAAAGTTATTTAAAACATTTTTTTTACTTGGATTATTTCAATTGCTGTAATTTGAATGCATAATTTTCTTATGTTTTCTTTTCTTTTTTTTTTAACTTTCAGCTCTGACTTGTGGGCTTTGGGATGTATTATCTATCAGTTGGTGGCTGGTTTACCACCATTCAGAGCTGGGTAAGTACTATTGGGATGTTACCCTCACAGCATGGTTCATTTTCATACATTTGTTTTATGCAAACTTCTGATAAATACTGCCCTCATAAGTGTTTTTTTTTTTTTTTTCATCCTATACGTTGTAGAAATGAGTATCTAATATTCCAGAAGATCATTAAGCTGGAATATGAATTCCCAGAGAAATTCTTCCCCAAAGCCAAGGATCTTGTTGAACAGCTTTTGGTAAGTGATCAGATCTAGTGACATTTTAAGGCACAGCTCAACATTTATGATATAAGATGTATGTGGGATTTGTAGGTCAGGGTTGTGGTTTTAGTAAATTAATTTATTTTTTAAAGTCGTTGGACCCATCCAAGCGGATTGGATGCGAGGAGATGGGAGGCTACAACCCTCTGAAAGAGCATCCCTTCTTCGACACCATTTCATGGAGTGATCTGCACCTACAAATACCCCCTAAGCTCAAGCCCTTCCTGCCAGCTATGTCTGAGGATGATGAGGACTGCTATGGAAATGTAAGCTTTTCAGTTTAAAATTTGTTTAATGTTTTCCTTTACATGATGAGGATGAGAGAAGCAATCTTGCTGAAAGGTGCCCACAAGAAATTTAGACCCACCATCCCTAAGCTTTTTCCTACATCCCCTGTCTCATTAGTACGATGACCTCCTGAGCCAGTTCAGCAACATGCAGGTGGCCCAGTCCAGCTCATCACACTCCCTATCGCCACACGACTCTACACCCCCGCAGAGATCCAGCAGCAACATTGAACAGTACATCCACGACCTGGACAGTAACTCATTTGAGCTGGACCTGCAGTTCACCGAAGAAGAAAAGCAGTTATTGCTGGACAAACAAACCACTGGGAACCCTTGGTATGTTCAGCCTGTCGGCTCTTTAAATGTATGTATTTGAATGCATGTCATCGGCATTTTCATTGGAGGGACCATTCTAAGAAAAGGTTTAAGAAAAGTGAGATGAATGTATCGAGCTTTTTTCGGTTGGTGAGTTTTGCTACTCTTCCGTTTGTGCGACAACCGTTTAAATGAGAGGCTGAGAGTGTTGTAATCATCTGCTGATCACTCACACAGGCATCCATTTGTGGAGAACAACCTGATCCTGAAAATGGGCCCAGTAGATAAACGCAAGGTGTGTGAATTCTAGATCTCTTATTTGACTTTTGGTGAAGCTCCCATTTTAAGAAGTTGTAACTTATTATATGAATTTGTGGTTCGAAGTGTAACCTAATTGTGCATAAATGTAAAAAAAAAAAAGTCCTATGTGTGGAAATTTTCACTGGCCTCATTGCCCCCTCTGTTGGTGATCTAATGTCTTGGACCGTGTGCGTTCCATTTCAGGGTCTGTTTGCTCGTCGGAGACAGCTGCTTCTCACTGAAGGACCACACCTCTACTACGTGGATCCTGTCAACAGGGTCCTGAAAGGGGAGATTCCCTGGTCCTTCGAGTTACGCCCAGAAGCTAAGAACTTTAAAACCTTCTTTGTTCACACGGTAAACAACGATTAGTTTTTCTCACCTGTACAAATATTATCTTTGGTTGCATGAAGATACTTACCAATCCCGTGAACTCTATTGACACGTGTGTTTTTTCTCTTTCATTTCCTTTATTTGCAGCCCAACCGAACATATTATTTGATGGACCCCAGTGGAAATGCAGACAGATGGTGTAAGAAGATCCAGGAAGTGTGGAGAAAGATCTATCAAAGGCACCAAAACCCTGGCCTATAGGAGCACATTTCATTCTGTGCCCACTCCTTTTCTTGTTTTTCTTTTTTTCCCTCTTTTTTTTTTTATTTTTTAAAAAAGCTCTGAAGCCAATCACTGAGCAGAGTAACACCCTCTTTAGTGCCCTTCATCACCGCAATGTAAACAAACTCTTAGAGACGCTGGCATCTAGACCTTGTTTGTTTTCCTTAGTAGAACCATGGGGAAACTACTACTTTGGATTCAGGGTTGCTTTGCTTGTTCTTTGTGCTCTCTGTGAGGCTTCTGTTGCATTTTCCATGTATGGATGATAAGACTTCCACCATGCACATCTGCTTTTTGTACATTCTGTAGAAGGGGGCGGGGGGGTAGGGTATAGGCAAGCTTGTCTTGTCAAGTGACACAAGCTTGGGTACTGCTAGGACTATCTCAAATGCAAGGACTGGTTTCCTGCTACTACGATAATACAAAATCTTGCTCTTGTGAACAAGAGCCTGTCAAGATATTTTAATTAAACCATATCCTAATCCTGCATCGTATGTACAAGCTGTTGTAAAAACCCAACTTTTAGCGCTATACTTCATAGATGTAACAAACCGTAAAATGATTCAGTCTCATGCTTTTAACCAACTCAAATCCTATATATATATTTTTGTCAGAGCCTATATGTCCCCAAGGTGTTTAAGTTGTTATTTTGTTTTTTGTTTTTCAGTCTCCTGGTACTTGCTTATTGCAGTCCAATTAAAGTATCTGTGTATCAAAGCACAGTCTTGGTCTGCAGTAAGCCATGGATCTGAACCAGTCTGTAAGTGTAAGCCTTCCATAGCTGTTACTGAGGATGTTTTTCTGCTAACGGGGTGGGTAAACATACCACTAGCTTGTACTTCTTTATCATAACGTTACTTATATTTCCTGCATGGCCAGTTTTGTAGTTCAGCCTTGTCTGCTTCTTTCTTAGGGCACTGGAGATATAGGTTAGTTTTGTTTTTTTTTGTTTGTTTTTTTTGTTTAAAGCTGGGTATCTTCGACTGCATTGGCAACCATCGCAAATATTATTGGATGACTTGGTTGATTTGTACCATTCACTGGCTTTGTAGTGTGAATTCTTCAACTTCTTTTTTGGTGGACTAGTCGGCTCCTCTTCAGTACGTCCTATTGAAAATAAAAATCTCATGTGCTGACCACCCCATGCTGAACAGAGAACCTCCTTCAAAAGAAATACATACACATACTATCATTCATGGAAGCAATCGCAGAAAAGCTGTCGTCCCTGGACAAGATGGCAAACTGCCTCATGGGGCTTACAGGCCTTTTTTTTTCCCCCTCTCCCCCAATTCTGATGTTTGGCCCAACAGAAATGAAAGCCTTTTTTTTTTCTTTTTAAGCAATATGTATTATCATAATGCTTTTAATTTTGACATAATACCTTAAGGCCCTTTCTAAAGGCCCTCCTCCTTCAGATGAGTCTGTGTGTGCAGTGTGTGACTGGAGTACAGGTGAACAGGACCCTGGGGCCCTGCTCTCAATGTGGTTGCATGTCAGTTAAAGCTGTCTTTCTCAGCTCTGGTCTTCAGAGCACACGGCATTGCCTGTTTTCCATGTCTTCTTCTCCAACACGTGATTTGAATAAATGGGTTGGCTCTTTTAGCAACGCAGCAGGCTGATGGGACCCTTGCATTTAAATCTGTTCTGCTGGAGCATGGCAACATGGAAAACATGCAGGTTCATGTACCCTGAGAACCAGCGCTGGAAAATTATGAGTTAAACGATATCTCTCTGATCCAAATGACCGATTAAATTGCTGTATCTGTCTATAAAGTTGAGGAAACACCACAAAAGTGTTTTCTTCCAAATAGATAAATTGTCTGAATCAAGTCGATGGCAGTCGGTTACATTGTGTATGGAATACTCTACCTGGCTTGTAACTGACTAGAACTGTGATGTACAGATGATGTATTATTAAATCTGAAGCAAGTAATGCAATGATATTAGGATACAGTTTTTGTATTTTTATTCTTGTATAAGGTTATTGATGGCTATTGTTTAGCCTATAGTTCATTCTGTGTTATTTAAATTCTAATATATGAATCATATTTGGATTGAAGTCATGTTCAGGGGCCATGTTGTGTATGTATTGAGATGTAAAGCCTTTGAATGTGAATAATTATTGTAAACTATAATATTTTACAGCTTTTTTTCTTACTATATCATACATTTTCTATTTGCTCAGTGATTTAATCATATTCTGATAATTTAATGAATCTGTTCATTCTCTCTCTGATTATTTGTGCGCTAGGTCAGTAGATGTTGAATGATGAATTTTCCACTTAATGCTTGGTAGTCCAGTAATTAAAGCATGTAGGGATTTAGGCATTCAGATGAAAGCCACGTGTCCTGTCGTCTGTTAACAATCTTGGTCACGACAAACGGCGTCTAAGGCGGCGACATCTCTCGTTCTGCAACATGTAAATAAAGAACCAGCCCATTATCAGTGCCTGTGCGTTGTGGAATTTTATTCAACGTATACCGGACAATGCATGAAATGCTTTGGACATATTATACCTTTACGGGGACGTCACTAATTTTACGGGCTCCATGTTTTAGATATTCTGTCATGAAACTTCAGAAGATCGTGGTGGGTAGGGCTACTTATTCATTGTAATCATTTATGCCAGTGTATTCGTACTGGTGGATGGGGTTAGTAGGAGTGGCCGAGACAGCCTACTTCGCATGAGTCGTGGACTCCGACACGGTGGCTGTGGCTTCGATATTTCCTGTCAGCCGCACGAGTAGACAGAGCCGAGGCGAGGGCGGAGGAGGCGAGGAGAGGGATGGCCGAGAACAGCTCCGAGACAAGCGGCTCCGTCCACCGGAGGTGTTTGGCCCATTCTCCCGGGGAGAGAAACATTTCAACCGGTGTCGGGGCTTCCAAGTGGATACGGTTAAACGTCGGGGGAACGTACTTCTTAACAACGAGACAAACGCTGTGTCGAGATCCAAAATCATTTCTTTACAGACTGAGCCAAGCTGACCCCGAGCTCGATTCAGACAAGGTAACCGCTAAGCTAGTGGAGCTAGATAGCGATGTATTAAAGAGCGCAGTTGTTTAACTAAAGTTTGCGTTAAATATGCCAAACTATATTGCGACGTTTAGTTTGCATTTGAATTACTAAGTTTAAACATTGAATTGTTTTTTTTCAAATATTCAACAGAGAGAATAACTGCAAAATTCTCACCGCTGACGCGAAATTTCGCTGCTAGTTAGCATTAGCTCAATAGTTAGCTAGATTCCGACAGTCACCTCATGACATGTTATTGCTGCTAGGTTTTTCCGTGTATGTGTCTCATTTTAAATAGGATGCAATTGCAAACCAAGCATGAAACTGAGCAATGGGTTATAGTTGATTTACTGTAGTTTTATCCAGAAGGGAAATGTGAATTCGTCACATTCACATTTGGAAACTTTCCTTCTTCTGAGGCCGTTGCATCGTACTCATCGAGGTGTCAAATGTCAGTTAGGAATAAGACAACTTAAATTTTGACTTGAGCGAAATGAGAGCAAAACGTTACTCCATCACACTTCAACTTTTACATAGACGCATCAATGTATTGTTTATCATTATATTGTGTTATAACTGTATTGAAATTAGATGGATTTTCAACGTTGCCATGATTCACTGTACGGCTGAACAAATAGGCTACAGCCAAATCGACTCTTGAGGTTTCTGAGGTTCTATTACTTGGCACAAGTCAGCTTTTTGTCAGTTAGTAAATCTCCTCTAATAGATATACAGGCTGTTGGTAGGCGCTGCTGACATCTCGGTACTCAGGATGAAGTCACTCATCTGAATGACTCCGTAGTCCAGAGCATGATTGTCCATCTGCTCATTCAAATACTAGAGCTTGTGTGCTTTCAGGTCCTGTACCACCAAATTCAGTGCTTTCTGCCTCCGTAGTTTTATTTGTTTTTCAGCCTTCATTTTCCTGCCCTGTTTTTCATTGTTTGTATCTGCCTGCACATTCTAATCTCCTGCATACCTCCTGTCCCCCTTTTATGCTGAGCTGGGGCCGCAGCTCATCTCGTATTTTCATGCAAATATCTTAATCTCTGAATAATCGGCTTGCTTTTTTGTCAGTTTATCCTTGATAAGCAACGGATCAGTCCATCTCAATCCTTTGTCTTAAGTGTACATCGCACTCTAAAGGCAGGATTAGATAGCTCCCAGGTTGTCGCTGCATATTTCACCACCTGCCTCTCTGTTTCAGACTTTTTGCGGACATGATTTCATCTTATTTGCAACTGAGCACCTTGCATTTGAATAGCACAGTAGGCAGACTGACACATCAGCGGAGACTGAAGATTTAAAAAAAAAAAATCTTTTTTGCAGTTTTGTGTTACCTAGCCAAGCAAGTAAGTAGTTTGTTTCTCAGTCACGCAGGCTGACGTGCTTCAGCAGGACTCTTGAGGAGAGCTGCATTATTCATGTTGTTGACTGGAGCTTCTTTTGCACTTTGAGGTAGAACCGGGTGAAAGTGGAGGAAATGCAGTCACATGCACGGCCATAACGGTGGGCAATCTGCTGTTCAGAAGTGTTGTTGTGAAATGCTCAAAGGCAACACTGACAAAAGCCAGTGTCTGCCGTCTCATGGGGCAATCATGGAGTCACCTTGGTGTGTGCGTCTGTTGCACTGACGGATTCCTGCTCTCAAACTCCTCAGCTCAGCACCACTCAAATAGAGACGCTGCTCTCTTGCTTTAAGAGCTGCATCAATTTTTAAAGCGGCCCATCACAAAGGATTCTTGTTCTTTCACCATCTTGTTCTTTTCATACTCACATTTATCCATTTGCTTGCTGAGGAAGTTCTCTCTGCGGCACAAGTGAGGAAAAAAATACAGCTGCATTTAATACCATATTCAGGTTGTACGTCATGCCTGGCCACACTGGGAGGAAATGTAAATATTTAACGTTGGTATCATCTCCTACTGCACTGTCTCTCACAGCAAGTCCCTAGCAGGACACTGCAGAGAGTTATTGACAGATTAGGTGTTACTTAAATCTTATTTTATCACTTTTATTACTCTAAAGTAATCTGTTTAAGACTGTTTAAACATCTGCAAGTGACCATTGCCCGGGCGACAGCAGATTAGTTTAGATTGTGGACTTTTTCCACTATGTGTGGTTTATACCACCAGACAAGTAAGACTCATAAAAGCTGTTCACTCTTCTGTCACAAATTGCTCTGAGAAAATGACAGTATGGCAAAGATTCTCCAAGCCTTGGGAATAAGTTTTTCTAACTTAAATTCAAATTTTAGTGCCTAATCTTTTTTTAAATACAACATAGTTTTGCATAATATCCATGATGCAGTGTCTGCATTATTTAAAAGATGAGGACCTGTTTCACGATGCCATTACTGCCTCCACTCCGGAGGGACGGCTTGCTCCTTCTCCACAAAGATCAGACTTCCACTTGGCTAAGTGGCCACAGCCATGTGACTCAGAATTTACTGCAACATCTTTTAAGCTCTGCTTCTGCACAGGGCCGGCGCTCCACTACGACGTGTGACGGCATAGCAGCATTAAAACACCTACTTTCCTTTTGGTCTTGAGCTCAGCAAGACTGGCCTCTCATGACGGTGTTGGCATGACAATTTTTACTTATTGGTAACTATTTGTCATTTTTGCCATGACTCTGCAAGCATTTTTGGCCGGAAATGCCTCCGATATCTCACAAGTTAACAGATGGACCCATGCTCCATTTAAAGCACACCCTTCATGTTTGTTCGATAAAGGATTGGCTTTGAGCATTAATGCATCTGCAGAAATACTGATTAGACATGGTGTGGTTAAAGGGTGGGCCAGCGTGGTATTTCCTGTGGGAGGATATGTATTGAGCGTTGTAGGAGAATGATAAGGTTCATACATAACACTTCCTCTGCTGTGAAGGCCTTCGGATTGACTTGTTTACCACAATTTTAACTCATCATTGTCAGAGCAGCTTTTGCGTAGACCCCGTTCTGTGTGAATGTAATACTTTGAAAGCTAATTTTATGAAAAACAAAATCATCAAAAACCCAGAATGCAACTTGACATTGACTAAACTGACATCGGCTGTCGACAATGTTGTTGTGTATTTGTGTTTTTTGTCCGTTTATTTGGCTCAAAATTACGTTTTACATACATTTAAGGCATGTCTTGAGGTTCTCTCCTCAAAGTTCTGTGTGTTTGTGTGTTTTTTTTTTTTTAATTTCCAGCGCGCTCTCCATTCTTCCCCGTCTGCAGAGCGTCCCAGCAGCATCCTCCCACTGTCTCCACCCCTAGCATTTGTTGCCCACTGTTCTCCAGCCTGGGTCCCCAGAGAAAGCCTTTTGTTTTTCATTTACATAACACTGTCCTCTTTGTGAAGTGGACCTGTATAGATGCCCCTGATAATGTACTATCTCAAATGGGCCACAGTCATCCCAATTAGGCCTCCATGGACTTGTACGATCCCAGGATTGAGTTTGGGGAGGGGGGGGTTGTCCTATAACTAACCTCCTTCTTAAGTTAACACAGATGTACAGTATTTCTAAGTTCTTCGTCAGTGGGAATAGACTAATGCAGTTTTGTTTTAAGCATCTGTTTCCCAAGAACAACAGTGGTTTTACATGAGATTGAAGCTTAAGTCTTTGTCGGTGCGTGCATGTTGACTTGTCAGATTAAAGTCTACCCATCTGAAGGAAACGCCGGCTCATTTCTCTCACTGTGACAAGCCAGCATGACTGAAGTTACTTTAAAAGGAAAAAAAAAGTCTACAGAAAGGTTTGAAGCACGAGTAGCTGTCTGGCTTTTGTAGACTCAGGTTTGCAATGTGCATTTTGGAGGTTGGGGGAAAAAACACAATATTTTCTGTTTTAATTGTGAGGAGAAAACCATCGAGTCGGTTGTACTGCTGCCGTCGGCCATGACAACCCTATGCGTTCATTTGTTGCCTTTCTTTAGGGGTTGATAAACACCTGCAGGAGCCACCGTATATCTCAAGAGACCCCATAGGAGGACGTTACAAGACCAAAGTCAACTGTGCATTATTCCTGTTTAATATGTTACGAAGCGGGCAAGCTTTCTAAAACATTCAAACATTTTGGTTTATTTTGCACTGTAATATCGTCTGAAGATCTAATTGTGGCATGTGTGTGAATGATGGCGAACACATTTAGTGAAGCTTCATCTATGAGACGGAGATGGTAACGATAAGGCTGTGACTCGTTTTTCAGCCACTGACGAGTAACGTAACAGAGATTAATAAGTTGCGATTGTAACGCATGTGTTTCCCCAGTAATCATTATAAAGAGCAACAAAGTAAATTTCTGGAGAATCTAAGCATGCCTAATTAGAGTTATTGCAAGAATCAGCCAGATTTTCAGATTTCTATCTGGATTTCCATCTCCAGAATTACTGCCTACACAGGGGAGATGGAGACATTATCATATTCCTTTCATTGGATAGCAACAATGAACAGGGGAGCTCTTCTATTTTTCTTTGCTGTATTTACTCTTCCTGGGAAAGCTCCTTGCCACAAGATGGGCAGAGCCTGGAATTTGTCATTTGAGAAGAATTACAAGTTGGTTTCGTGTTTTTCTTTTGTATGTTTTCCAGAGGCTGTTTACTGGAAAGTTTAGAGTAACTGAGCGATGAGATCTGTTTGGTAGGTTAGACCTTGTCTGTGTCCTCGGCACAGATTTACCTCTACACCTGCTTAAACTCCATTGACTATGTAAGTGTAAGAAAACTGACACAAGGCATTGCAACCAGAATTTGAGGCCCTCTGGGCTCCGGTGGAATATTTTTGTTTCAGAAAAGGGGTCAGTCAGCCAAGAGGGCTTAAAGATTCATTACAAAAGAAAATGCACAGGGGTATTTTCTCATTATTGGAAAGATTAATGGGATTTTAGCTGAATTCATCTGTGAACAATTAAGGCAACCATGAAGGCACATGTGCCCATCTGCTAATGTTTAGCTTTTTAGACACGAGATAGAATGTTTCAATGTATTACCATTGTGGTGTAAATTGTTTCATGTTGGATCAATTGATCATGGGACTTCCCTAGAAGCCCAAAACATCTAGGGTTTTATGATTAGTCTTTTCTTTTTTTTTTTAAGTCATGAATGTTCAATTTTAAAAACGTCACGTTGTGTAAAACTAATAGAAGGAAAAATGGCTGCTGGTCAGCTGTCCAAACTGAAGCAGACTAAAAACTAATTGTGGGTTGAAAGCCAAGGTGCTTTCTTGTGCTTTCCTCTGTGGAGTCGGCCTGCTGTTCCAGATCTTTTTCTGTTCTGCTCTAATTGTTTTAGCCTGCTCCAACCCCACGAGAGGCAGACAGTCTAATCACAGCACAGAAGTAGGGGAATACCCAGTGGTTGTGAAGAAATCGGAATGAAAGCCAAAGCCAGTGGGAGCACTGAGCTGATATCCCAAAGCGCTGGTGTGGGGCTCTTTGTACACGTGTCAGGTACCTTGAAGATGATCGGGTCAGGAGCCGAAATCAAAAGTCTTCTTTCTTTTTTTTTCCTTTCTTGAGTTGTGATCATTAATAGGCATTAGGATCTGTGTTCTGCTAAGGTTAGGCTTTCATTAAAGCAGATGCCTGCAAGTCCATGGATTTGAATAAAAAGGACAATACAAACCATTTCTAATATCAGGTGATGCGTCTAGAAAATAGAACTTTTCACCCGGTGTGCTGGATCCAAAATTGTTTTGTTTTTTTACACATTTTGCTTTGTGAAAACTAACGCTGAATACAATGTTTTTTGTTTGTTTTTTATTCATAGGATGAAACCGGTGCCTATCTCATAGACAGAGACCCCACATACTTCGGGCCAGTGCTTAACTACTTGAGGCATGGCAAATTGGTGCTCAACAGGGATTTGGCTGAAGAAGGTAAAATCTCACCCCTTTTTTTTTTTTTGCTTTTAAATTCACATTGTAAAGAAAATAAATGATTTGATGCAAATTATGATGATTTCCAGACCTCAGTGATGACAACAAAATAAAGGAAGTCCAAAGGGAAGTTTGCCATAATTGTGTGTTGGTGGGCTGTTTCTAGGTGTGCTAGAAGAAGCCGAATTCTACAACATCACATCGTTGATAAAACTCATCAAGGACAAGATCAGGGAACGCGACTGCAAAACATCACAGGTAGAAGACTCCCCACGTTTAGATGTGTCCCTGTGTCTTAACCCGTGACGGCGTGACGTGGCCCGAGCGCGCAAACGGAAAGTTTGCTTGCTGCGTTGCCGTATCCTGTTTGCTGATGAGTTCATGGCTTTATTTCAGGTTCCAGTGAAGCATGTGTATCGGGTGCTGCAGTGCCAGGAGGAGGAGCTGACGCAGATGGTGTCCACGATGTCTGACGGCTGGAAGTTTGAGCAGGTAAATCTCTCCCCGCCGGGCCACAGCAGCCGCCCTCCTGTCATGTGCTTCACCCACCCTGCTATGCTCACAGTGACCCAGAAAAGTCTAATCCTCAGTAATGGATTAACAAGCCAAACAGCAAGTCGCATCTCTCTCAATGTCCGCATACGTGATCCGAGCATGCCTTCTGTACTCTGATTGGTCGTTGCAGCTTGTCAGTATAGGTTACGGGCGGGCCCACCAGTCAGAGTTTCTGCTGATTGTGTCAAGGGAGGTGAAGGGAGAGGAGTCTGCTTTGCCAAACAACAGCGGAGAGGTGTGTCCCACAGATTTCTGTCCACGGGCTGGTCACTGCATGGTCCCCATGTTGTCCACACACACTCCCGTTGGCCCTTGTTTGTCCCAAGTAGACACACTGCTGTTGGTTGTTGTTGTTGTTTTGTTTGGTTTTGTTGTTTTTAGCTGAATCGTTTCAGTCCTCATGTCTACTGCTTGCTCACTAGTGAAGCAAAGGGAACCCGACACCTTTTTTTTTTTTTTTGTCTGTGATTTTTATTTTATTATTATTTTTGTTTGATTCATTGTGCATTTGCGCTTTAAGGGGGGCAGCAGTTGCAAAGTCCTCACTTGGGGTTGTAATACAGCCCAGTCTATTTTAAAGCTGATGTGTTATCTCTCTGCTGTGTAGTTTGACATATTTAGGCCTTTGAGCCATTCATTTTTTTAACTGAAACATACAGAGTAGTCTTTAGGAATATTTTCCAGTGAAACGCCACATGTTTGGGTGTTAGTGTATATGTGAATGAATGTAACATGGAAGCACTGCAGCTCCCATCCAAGTTCAAATCCCACTAATCTCCTTATGCAAGTCAGCTGGGGAAACTGAGAATCACTCCTGATGCAGAGCTGAAAGCTCAACCCTCTCCAGGGGAGAGTCCTCTGGAGAGAGCAGCTTTAATAACCTGTTTCTGTTTAATCATTCTAATAGACAGCGACTTGTTAAACTGTATTTTCTTCAAAGTTTTTCGACTTGCAACAAGTTGGATAGCTTGCATTGTGACAGGTTCTAACTCCTCAAGCTTATTTGGTCCTTCTTACTGTGTTTTCTGTCCAATGTTGGAGCCGGCTTAACAGCACTTCTCTAGCAGCAGTGCCTAATGAGGCAATACGTGTCTGAACATGTACACCTGAGCACAGACAGTACACAAAGTTGGCATAACACACACACACTTGATGTTAAACTGGCAAAGATGGAGGCCTCAGTGTATTTAGTCTCTTTTTAGCATTGAGTGAAGTCCTAAAGTACAAAAGAGACTACCATCATGTGTTTTTGGATTAATATGAAGATAAATTGGTAGGATTGTTCACATAATTCCTTATGCTGTTAGACATTTTGGCTACTCTAACGCCAAGAAGCAAAGCCTAACCTGCATGTTTTGATGGCTTTCAGTAATGCTGCTGAATGCATGGCATGCTAATAGCTCTGCAGATGTTGTCAGCATTATGCTAATACTATGTGATATTTTGAGTGGCTTAAAAAATTGTAAAGGGTTAGCTTAAAGTGAGTTTTAGCATGGGATGCCTTTACATTTCCTGTTGAGTTACTATAGTTTTAATACCATCAGTTGCTCCTTTCATGTGGAATCGGGTCAGATTGAGTGAAAATCACCATTTTTCCATAAAGGTCCTGCATGTTTGCCTTGGTCCCCCTCTCTGCATTTTAATATCATTTCCTTGATTGTCTGCTCCTTCTCGTTTTCTGTTAAGTGTCCTCTACGCTTTTCCCCTCTGATATTCATCCCCATATTTTGTGAAGCAGTGCTCATTTTATTCCTGGGTGACTGATGATCTCTGACTGCCTTTTTTCTTTACATATGGATTATTTTCAGGTCCCCAAAGCATGTAACAATATACTCTCATTTAAATGCCTTTAACCCCACACTTTTTAGTGCATCTGTAACTATTTCCAACTGTTCTGAGCCTCCGAAAAAAGGTTTTAGGTGTGTCTTCATTCCTGCTTAAGTCAGCTGGCCTCATTGGCCTTGCTGTATCATAATTACACAACTATGCCGTTTCAGGATAAGTCTGTGGATTTGCATCACCCGGGCCTCATATTGATATCCATGGTTATCTATAAAGGCAATAAATGTCAGGCACCTAGTCCCTAGAGCAAATGCTAGGATGACAGAGCTCATATTTGGGTGGCTCTGATTGGAACTTGCTCAAAAGTTGTTACAGATCTCTTCCTGCACTAACCTTGTGCTTCTGATTTGGTTCTTAATTTTTAAACGCAAGGCTCCCATAGTTAAGTCCATAGTGGCCTATATTTATCAGTCTATGGATAACTTTTCCTCTGCTCTGTTCCCCTTTCTTTCCCTAGCTGGTCAGCATTGGCTCCTCTTACAACTATGGAAATGAAGACCAAGCTGAGTTCCTGTGTGTGGTCTCCAAGGAGCTGCACAATCAATCCTACGGGACCAACAGTGAGCCCAGTGAAAAGGCAAAGGTAAATCTGTGGCAAAAGGCTCGCTTAAAAACCATCAGTAGAAAACGCAGGTGAAAGGTGTGTGAAATTGTGAACTGTGGTGAAATTATAAAAGTCTCTTTCACCTCAAATGTATTAATGAGAGAGCGCCACACCGTGAAGGTCCAGGCTTTCTTATAAAAAAGGAAAAAAAACACCGTCTGAATAAACCAATTCCTGTAATCGGCAAAAGAAAATGGATCTGTCTTAAGTACATTTCTGACACTGTACAGCTGCTCTGCCGTCACGTGTCCGGGCAGCCGTTATTTATTTGAGTTTTTGTTAGCCATTGTGTTGAATTTGACCCAGAGTCCAAACTGCGTAATCCTCACAAGGAGCTTTAAGGTAGCACAGGTCAGTGGTGTGTTGATGAGCTTTGGCACTTTTCTTGGCTTTGGGGGGGGGAGTGTGCAGTCGGTCAGTCTGAAGAATTCACACTTCAGACAGCTGCTCATGAATCCATTGTTTGTTTGTGTATGTGTTTTAATTTGATTTTTTTCTTGTTTATTGAAGTGATGAAAAGCAACCGAGGACACTGAATCCTAACTTGGTTCTTGAATAAGACAGATTTGATCCTTCTTATATTATTAATGTTTTGAAATCTAAAATTCTTAATTGTAGACGTTGTAACAAAACATTTTTAATTGTTCATACATGGCACTGTATACCAAATGAATAAAACCTGAATCTGATAGAGGATGTGTCCTTAGATAACGGTTTTTGTGGTTTTCACCCTTTGAGTTTTTGCATTGCTGTCATTCTTCTTCCTCTCAATGCAGCCTCTTAGCTTTGTTGCTCATCTCATTTTCCTGTCCATCATCTGACATCTTCATTCATTTCCACTGTTTTACACCACGCCTTTTTTGTCTTATGTGCTCTCTGCATGCTGCATGTTGCTCAGAGCGAGGACGAAGAGACGGATTATGAAATGAATGAGTCTGATTAGGTTGAGCTGCTTTTGCACACTGGTGAGCGCTCAACTGCTGGTAGCCTCTCCACAAGACCCTCTCAGTTAGCCCCCCCCCCACCTCCCCTCATGCTGTCAGCCTCCCTGAAAACCAGTCCCATTTGTTTTCAAAGAACGCAGGAGTCACCATGAGACACTTAAACCAATTCAAAGTCTCAGAATCCAGGCTGGAAATCAGCTTCGGACAATAGTCTGGAAGCCAAAGTTCCAACAGAGGCCAGATGACTCATGCCGAGACTGGATACTTCGCTGCAGGTGAAGCTCTCTTTGAAAGCAGATGGGAAGAGCTCCATTACTTTCAGAACCTCAGAATTATTGACATGCTGGCAGATTTGGTTAATGGAAGGCATGCTGAATCATAAGCGGCTGCATTGTGATTCATTCTCTGTGAGACGCTCACAGGGAAAGGGGCTGTAGGAGGCAACCTCTGCTTTTCCTTATCAAAGCTAGTGATAGGCTGTAGGGTTTCATGGCCAACTGATATTTCTTAAGGTGGAGGCTACTCCTAAGTCCTGCTTTTGGTGGTATCATATTAACTGGGCCGTGGGCTGTGGTTGGAGTCATATCAGCAGCATATCTTTGCATCTCCAAGGCTGAACTCTGCATGACAAGGTTTCACCATTTCAAACGATAGAGCTTTTAACAGAACTCCAGATAAAACGGCATTTGACCGCTCTGGTTCTTTCAAGCCTCCCGGACACCGGCTCAGTTTGTCTGAAATCACACAACCGCTTTAATGTCTGAGTGCTGAGAGCAGAGAGGGAAGCAGCACTCACCGAGGCTGCACAGCAGACTCCTGTAAGATGGTAAAAAATGCCTGTCAGCCATGTTGTAATGCTCTTCTTTTTTTTTCTTTCCCGGGCTTTGCAGATTCTTCAGGAGCGGGGTTCCCGGATGTGAGAAGGACTCAGTATTATGAGCTCCAGGTGTTATGATGCAAACATATCATCTTCGTAGAAGAATGCTCAGCACAATGGAGATTTAAAGGAGAGGAGGGTGCATTTTTCTTTATTTTTTCCCTCTTTTTGTTTTTTTTAATTCTTAATGTAAATAAGCCTGTTTACTGACAATTTGTGCCTGTACATTTAAACTGGACCTTTTCAATTAGGGGCAAGAAGTGTTGTTTTTCTCTTTCTTTCTCTCTCTGCTGGCTATTTGAAAGGTAGTAATTGTAATCTACTAATCTTTTATGCTATAAAATGTGGCCAACATCATGTAAGGCCAATGATTCACTCAGGGTCATCTAATGAGTTAATTAGTATATTTCAACTCAAGGGATCAGTATGGTCTTCATAACTTAAAGTATCAAACCCAAATTCATTCATTTGAGATGTTAAGAAGGGAATTGTGCATTTTCATTGGTAAGAGTCAGGCTAAGAAATTTTAAATCCACCCAACAACCCAGTAATAAAATGTTTTTCCAACATTTTATGGCAGATTTGTGACCACAAAGATCCCATCTTCATAACAAGTTGTTAGTGACTAATCATTCTTATTTTTACTTTTTTAAAATGATTTTTGACTGTCTGAAAAGAACCATCGATCTTGGAGGAAAAATAAGTCACTGACTGTGTAGTTAAAGGGGCATTAGATATTGAAACTTTTATAAATCATTGGAAAACACCCTGCTATTAACAAAAACAACTTATTCTAACAAGAAATATTTTTATTGCAGCCTACCATACCAACCAATCTTAGATTCTTCAAAACTAAGTTACATATAGATGCTACACTCCGTGGGAAAATGAAACCTTAGTTGTGCCTACTTGAGATGGTTTTCGTTAGTGATAGTACAGAAAAACAAAAAGGAAAACTTTGATGGATTTGTATTGGAGAGCTCCTCGTGGATCTTTGGATAACTGCCAAAAAAATCAACCAATGTAATTTCCGAGTCTGTTAAACAGCTTTGTACTTTAGTTTGCCTCCCTTATCCTCCTTTCTGTAGTGACATCTGAGTTAAATACATTTATTTCTGATCTTTGAGGGAACGTACTTAAAAAAAAAAAAAAAATTAAACGGGAAGTTAAGTAGTGTTTGTGGACTGGAACTGTTGGATGTTGGTGGTGAAGGACTTTGTTCATATCATGAGGATTTTGTTTTCATGTAAATAATCCAAATTCAACATTGATATTTAACTCTTAAGACAAACTGCACGTTTTGTACACTGTATAGAGAACACAACTTCAATTGGAAGTTGTTTATACTGGATCTTTAAAAATGAGCAAATATTTACAATGTTGACTTCTGTTTTGCATTGTTTGTACAGGACTTGAGAGATTTTGACTTTGGGTTGCAACAGCTGATGCAGAATATGGTGTCTTTCTCTTAGAACATGCCTGGAACATGTTTTGATAACCAGTAACAAAGCTATACTTTGCTGGCTATGAAGTTGACTGTTACATTTTGTAAACTTTGTTTAGTTTTTTTGCTTTTTCCTCAGAAAGATGGAGTCCTCTTTGCATTTTGAATAGTTGAGTTCATATACAGCATAAGAAGCACTACAGTGGACAACACTGTGCACACTCCTTACAGGCTGAAATGTTGTAAATACTGCATTTTGAATTTTTTTTAATAGTTGTTTTCAGGTTTGATGTGTGATTTTTGATAGGTTGGATATTTCATTCACGATTAATCATTTAGTGTTGCCTTTTTCCCCAGTGACCAAAATCCAATGTCTTATGTGTATTGTACACATTGATCTTCGTGTCAGGGACAAGTAAACGTTTCTTAATGCTGGCACACTTTGTACATAAACTTAACTACACACAAAGCTCCATTTACTCACACGCACACCTACACACTTAAAATATTTTTGTTGTTGTTGAGGGAACAGGTATGGATGCATGTTTTTTTATTTTTAAATAATTCTAAACAAACACACGAACACACACAAGGGCTTTTAAAGTGCAAAATTCAAGATCTGCAAAGAAGTTCAATCAAAGTAGACTGGATTTCCTGCCAGAGCTAGGCTATGTTTACATTTGCTATAGTATTCTGAAGCCTTCCAATTATGCACTGTCTTGCACTCCCTCACACATGTTAACCTTAGTCTGACTTGTGTGACTGCACCAATGGCAACTAGCACTCTCTAGATAATCACTGACATGCTGACTTGTGTTGAGATACCCCATCCATCTCTAACTGCCAATGCTTGAGCGTTGCAGACAATCTTGTTTTTTTCACCCCTCGTCTGATAGCGGATATACTCATATTTACACTTTACTGACTTGGAGCTAAGGTTTATTTGTCTTCTTTTTAGAAATCTCTTGTGTTTGTGTTAGGTTTGCTTGGTTCAGTGCTAACCTTCTGATAGTTTCTGCTGAGGTATTAAACCGATTTAGCAGCTCCATTACATTTAATGCTCTTCTCAAACAGGTCGACTGGTCAAGTGTCAGACGTTATCATTCATCTGATGGACGAACTTGCTGACTGTAGCCTAATATTTTATAAGTGCCCAGTCTGTTTTGCGTTAGTCACTAACCACAGATCACTGTAATGCATGATTTGATTAACACGACTTGTAATCAGAGGGAATGAATGTGTCATTTTTCCTCATACAAACAGTTACAGTAATGAATATGGTTTCCATATCACTACATAGATCACTTCTATATGATCTTATGCAATGTTTAAAATGTACAAATTAAGTACAAGTTTTAAGGGATAGATCTATACGATCTTGCATAAGTAAACCCAATAAAAACGTTGTCATTCATCATTTGTCCTGTCATATTTTATTGTAAGACTTTAAGTTGGTAGTTTACTTCTTATAAGCGATTACTGTGCATGTTGGGGTCCCTTATTTAAAAAGACCAAGCCGTCACTACCTTCAAGATTTTAAATTAAGAGCGACCTCTTGTGTAATTTCGAAGAACGTTCTTAGAGCGCTTTTAGTCGCCCTGAAAGTGCCTGTTTTAATATCGGTGAGATTTTTATTTCTTCAATTGGTTTTCCTTAGTATGTGTGTTTTCTTATTGCAAGCACCAACTCGCGTTTACAAATGCTGCCCCTCCCTATGAATATGTTTGGTAACGGTACACAAAACGCCAAATGAAGTGGCGGTACACAGCGGTCGTTTTGGGTCTGCCGTCTAAACAAAGATGATGTATAGGACGAGATGGTGATCCCCCTCTGTGCGTCCTTCCGGAGCGTTAAATAACCCAACCAGCACCTGCTTTATGTGGCTGTCAAGGTTCAAATCAACATCGTGATCATTTCTAAACTCGTGTAGGTTTCAAGCATGAAGCTTACGTTCGTTTTCCAGGTGAACAATTTGTCACCAATATCAATTACAAATTTCAAAAGCTCCAAACACTCCAAATAATGTTCCAAAAGACTAAATCAATTCTTCCTGATATTTGAACATGCTTACTGTGAAGGCAAACCCCTTGTGGATAAACTGGTTGTGCGGTCGTCCTGGGATGGGATATGGGGGTGAGGGTGGAGTACAAAGCCGGAAGTACAGGACGGATAACTGTTTCGCTTCGCTGTTTCAGGCTCGAGTAGGAGCGGGTGGTTTTTCAGGAGGGAAACTTTACAAGGTTTAACAGGACTCGAACACGATTAATTCATTTCGCTTAATTACCAGACCAAGTGCGGCCGTACTGAGAGGTAGGAACCCAGCCTCACCGCGGAGACCGTAGTCCTGCCGTCGATCATCATGTTTTAACCGCTTCACTTTGCGCCATTTTCGCTAGTTCGTCAACGCATAAATGTGCGCCTCTCAGCTTTGGCGTTCTTTGTCCTTCTGTTTTAATGTTCTGTGACATGTCTTAATCGTGGTCATTATTTACACATTCTTGCACGCCGTACGTAAGTTCGAAGAACAATTTAGCATCAGACGGGCCACAGTGATTACTGTTGCCTCGTCCTAAATTGTACCCAAATCGAGTGCAGTTGCGCATTTTTGTGCTGCATCAGGCCGTGTCGGACGCTAACAGCGCCAGCGTCTGTTGAGATGTAGCACAATTCTGGCGCACATGAGTTAGCTTGTGGAGCTAACGGGCTAGCTTGCTAATGAAATAGCATTTGTAGTCGGTTTGAGAGCGTTCGCGTGGACGTCAACTTTTCACCTGCGCTCGGTGAGCACAAAACGAATGAAGTGCGAATCAAGGCACATCTTATTTCCGTGCTAGTTTCAGTACTGGAGTGCGTAAACATGAAAACGGGTTTGTTTGATGCCGGCCAAGCTTGCTAGCTCGTTTAGCTGTCTAGGTAAAGCGAATAAAACGCTGGTCCTGAACGTGATAGCTCTAAACTTGCAAAACACAGTAAGCGTCGTGTGTCACTTGGCTGTTTTGGGGTGAGGTTTGTGGTCTCTGCGGTGCTCCGGAGTCTTCAACAACAGTTTGTGGCTTCCTCTCGTTGCAGTAACCTGTAAAGCATAGATGCGATAAAAAACAGGAATTAAATTTAGTAAAAAATGCCTTAATTTTGCACATAAGTTGAATTTGATGGATGGGAAATCTCTCCTTTTCTTTAAACGAAGTCAAATTACAAGTCAAACAATTGCATCATAGGTCCGTGATAATCAACTTTAATGTCATCCAGGTGATCCTGGTCAGTTTCCCACAAGTAGTCAGCCGTCCTTTTTAGATAATTCACAGTACAGCAAACGGCGTGTAAACAGCAGCTCCAGATCAGGTTTTTTAACTTTTTAAAATGGCATTATTTTATTATTTTTATATTTCATCAGAGAAGGTTTTCTCTTTTCTCCGTGTCTAAAAAGCTCTGTCAACTCAACAGCTTTAGAAAAGAAGCCAAAGCAACCAAGGATGCATCTGTTTGTGGTCATCCCAGTTGTTGCGTAATTGGACTGGTTTGGACTGCCTCCCACAGGCACGTCTCCTAGCCCCGGGCGGCTGGTCACTCTGACCGGGTCAGCAGGCCAAACCTGTGGGATGTCTGTTCCCATGCTGTGTTTCCTAGAAAGTTTCTCTAAAAGGAAATATTAACGTGTGTGTGTGTGTGTTTGTGTTGACGCTGCTTTCATCATTGCAGGAGTCCACACATCATGTCAGGCATTGCATTGAGCCGACTCGCTCAGGAGCGCAAGGCATGGCGGAAGGACCATCCTTTTGTAAGTAGCGTCTCAGGATGTTCACTAGATACATTTAATGGTGTTTTTTTAACAACTTCAACTGTAAACAATAGTCTTTTTTTCCACTTGTTTCTTCCCTGCCAGGGATTTGTAGCTGTACCGACAAAAAACCCAGACGGCACCATGAATCTCATGAATTGGGAATGCGCTATTCCCGGCAAGAAAGGGGTAAAGTGTTCCAGTATCATGCATTTGTAGAAATGGTTTAATATTTTGATTTCCGACACAAAAGCCTTCATTTGTTTTAAGGCTTGAACGCGGGTGTGACACCACTTTATTCACCGAATGAGTAGAAAGTTGTTTTAAACTTAAGTGGCAACCACCTGTTTCCTTTTTAATGTTTTTTTTTAGTTTTCTTTCTTCTGTGAAGGAGACGTGCCTTTCTCTAGTGAGGCCTTTTAATTGATGGTATCTTCTCTCTAGACCCCGTGGGAAGGAGGGCTGTTCAAACTGCGTATGTTGTTCAAGGACGACTATCCCTCCTCACCTCCAAAGTGTGAGTCACTGTGTCCCATCTGCCTTTTCAACATGAACCCAAATGATTAAATCCTGTAAAGTGTTGTTTGGTGTGGGAGCTTCTTTAGTGGTGGATTATTTTACTAAGAAGAAAATAGTTGTTTTTTTTGTTTTTTTTATAAAGTGAAACTGTTTCTTTCCCCATTTTGCACGAGCAGTCATTCTTGTCCCAACCACCATTTGCATGTCTCAAGATCATTCATTTAGATGGATGGAACTAATGTACGAGTTTGATTTTGTTTGTAAAAGCCAACTAATAACGATCCAGCTGGAAATTAGTCAAAGTGATTCTCATCTAAAATGGTAGTCAGTGTGGGGAAGAAGAGCAGTACTCGGCCACAGGCTGAATATTTGGATAGGTTTGGCATTTGACAGATTGCTTAACCCTCCTTTTTCCATCTCTGAACAGTGTTAAAAAGGCTTTTTCTTTTTGTTTTATATCTGATTGAAAGTATTAAGACTAGTTAATACTACAGTGGCTGCAACTGAATAAGTTCATGTTAGCATTGGAATCCTCTTTTTCTCCCTCTGTTGCCTTTTTATGGAATATGATGGATAACCAGTAGACTTGTCATTTGTGGCTGCCGTTATGTGTATTCAAAGGATCTGTGGTTTTACAGGTTATAATTAACAGCACGGTGTCTTTTCACCCTATGATGCAAACTGGTCTGTTGGGAATGACTGCTGGTAGTTTTCTGTTGACAATGATTACCTTTATTATAGATCTAAAACTTTTTTCCCCCTTTTTTTTGGGTCTTTAGGTAAATTTGAGCCCCCGCTCTTCCATCCAAATGTGTATCCATCAGGCACAGTATGCCTATCTATTCTAGAGGAAGACAAGGACTGGAGACCGGCCATCACAATAAAGCAGGTTTGCATTGCCAGCCAAAAAGCATGTTCCTGGATAAATAAATCCATGTGCTTTCCACACTTTTTCTGCAGTATATCTGTAGAGGTGCAGATGCATTTGTATTTTTCTTGTGTCTGAAGTGTGTGTAGTGCTTTTATCTAAAGGGGTCACTATTGATCCAGAAACCTGAAAAGTCATGTCACCTGGCTACAGTGATATCAATATTTGTTCATGTGTTTTTTTTCCTTCATATCTGTAGATCTTATTAGGTATCCAGGAACTTCTAAATGAGCCAAATATCCAGGATCCAGCCCAAGCAGAGGCGTACACAATCTACTGGTGGGTAACGTTTAACGCCTTCCTCACCCTGTTGGACAAATGTGACCGGTTAATGTTCAGTGGAACAGGCTTCTTTCAAATCTTTAAACGGACATTTTGAAGAAACAGAAGCCTGTTCGGGTACCGCAAAGTTACATATCTTTCTGTCAGACAGGTTTCTACTAAGAATGCCCCTACATGGCGTTTTATTTCTTTTTAATCTGAAATTTCTTCTGCTTTGATATTAATTGATTAGACTTCTTTGCGCTGACTGGTCCCCACAGTGAAACTGTAAAAACCAAACGGTAGAATGTAGAGATTGCTTGACTGTATTGGGATGATAGCAGTTTTCTGTGGGCCCCTAAAAGTGCCAAAGACTCTGTTTTTCCTGACATTGTGTCAGACAACACTCCCAAGAACTAACTTCTTTTTTGTTGTCTTTTATCTATTTCAGCCAAAACAGAGTAGAATATGAAAAAAGAGTTCGAGCACAAGCCAAAAAATTCTCCCCCTCGTAATGGGCGAAGACTCGGCAGAAGGAATGGGTTTAACAAGAAGCACCTCCCCGCTCGGTCTCTCAATGAATGTGCTCCTCTTACATCGGGACTTGCTTAAAGACTTCTATTTAAACTCCACACATTCTATGCCATCCGTTCTCCTCTCATCTATCCATTTTTGTTAATTGCCGGTTGGCACATAATGCCAGGAGAGGAAGGGTGCTTCAGCACCCTGCTCATTTCTTTTTAAACATAGTTGTCTTATGTGGTTCAAGGGACACAGCTTCAGTTTCATCAACTCCATGCAAGCGGGCTGTCATCCATGTTCATGGAAGGAAATATCCTTGTTTTTATTTTTGTTTCACAGGGTCTCTTCCTTTTTTTTCCTTTTTTTTTTGCTTCCCTCTTTATTTTCCATAAATTTAATGTAAAATTAGCTTATTTCATTGTCAGTATTTGAACTGCTGTATAATGAATGGCACTTTTATACTGTTGTATTTCACTAGTGTCTCCTAGATGGTTCTGTCTCCTTTCTTTTTCTTTCTTTTTTTTCCCCCCAGGTTTTCTATTCAGCATGCTGTAATATACGATAGAATCTGCTGCCTTGGCTGTCTTTTTGTTATTCAAAGTGTTTGCTATGGAATAAATAAAAATGGCCACAGTGACTGAGGCAGGTAGGCTTACTTCTGTATCAGACTTTAAAGTTATATGGTGCTTTGTTCATGTATGTGTCGGCTTAATAAAACTTTCTACAAAATGTTTCACTTTTATTGAATGCATACAATGTACATTTCATCTTTGATTTACACTCAAAAAAATGTGTACATTCAGAGAAATATCTCCAGCAGATTCCAACATTACACTCATTTGATTTTTATTAAGCAGTTATTTTACACCACATGCATTTTCAGCAGAAGCATCACTGGCTACTAGAGTGTGTACAATTTTCTATGAATACTTGTATTTGTGTGAAAAATGGGCTTTTATGGGCTTCATGCCTCCGCTTCCCCGTCGATAATCCCTATCTGACAGCGCTCAGTTTTCAGGCTCTTGAGGTCTGCGGCGACAGAGCCGGCCTGCTGAAAGCAGCTCAGGGTGCAGTACTCATTGCAGTACCAGCGGGGCTCCTCCAGGGACGAGCTGCTGCTGCTGAGCCAACAGCCTGAGTCTTGGGCCAGGCTGCCTGTCAGGGAGCACAAAGGGAAAGTTTCCACAGAGCTGCCCAGAGCTGCGGGCAGCCCCATGCTGCCGTCTGTGTGCCGGGGGTCCTGGACGTGAGCGTCACACAGGGGGCCGGGTATGTTTCTATACGCCCGGCCTTCCATCGGCAGCTGCAGAGAGACGGGTGAGCGCGCGTCCTCCGGGACGTCTACACACTCCATCAGGGTGTTGATTTTGAGCGTTTCCTCTACTTTCAATATGCCTGCTGTGCTTTCTTGCGTAACGACCCAGCTCTGTAAGCGTACAGCAGCGGTCAAAGGCAATCTGACCTACTCACTGGTGTTTTCCACAAAAAGCCCAGACTTACCTTAAAATCTCCTTGGCAGTCTGTGTAAAGTGTGTGGAAGTAGGGAGCTGGAGTAGGGATGAAGGTGATCTGCCTCCACCTGCGTATGGTCAGAACGCCGAAATTAGACATCTTTTTTTTTTTTAACTGGCATCATGGGTCCATTTTGAATGATGATTTAGAGCACGATGAAATAAAAGAGGGCCTTACTTTTTTACAGAAACGTAGCATAAAAGTGAAACGAGGATGGCCACCACACATAGGACGGCAAACACCACACACACTTCAAAGGCGAACAAGTTTGTTGGGGCACCTGTGCAAGGATGGACAGAGCTGGACACGTTTAGAAGCTGGGCCGTGGCTCTAAAACGGGCATTTCAAAGTGTGGGTTACACGCATTAGGTAAAAATGATGAGATGAACCACAAAATCTAGATTTGAGAATCACCCTTCACAGCTGCCTCTGTCCTCCAGGAGACCTCGGGGGACCAGTCGCTCCACTGCCCCATGTAGTGAGCCATGTTTGGACTGGACCGCACTCGCGCTGCATACTCGGTGTCCGGTTCTAACCTCTCATCGTCCACTGAGTACTTTTTACTGTCCGTGTTAATGTCGTACACCACGACCTGAAGGAAAACAGAACATCTGGGTTCAGCCTCACCAGTAAGCCGAAAATAAATAATCTTATAGAAATTTAAACTTTTAAAAGAAACTCAATTATTTTATGCTTTATGTGTGTTTTGGCTTTTTTTTTTCTCTCACTGTCAGAGGTATCAGCACTGACGTCTATGGTGCACACAGTAGAGACTAAATGTTTTTGTCTTTGCTAAATTGAAATTGGTATGAAATCAAATTCTGGGGCCTGGTGAGCGATAGAGTACAGCGTACACCAAAAAGGTCTCTCCAGACCAGGTGGCCTGCGGCCTCTTTCCTGAAAACACTGTAAAAAATCTTTTTACAAATACAAGTGATGTTTAATTTTGTGTTGTCGGTCATTTAATCGAAAGCATCTTGCCCAGCTCAGGCTTACAGCGTCCTATTCAGCAGGACCCAGGTCGAATACATCAAAAGAACCGTGTGGTTATAGCTGAAATGTGAACTTTTCCTGCTATTTCAAGTCAAGCTATATATTTGATAAACCTCTAGAGGAAATAAAGTCGCTCCAGAGACTTTTATGCCCGTTTAATGGATCTGACCTTATGTTCATCTGCTGTTTTGTAGAATTGCAGCTGATATTGCAGGTTTTCCATCAGTCTGTTGAAGTGGCTGTATTCCTCATAGGTGCTTCTCCAATAGAACAGATGTTGACTGGAGCTGTGGTTAACAGTGAGGCCGCATGGTGCGTTGGGTTTGACTGATATAAAGAACAATTTAGGATTAAAAATGGTGCGCACCAGGGGGGGTTTGTACCCAGCTGTGAAAATAGACTAAATACATTTCTTACTGTGTTTCACAGGGGTATACTCCTCCACCAGTAGCTTGCAGGTTTCAGGCCCCTCGTCTATTCTGTGACAAAGGGAGATTTCGTAGATGTCCAAATCCGTGAATGTGTCTTGGTCATCATCTGGCTCTGCAGTGGTGGAACAGAAATAGCCCTCTGTGGTGTTTTTCAGCTCGCACATATATGTCTTTCTGTGAGGAGAAGAGAAGCAGTAATGAGAGAGGCAAATATAGTCTTCAAATGAAAAGTGACACGTAGCAAGTGACAAAAAAAACCACCTCACTTTTCAAATACTTCTGTGAACACGAGCCAGAAGGCGCCGTCTCCAAACGGAGCGTTCTCAGACAGCGTCATGTTCAGAGAGCAGGCGATGGTGAACAGGTAATTGTTCACACAGTGAATACAGACATCCTTTCCTAAATAAAAGAAACAAAAACATACGAGATGTTCAGTTTTTCTTCGAGTGTCACCGCTCAAATGGAGGATTGAATTTACTTTTGATAATGCTACTTGTGACATGAAACCAAAGATTTGTCATGTCGTAGTTTATGACCAACTTTGTGGCACAGTCTATGGAAAAATTACAGTATTTGATTATTTTTGCCTCATTTGAATGATCATCTATTTGCATTAGCATAAGCTTCTCTGTTTTGAACAAATTATTTGAGATTACTGTGGTTCACAGAAACTTTTTGCACTCATTACTAAGTATGAAATATAGATGGGTATGAAATATAGATCATGGTGGCTTATCATATTATAGATAGAGCAGTGTAACCATGTGAACTTCAAGGTGCTCTTCTTCCTTTTTTTGTTTTTTTCACACTTCCTAGTCTCTGTGTCTATCCAGCACAAAGGGTTCTTTATGTTGGAGAACAGGTTCAGGTTTAAAGCAACAAAGCTGCACTTTTGAATCCTTTTTCTGTCATGAAAAAGTAAACTAACAAGACAGAAATCTCTACCAACTTTCATTGTTCATTAATCCCACAAATCTTTGGTTTAACGTTTAAATCATTGTATTATTACAATTTTAAGTTGACAGTTGGTTGTTATTTTCTAAAAAGAGGCTCCTGAATGTAAAATAGAAAAGTGTTATGGTTAGATAAACCTATGAAATGAAAGCCTAACCTGTGGTTGAGTCTCCTCGAAACCGTGTGTTGTTGGTTGACATGAGCAGAGACGCGATCAGCAGCATCTTCAGCCTCACCGCACAAAGCTGATCCATCACTCCAGTCACGTAAGACAGCTCTACTCTGATATCGACTCGTACTACGCGTAGAACTCGTGCACCAAAACTTAAATGCAGCTTGAGGGAGAGGGCGGTGCCACTCAGTTCTCACACCAGCATCCTGGAGCGACATGTGCTGTTTTTGAGAAAGCTGCTGATAATGACTGCGTGTGACAGTTTAACTAAATATAATACCAAAGTGATATATTACATCCTGTTTTGTTCTCATTAACTTTTCATGTATGTGTTTTGATTTTTAAGCGTTGGAAAACTAGAGTTTCATAAACAGATAACTCTTCAATTCTGAGACGCTCAATAACACTAACGGCTTGTAAATTAATTTAGTTTGTTCAAGAGATTTCTTGAGTTTAACAGGAGCTTGCTGAGTGCGACTTGAAGGTGGAGGTGGTATTAATGTTCGTGGGAGCCGTTCTGATTATTTGGCTGATAAGATGACAGAAATAGATCTTCGAGCGGAGCCCGACTTGTCGTGAAACAAAGTTATTCCACAAACCACATTATATGATGCATTAACTGTTGCTTGCAGAGGTAACACAAAAAAGTACTCCCACCGGTCCATCCGGTGGGAGCATACCTTTCAAAAGCATGATTTGTTTCCAGTAAGTCTAATTTAGAAATGTCCCCATTGCTGTTACAGTTAGTAATAATTGCATTCATATTGAAATAACAATATGAATATTTGCCATGCAAGGGGCTCATTGAGACCCCTATTTGAGCTCATGTCTAATTTCTGTTACTGGTACATGCTGTACATTAATACATACTGTATTACGTATACAGTCTGTATTCATTTAGTCTATAAGCACTTAATTACTGCACATCTTTGTTAGGTAAAGTAACAGCCAATACCTGAATATGTATATCACTATGTTGGAACATGTTGTCGTGATTATTGTGCAATCTACCAACATGTTGTGCAACATGACAGCGTTTAGTACACCGACAGAAGATTAGCTGAATGATGCTTGGTTATCGTTGCAATTCTGTTCTAGATAAGAACGGAGAGTGAGGCCCACAGCTTCCTTTAATGTTTGAGATAACATCGATTTAGAGATTGTCAATTTACACACCCACAGCCTGCATCCTTTTGCTTCGTGCTGTTTATTGATGATGAAGTAATTCTTTAAAGTTGTAAAGCTGATGTTGTACATGGTGGTAAGATGGAAGCTAAACAAAGTGACATGATTTCTGTGACCAGTAATCAACTAGCTTGTTAATACGAGCACGAGCCAAAGCAGAGGCAGCTAGAACACGTCTTGCATTCGCCGAACTAGACGTGGCGCTCGGGCTCCCGGGGCTTGGGTCCTGGTTCTCGGTCTGTGTCTGGGGGACGGGGCCTGGCGGGGCCTGGCGTGCTGTTGCTCATGGTCCTTTGGGGCACTCTGCCCCATGGTGGTGGGGGGCTCTTCTGGGAGGCTATCCTGGTTGCCTTCTGGGTTGGTGCCTGGTCGTGTTCCTGGGATCTGTGCCCGGGTGGCTGCTGGGGGACTGGGTCTATAGGGCTTCTCATTCTCATCTCTTCTCATTCTTTAACATACACACACACACTGTCAGTTACCCAGACGCACGGCTCCTTAAGCTTCTGTACTGTTGCTGCACAATTCTGAGAAGATCACTAATGTCCTGCTACCACTGTTGTTGCTTGTTTGTTCTTTTCTCTTCCCTGTGTCCTTTTGCATGAGCTCTTATAGGTTCTCCACCCAGATTGCCAACAAGGAACAGTTTGTTTTTTACAGACATGGCAGCTGGTTGTATAGTTTTGTTGTCTTTATTTTTCTTCTTATTTTTTTTCCCCTTTCTCTTTCTGTCTAAACGATCTCTCTCCTTTCCACTGCTCTTATTTCTTTCCTGTCCCTCTGTCAGGTTCGGTGTTATTGGACAGAATTAAGTTCACTAACAAAAATTAATAAATAAAGCAGTTTTGGGTAATCAAGGGGGGCTTTTCACCAACAAAGCGTCCCTTGGCAAAGCAAATTTGTTCAGCCTAGCATGGTACTCAGATTTCAGTTCTGCTGCCATAATGCTGAACAGGACAAGAGAAAAAAATAGAAAAAGAAAATGCATTCGATTTATTTGTCGCAAAAAAACGTTACATTTATTCACATGAGAAAAGTAGACGTTATAGAGATAAACGTTCATTTTGTAACTGTATTGTTACAGTTTTCAATCTGACCTAGACTGCAGTGAGGACAACACATGCCGTCTTAAGGGTTTTTCATTTGATTAGCACACATGATAATGTTAACGGTTTCTAAAAGGCAACAGTTGATAGTGTGCTAATGTCATTGCATTATCTTTGGTAAAGTTTGCTGCAGCTACCAATGCAAATGGCATCATCTCATGATTCAAAGAACCAGTTTTACGACTCACATGTCAGTATTGCTATCAAAAATATCCCCTCGTCTCTGATCTTACTTTACCACAGAGCATAAGTAAGGCCTATTCTTGGTTCTTGAAAGCCTCAGTTAAGGTGAACAACTCAAGTTAGAAATGAGTCTGAGATCAGGACTGATGTTCTAGTGAGATATTCTATATTTCCCCATGTACGTTTTTTTTAAATTGCACAAGAGTAGAGGTTATGATCGGCAACTTTATCTGAAACCTTTCAATCTGATAGTAAAGTTTGTTGGTTTTTTCATGTTTTTTGCAACTTTGATAGTTTTCATTTTATTAATCTATATGCTGACCAGATGTGGTTTGATGGTCTAAAATATCATGCAAACAAATCAGTAAAGATGGTATTAATGAAGCTTATAAAAATGTAGTTAAAGAGTACATATTCTGCATATATGTAAATATATGTACATATTTTCTTTTTACCTGAAAAATTAAATTAAAACAAGTGAACGTTAAACATAAACATGTTTATTCATACAATCCAACATGTAGCTACAGAGGAATGAGTACGCTTGTTCTACACTTGAGCCATTTTTTAATGCATGCATTGTCCCACTGGATGAAAGGATTTCCATAATCTCGTAGACAAATATTTAACCTACAGTTGAACCTTTAAAATTTTAGAATGGGGTTATTTGACTATATCATGAAAAACATTTGCTGATCTTGAATCTAATAGCAACAAATCTCAAATGAGTTGGAACAGAACAAACGAAAGCAGGCACAGTGTTACTTCAAAAAATTAGCCGGCGGTATATACTGAAACTAATTAGGTTTATTAGTAATGGTCAATGATATGGGGGAAGAAGCGCCTCAGAGATGGACATCATCGGTACTGAAACATCTACATAGGTTTATGAGCAGCATCCGCCCCTTTAATCTCTTTCTCAGGAAAAAGCTTTACATAAAACTGCGGAAATGCACACAGAACTAGAAACATCAGCATGGAGTTCCAGTGTTGTCAGTGCATCTTTTGAGATATATTGCTACCATCAAAATCAAAATTCTTTACATCATGTTGTGAAAACAATATTGGACAGATATTTGCTGAAATTTATAAATCATTGCATTATTTCTATGCATGGTGGCTCGGTCTTGGGGGTTGTAAAAATCAGTTGCAAAAATAACAAGACCTAAACAAACCTTTCTCTGCTAAAGGCATCCCATTATTATTTTTTTCCATCTTCAGTGTATTCTAAGTGTAATGAAAGTGACCCTGTGTCAAATTAGGGGTTTAAAATGTTTATTCAAATTTCATTTGTAGACCAGAGTTCTAGTTAAAGTTAAGCACTTGAGGCACACCGCCATGGTTCACTCACAGGCCAGTTTGCCATCAAAGGATGACAGAGTGATGGCAAAGGCTTGCAGGGCACACATGGGGAAACTGTAATCCATAGAGAAGACGTCTTCTGCCACACGACCAAACTGCATCACGATGTAATCATCTGTGAAAGACACAAAGAGGCCAGTGAAGGTGTCAAAGGCAACGATGACGTCCTGTGTTTTTTTTTCAGTGGAGAGTCAATTTACCGTTGTCAGGATGGATAATCTGGAAGTTTTTCACAGAGGCCTGTGTGACGCGTCCGTGAAAGTTTAAAACATACGACTGAGTCTGTTCATTCCAGCTCGGGGATTTGTTCACCAGTGTAACCAGCTTGTCTGTTTTACCTGTTGCATGGCGTGTCAGCAGTGTTTCACTCTCCTAGAATCAAAGGAAATATCAGATAACCTGTAAAATGTACTCAGAAAACTCCTATGTTTAAAAAAAAAAAAAGGAATTTAAACATACTTCTTTTGGACGTATTGACACTCGTTCATCATTTTCCAGCATGCCCGGGATGATCACAGTCATCTTTCTTGGACCCTTGAAGCCCAGGACGTTTGTCTCCTAGAAGATGAGCCAAATGTGTCATAGGTTTCTTTGTTTAGTTTGTTTTTCATACTGTGTAAGGTTTGGTGTGTGTGGGGCTCACATAGCATATGGCTGCCAGTTCCTGCCGCACTGATTCACTCTCTTTGATAAATGGTTTCTTTTCTGGGTTTTCACCCCCGTCATAGACCGTAAACTTTGTGCCAAGGACATTGGACCTAAACAAAATAAGTCCCATTGCAGATTGGTATGTAACAAAAAGAAAAACAAGAATTTTGCTGAAACAATGACAGCCTTGCCTTAACATTTATGAACTGATAAAACTGTTAAGTCTGCTAAAAAAAACAGTGAAAACTAAATTTCAATATTCAAATGACAACATAATTCCCACTAAATATGAGCATGTAACCCCATGATTGTTGTGAGCATGTTATTTCATGCTCATTTTAAAAATTGATGCAGTCTGTTCAAAATGAATATAGGCCAAAATGACTTCCGAATATAATGGCAATTGTACCTCAGTTTACCGATGTAGGAGGTTGTATCTCTGGATAGGTCTGTAGGGTCAGTGGAGATGAGATAATTGGATGTTTTGCACTTCTTCCTTTTCCTGCCAGCCATCAGAAATACCTTAAGGTCGAAAAATGAAAAACAAATTGCTGTCAGGGATAGGAACCAGATAGTGCTTGGATACATATATCATAGCTGAAGAAACTGGATGAGTTCATTCTGAACTAATTCTAATGTTCAGTTAGATTTGGCTGAAATCTGCCTGAGATGCCAACCCTTTTCCCATCCTCTTTTTCCATGTGCAGGTAGTAGGTGGGATAGATTCCCTTCTCCATTCCTCTCCTGTCCCTGGTCACCCTGCACTGGATCGTCACATCTCTGGGAGCAGGACGTAAGGCAAACTTTTCAAGATCCTCCACCGACACCGGAGATGTTGACTGAAATGACAAAAGCATGGCAAAGATTTTACCTATGGTGACCTGTGAGGACCCAAAATATGGTGAAGCATTTTGATGTCTTACTCTTTCAATATTTTCACCGTCTGAGGACGAAGTTTCTTTGTAGTTGGAGTTGAGCGATGCAAGACTCTGAGTAGTTTTCTCGGCTTTCTTTGACTTTTTCCCTTTCTTTTCCTTATCTTGGATTTCATCATCTTTGCTCTCATCACTTATTTGACACCTGGCTGTGATAATCAACACACAGGCATTATTTTTTGCTTTGACTTCACATTATTGTTGATCATAAAAGATATTGGACCAGATCCTCACTCACATGTATCCAGTGGGTTTTTCTTCATAAGTAAAGGAGAAAGCTGCAGCTCCTTGTCCTCTTCATTGTCACTGTTAGCACAGTTGTTCTTTGGAGATGGCTTCTCCACCATAGATTCTGTCTCACTGTTTGGGGTTTCCTGTAAATGTTTTTCTGCAAAATTGGACATTCCTAAATCGTTTTAAAAGTCTCAGCAGCATAATGTTACAGCACTGAGAGCCGCCACTTACTTTTATGCTCCTGTTTGGTAGTTTTGTTTGTCTTCTGAACATCGAGAGATTCTTTTACTTTGTCCTTCTTCTTGATTTTTTTCTCCTTTTTCTCCGTGTCTTTCTCCTTTTCTTGCCCCTTCTCCTCCAGCTGTTCGACATCTACAAATGTTTATTGCCGGTTAATATGCTTTTTGTAGTTGAACTTGAGCATGCTTGAAAGCAATAAAACCCACTTGGTCCCAATCAATTCATCCTCAAATCTTACGTTTGCCTTTCTCTTTATTCATATCTTTCTTCTTTGTCTTTTTCCCTTCCGTTGATGCTTCATTCTCTCTGTCAAGTGTCACCTCAGGCTCACTGTCAACCACCAAGTTCATCTTTTTGGGAGTACAGGGTTTCTCTGAGGGCATCTCATCTGACAAAAAGCTCGATGTCATGTCATCCTCACCCAGAGTGATCTCATCCAGGGGGTTATCATGGGCATGTTCAACTTGATCTTTAAGGGATAAACAGCAGGAAAAGCTTAAATTGGACATTTCTGAATTCAACTACTGAAAAATTATGCGTTCCACAACAAAAAGCATGGAGTTTTTATACAGCAACAAAATATCAAATCATTATGATACCAACCACTCAGCGAGTTATTGCTCAGTGACTGACAGATCAACAGAGGTGTCTCTTCGGAGCTGATGGCTTTGTGTTTTCGATTCTTTTGGCGTGTATCCCGATTGGCCACAACCATTTGCGTGTCAGATCTTTTCTTTTGCTGCTTTTTCAACAAAAGAGCCCTCTGTTGGACAAATGAGAATCATTTAACTTATGGGGATATACATGCATCTTATATTTTTCAAAATAACACCACATCCATTTATGCTTCTTTTTAGGTTTGGATGAGAACCAAACTCAGAGGGAATCCTGATCACTGCGTTTCGCATGGCACTGTGGAAAGCTCTTGAGCCACAACTCGTGTCTCTTTTATAATTGGGACCCCTGGTCTTCTGCCGCTTATTTTCAGTCCAATTTAGCACACCTCATCTATTACAGAAGTTTAAGAAGACATACTGCACATTAAGCGCAATGTGCCAATAGTGTAAGCCATGCCATCATTTCAGCTGACAGATTTTTGAGAAATTAATTTTTCAGATTCAATTTCTACTTTTGATCAGGACCCTTTTAAAAGGTTGTATAAAAATGTGTTATTTGGAAGCAAATAAATCCAGAATGAACTAGTAGTTCTGTATGAGACTACTAATACTATAATATTTTTAATATAATACCTGTCATAAAAGCGCTCTAAATTTTTCTCTAAATACATGTACATTTCCACTTGATATAGATTTCAGTTTTATTCTACTTGGATAGGATTAAAATAGGTTAAATAGACTGCATCATTATCATTATACTGTAATATTTCTTCCATAGCTTTCCATCCAACTTGACTGAGTTTAAGCATGTTAATCTTTACAGAAAATAAGCCAGGGACTCGTATCTTGTATACCACAAACTGTGACTTAAAGTTGAGTACTTGATTCAATCAGAAGGTGGCTCTAACTGAGGCAGCTACGACACTGTGACAATCCTGAAAGCTGTATTTCTCTTCAAAGCCTGCAGTATAATCACTTGTTGCCTATTCATTGCTCCAACAACATCAATTATGGTAAATACACATATAATTGTGCTTGAAGATAACCATCGGAACATAAAATGTTATTAACAATGAATTGACAGTGGTCTGACCACCGTGCCCTCATGACAAGTGAACCCATAAATACAACCAAAAAATCTGACTTGTCGGCTATGTGATAAATTCATCATGTCATACCTGATTGTCCAGCTTCTGTTGTCGTATGTCAGGGTCTTCCATGCCTCAGAGAAGACTTACAGCTAAATGCAAATAGATTAATAAGATAGCAGTTTTAGAACTGAAGATGATCCACCCTCAACGTTTACAGCGAGTTCCTTGGAAAAAAAAGATTTTGTCTCAAAAGAAAAATCACCCAGAGCAATTAAGTATGGCAGCGGGTGTTTGATTGTGTCACCCAGCCCCATCTGCCTCTCTGTCCACCTGCATGTGGCAGAAGGCAAAGTGGATTAAAAGGGGATAATGTTCTTAAACTACACTGCACAGCTCTGTTGCTGTGCACAGGCAGGCTCTTGACCAAGGCAGGCTTTATAAAGAGGTTAAAGCCTGCTGTTACAACTGAAACGTGAGGAAGGAGACGACTGGACGGTGGTTTCCCAGCCTCCGTAACTTCACCAGACGGAAAAACGAACCCTGAAAAAGCTGCAAACTGCGTCGGAGAACAGCCTCTAAAACTCTCCAACTTAGCGTAGTTTCTCTCATATTTGCACACCTCAACTCGCGGGAATCCGTTTCAATGTCATAAAAACAAACAACACAGCCAAAACGTGACTGTTAACAGAACACGCCACCAGGTTTATTTCGTTACCATGGAAACGACTGCAGGGCAGTGATGGAGAGTCTGAAAGCAGCCAACAGTTAGTTCCTTTATTGTGGAATTGATTCAGCACTTTTACAATAGTTTGTCCATGGAAGAAATTGGCTTTTGTTTTTTTTAAAACTTATTATAAAATTAAATGACGAGGTTCAGGACACAAAATAACCGAAGTAGATATGACTATTTGTAACGTACTTCTTTAATAACTTTTACTTATCTCGAATTAATTTAAAAAATATTTGATACAATTGTAGAGTCTCTATATTTTAATGTATCAAAAACGCTACATATGTTGATATCGCTATTTGTCTTGCCACATTTTACGCTACGCTCAACCGGTAGAAGAAGAAGAAGAAAATCGCTTGGTTGCTAGGATACAAGGAAACCCAAACAGGGTCATATGTACGTCAGGTCTGGTCAGTTAAAAGTAAAGATACAACCGCAAGTAAAATTATCGACCATCTCATGTTTACAAAAAAAATCATCATAGAAAAATCATAGCTAACAGATTTCTTATCGTTTTTCCGTTAAACTCGTGCAGCTTCTCTGTTTAGCAGGAGCTCAAGTGAAATAAATGGATTGCAAAATAAAGGTAGGCTCTATGAGTTTGTTTGTTTCACAGGCAGATGTTATTATTTAAAAAAAATGTTTTACCGCTTTTTAAAATCAAAACTAAACATCCTTCCTAGCTCCCAGCCAGCAGAACTAGCACTGCTCTGTGGGAAACGCGCGCCTTTTGTCTGATCTTAGATCAGATTTGCGAAAGCAAATCCAATCACAGACAGATAGAGTGATTAACACTCTTCACAGTGTTACAGCACAATATTCAAAGAGCACAACAAAATCAGTGGGAATTGAACAGAGACTTAAAGTTGATATGATAGGAAACAAAAAGATGAACGATAGGTAAATAAGACAACAGATTCTGTGTTATTTAGGTATTTTCTACTCTGAGAATAGCAGGGGCTCTTCTTTTGCAACTGTGCCCTGATACCTACACTCTAACCGTTCATTCATATTTAAAGCAGAAATTCTTCCTCTCTGTAGTTACCACGGGAGCTTAAAGCCAAAGTCATGCTCTGGTGAGATCATTCTGCTTTATCATTACCTAACTTTAATGATACAATGTCTAACAGTACAATCCTCCACTGGCTGTTTATAGGACGGATGTAAGCTTCCACGACATGGAGGTTATCGAAAAAAGTCAGTCTATTCCTGATCTAGAGAGGTATATCTCTATGTGTTCAGAGAGAATATAATTTCTGACTCCTACTCACACATGCTAAAATACACATGTCTAATTTTTCAGTTTTGTTTTTCTCTTGGAAAGTGCATTGTGCAGCGTGCTCGGGGTTGACCTCCCTGAACCAAAGAGAGGAGTTCTCCTGGAACTGTATGTGGAGACTGTGCTTTTCTGCAGGCAGCACAGCTTCAAAAAAGAGCAAATCTCTGCACTTTTGTCCATCATCAGGTCCATCCATGAGGCCAACACAGGTGAGCAAAGTCCATGTAGTGGCTTGAGAATAAAAAAACACCATTCGTAAGATTAACAGGGGACAAGCTATACCTTCTCCTGTGTGTGTGTATATATATATATATATATATATATACACATACATACTGTTGTCTAAGCCAAATGAGTAATTGATCCAAACCCAAATGAGTAAGTGAGATATAGACGAAGCTAGAAAATGTATCTCGCATGAGTTCAGACCTGAACTCATGTGATATGAGTTACATTAGTGATATGCTAAAATCCTCAAGTGTTCTTTGATTTGCAGAAACTCCTCTAAACAACATAGAACAGTGTGTCAAATACAGCAAGGAGCTTCTGCTTTGTCACTCAGTCAGGGTATGTCAAACAATCTGCACTACTTTATTGTAACAATCTCAGTTAACAATCAAACATTTCCTTGAATGTAATTCTGCCTCTGGATACCTGCTCACCACAGCGGCCCCCCTTCAGCGTCAACATATTCAGCTTCCAGGAGGTGGAGAGCATCCTGAAGTACATCCACAACAACTATTTGAGACACTACAAACTCTACAAGTATATCTTTACTCCACAGGTAATAGTAAGAAATAATTGTCCTCTGTTTTCATTCTCTCACATTTATTTAACATTTCAAAACAATTTTTCAAAACTATTTACTTTTGATGTCTAATTGAACGTTGTGATGTCTCATTTTTTCATAAAGATTCATTTAAAATTTGTACTGACATCCATGAAATTCTAAGACTAGTATTATCTTAATGTTTTATAGTTGTTACACTCATGACTTTCATACTTTCATTAAGTTTCATAACCGAAAGCTACACTTCATGGGGGAAATATGTTTTGACCTTCTTGCCACCAAAGTTCAGGTACATAGACCTTTGGTATCCAGTGTATTTTTTGTGTATTGAAAACCTTTCAGAGGAGTTTTCACAAGTCACTGACTTGTTTAAGCAGCTGTGTGGGTATTCTTAGTAGTATTATTTTTTTCTAAGTAAAAGTACTTAAGAAATGAGACCTGCAGGAAGAGCCATGATCCATAATAGAATGGAATTGAGCAGCGATTTTCTTTGCTCAATCTCCCACAATACCTGACTGACCCAGAGATTGTGGAAATTAGTAAAGATATTATTTAATTTTAAATCTAATGTTCTGTATCTAGGTATACCTGAACCATTAATGGCTAAATACACTCCATTAAAGGGTCAGTGAGTGTTTAGCTGAAAGCTATTCTTTTGTTGACATTTATTTCTAATTAAAACCCCCACTGTGATAAAGTGAATAATTGGAGAGGCTTAGCTTACCAGTAACTAAAAAACGGTAAAGATGAAGAAATGGATATTCAAAATAGTTTATATCAAATTGCCAACTTATCTTTTGTGATTTATAACAGAGGAGGTTAATGCCACTCAGGTTTTAAAAAAACATTTTTTCATCATTTTGACCAGGTCAAACTCGATCTGTCACTGACATACTCTGGGACATCAGATCACATCTCGCCCACAGTGGAGGGCTCCTCTGCACCAGGTAATAACTGCAGGGCCTTAGCTGCACAAAAGTTGCATGTGACGTGGCAAAAGAAAAATTAATCAAAGAACCAGGGAAGAATCCAGTCAATTCCCTTATTCAGACTTTAAATAATCAAATTCTTGCTATGAAAGGCTCCCCTTTAGAAAAAAATGAGATTTTTTTTTTCTTAGGCTCATAAATTATATTAGTAATACTTTGAAGTACTTTCAATGCTTTCTATGTTGAAAATGCAACAGAGGAAGAAGCAGACACAGACGAGTCTTCCGTCACAGAGCAGGATGCCGCCTCGACTGGTACAATCAGCAATCATAGAAGGATTTAATGTAACTTTAGAAAATACTTTTTTTTCATCAAGTGTGTCCTAATATGGGTGTATTTGCATCGTGTCCACATTTTCAGCCTCCACAGCAGACTTGAAGGCACTAGTAGAGCAAGAAGTCAAAAAGCAAATGAAGCTCGTGTCAGGACAACTCGATCAAACCATCAGAGAAAAAGAAAAGGCCTTACAGCTGAATGGGGCTTTAAATTCCTCACAGCCCAGCCTCAAAGCTAAGAAATAATGGAATAAGCTCTGGGATGAGACAATTCAAACGTTTGTTTTATTGTCAATAAAAGCTTTCTCTGCACAAACAGTTTTATGGTTATCTGCGCTTGTACAACAACGTACATCTCTGAAGCAGGCACTTTAAAAAAAGGAAAAATGCTTCTTAGTAGACTGACAACTGAAATGAGTGGGGAATGGTGTGTTCACAGTCTGGGATGAATGTTTACATGCATGGCAGGATTACACATAAAAACACTCAAGTTACCATAACTGTTTCACACAGGTCCTACAGTACTGAAGTGTAATACTGGAATATCTGTAAATCTAAGCTTTAATATAGCATCAAAGACTAAAAATAACTAATCACAGTGCTTTGATTTCCACTTCACTCGTGCAGCGCTAGGAAATGAATATTCTCCTCAACTAAGCGAACCATTAGCAGGTAAAATCTAACACATTAGCAGTTATTAATTCAATCAGATGATTGTGCAACCATGTGCCCTCAACTATAAAGTGCACTGCAAACAGGATGATGACAAGACTGGAAGAGTTCCAAATTGTCACAACCTTGAATACGCACACAGAAAAAGGGAATATCAAGTCATGCATGCATCTTCACTTTGTGCATTAAGGCACACCAGCGCGCTGTTCCCTGAATTACACATCACAGAATTAAACAGTAACTCGACATGACGAACATTGGCCTGCCGGCCCGTGCACAGGGGTTAAATAAAACAACAAAGTGACATGGACAGGAATGAAGTTGACCTCTTATTAAGTTTCAAAGTCCTCCAAACCCAGCAGCACGATCTTGGCTGTGTTCTGAAAGAGGGCCGCTCGGTTCTGTTGCTCCCCTTTCTTCACCCAGTGGCCGTAGATGCGGAAGGCGCAGCCGTCGATGAGCTTGCGGACGCCCCGGAGAGAGTAAGGATCTCTGGCCAGGACGTCCCGGGTTAGTGGCCGAGCCCGTCGGTAGCGGCCGTAAATCCTGATGCAGGCGAGGACGCTTACTATCAGAACCTGGGGGAATCGAGGGAGGCAGAATGTAGAGACGCTTTGCTTTAACATGTGCCACACGTTAAAAATAGAAATGAAAGTTCAGAGTGACTTACCCTAAATGTTTTTCTGGGACTGAAAAGGCGGACATCCTCCTTCTGGTACAGTCTGAAGAAGGGGTGTAATAAGGCCTGCTCTGCAGTGAGCCGGACAGACGGCTCCACCACCAGCAGCCTGGAAATCTGGGTATCGCAAGGAAGAGGATCATGCACAAAAACACACAGTTAAGGTTAAAAACACACCACTTTTAATATCAAACATTGCTTCCCACATTTAGCTTGACAAACCCATTCACAAGTGGAGGATAATGAAGAGCATGTTCAGACTTAGGACGAGATCAGTGAGAATCAAGATGTAAGCTTACCAGATCTTTCACAGTGTCAGACCTGTCATCCCACTCCGGGGAGCTGAACTGATAGCGGCCCTCCATGATCATCCTCAGCATCAGCATCTGTTTGCGGTGCCAGAATGGCGGCGAGCCGGCAAGCAGGGTGAAGAAGATGACTCCACACGCCCAGCTTCCAAAAAGGTACAATGCAAAAGTTTAGGTGCTGTGAGAATGGTGCACCACTGATCAAATATGGGGGAGAGACTTACAGGTCAACCTCCTTGCCGTAGCCTGGGTGCGTTTCATCCATGGAACATTTCAGTATTTCAGGGGCCAAATAACCAGGCGTTCCACAAAGCTCTAATTATTACCAAAGACAAAACAGAATGGGTGTATGAGCCCTGTCTACACAACAAATCCCCATTCTTTAGATTACCGTTGACTTTAAATGACCTGCAGTCATACCTCTGAGCTTTTCTCCAGGTTGTAGCTGCACTGAGAAACCAAAGTCGGAGAGTTTGATGTGGCCATAATCATCCAGGAGAATGTTCTCGGGTTTCAGGTCTCGGTGGACAATGTTCAAGGAGTGGAGGTACTGCACAGCCTCTAGCAGAGCTCGCATTATGGACCTGTGGGGAAACAAAACTGATACTTATTCATTCTAAATGGATTTCAAACTGTATACTGGTTTTATTAAGCTTAGGAGGAAAATTATTAAGCAATTTGAGTCAGATATATTATATTATATTTGGGGATATAACTGATATAATTATATGACTGACACTTTTTTTTCAAGAGTTGTTTTATTAAAGTTCAACTGTATGTTAGCATCCCATCAGGATAAATAAGCTCACCTGGTCTCCTTCTCACTCAAAGTAACTTTTTCTGTGAGGTAGTCAAACAGCTCTCCTCGTCTCATTCTGTTGACAAGAAAAGACATATTGAGGCCATCATGCGGAAGCTTTATCTATATTAAGTTTTTACTTGCTAAACTTAACTGATACTATCAGAGCATGTTTAGTTTTTTTATCTTCATACTCACAGGTCGAACACCAGAAAGATGAACGTTGTGGACTCATAGGAATCAATAAGAGTGACTAAAGGGAATGAAAAATCATAATACATCATCAGTGCTTTTGAAGCTTCAAGAAAGAAAAAATCCTAATAAATATTGTAGTCTTTCAAAGCAGCACTGCAACATACTGATGGAGGAGTGTCCCTTCACCATGTTGAGAACTTGGATCTCTTTCAGGGTGGAGGTTTTCACCTCCTCCAGCTGCTGAGCTGTCATCTTCTCCGCTGTGATCTCAATGATTTTCACTGCCAACTCTTGGCCAGTGTGTCGGTGAACACATCTGCGCACCACACTGCTAACACCCCTGGGGCAACACAAAAACAGAGCATGTTTTCCTTATCTGACATCAAGACGAAGCAATGCACTGATGGGATGCCATTTACAGGACTCACCTGCCAATCACCTCCTTGGGGTCATACTTCTGGTAAAACTCCTTGGCCCCCACCCAGTCGGGTAATTCATCTCCAACAACGATGTCCTTGGTCATAATGAATCTATAACAACAAACTCAGTCACATGTCAGTATGCAACCGTGCAGCTTGTTTACCATTTACTAAGCAAACTCTTGATAAGGAAGTCTTTTCTTCCTTTTTGCTTCGGCTTAAAGTGAAAACCTGAGCTTTGTTAGAAACGTACAAAACCCTAGACGGTATAAAAAATGTATAGCGATCCAACATTTATCTCTCATAACCTTTTAGTAAGTGCGTCTTTGATGTGGCCTTGCGTCTGCAGCAGGTTCACTGACCGAACAGGAAGCTACTCACCTTCAATGTCTCGAACAAAAACAACAAGGAGACGGTAAATACGGAATCAATAAAAGAGAGCCATGTCCACTCGAGGTATTTATCGCGAAACCATAGCTGCCAGTAATTCAGTGGCAACAGCACCGAAATAACCCAAAAAGAGATAGCTCAGACCTGAGCGCTGTTTACATTCTGGTCAAATTCCTTGAGAACATTTTGTTACCGGTTATTTCCGAGGGTGACCGTACTGCCCTCGAAAGGCCGGAGTGAAAATTACAAGATGTTTTTCTTTTATGCTCCAGGTTTTTTGCAGTGGCATAAAAAACGAGTAAATATTGCTGGTAATGTTATGGGAATTCGAAAAAAAATTGACTTCATCAGTTTTATTATGCAAAATGTATTTTTATTAAACACGAAAAGGCACGATAGTGCCCACATGGGTACGACAGTAGTCCAACTGTTTGCAGTTTTCTTTAAAACGTAGAAGAAGAACATGCGTGTCGTCGTTTCCTGTTCCTCCCCTGGATGTTCTGAATTACATTTTCAGGCGCTCCTTACGAAGGTCTGTGAAAATAAGTGTTCTGCAAAAAACTGACAGTTTTTATAATTTTGTGCAATTTTGGATGTCTTTATAGAATCTGTTATATGTGTAAGCATAGCCTGTGAATAAATATACCGACCACAACTCGTTAAATGCGTTTGACAACGAGCGCTGTGCAGCTAACCAATAGCTAGCATTAGCAAAGTAAGTACTAGCAAGCTCGAGTCCAGAAACGATAAACTCACCTAAACTATATATTTTTATGCACCAGTTTAAATAAGTTTTAGATCGGCCTAGTCAGCCAAGATTACATGGGAACGCTAAACGAGCTGTAATTTAATCGATAATGAACAGTGGTACTGTGCTCTTAGAAAAAGCTAAATGCTGCCACAAACTGTCATTGAATAATTTATTTTCATATTTGTGTGCTATTTATTCTGCTGTAATGCAAATTTTACATGTCCTGTTTGATTTTATGTAGGAGAAGGCAAGATGTCAGGCGCTGGGGGAGGAAAGCGTCCCTCGGGAGGGGATAGTCCCCCTGGTCCACCGGAGAAGAAAAGCAAGAAGGAGGAGAAGACCACCACCACCCTTATTGAACCCATACGTATAGCAGGAGTGTCCTCCACAGTCAGTCGCTGTTCTCACTTAGCCATTTGTTGTCCATTTGTAACAGCAGTTTAATGTTGCCTTACAATATTTAGGAGCTGCAATAATCCTGATTGTGATTTCTAATATTGTTTAATACAGGAAGAGATGGACATGAAGGTGCTCCAGTTCAAGAACAAAAAGCTGTGCGAGCGCCTGGAGCAGAGGCAGGCAATGGAGGATGAGTTAAGAGAGAAAATTGAAAAGCTTGAGAAGAGACAAGCCACTGATGACACCACCCTCCTGATTGTCAATCGCTACTGGTCACAGGTACAATATTGATAGCATTGTGGTAATAAAAAAAAAAAGAAACCTCTAACAGAACAGATTTAAACCCAGTGGTCAAACTAGTAAACGGCATTGTTTACATTATACTTTTATGTTTGTATATAAATATTTCTCTTCGTATTTGAGGATGTTGATATTAACTTTTTTAAGCATGTTGAATGATAGTAATGTACTAATCATGTATGGCATCTCTGTCAACAGGATTAAAACCAAATCTTTGTTTCTCTCATTTGCAGCTAGAGGAAAGTGTGCATGTTCTGCGCAAATGTATTGAGCCTGAAGCCCCATCAGCATCTGCCCCTGCCCCGCCTACGGCACCTCTCCCTGACCCCACACCAATGGGAGATGATGGTGTCAATATGGCTTCACCGGGTTCCATTGTGCCTCCTCCTCCTCCTCCTCCTCCACCAGAAGGCCAAGGTGAGGCTGAGCTGAACATTCAGCCGCAGGCAGAGTGTCAAGAAGAGCGTCAAGAGGAGCAGAAGCCGCCGCCCCCACCCACTGGGTCAGACGAGTTAATGACGCCAACAGAGCCTTCACAGGATTCATTACCAGGTGTAGTGCATTGAAAGTAGAAAAAAAAACCTTAGTTTTATCATTCCATTTGATCTCTTAGATTTATTTAAAGTTATTATACTAGCAGTTATAATTCGGACATCCTTATTAGCATCTTAGTACGTAGTCTTAACAGTTTCCTTGTATCTTCAGATGGATCAGAACCTCCTCTTCCCCTAAGTGAAAACGCCAAGGGGTTCTTAACCACGTTGGAGCAGAGCAGCGAAGAGGAATTAACCTTACACCTACAGGACCGCATGCAGTTTAGCAAAGAGGCCATTGCCCACTTGGTCTGCGTCTTCGACAGACTGCACAGTCGCATTGACGACATGTGTAGGTTCGTCAAGGCTGCAGGTAACTGATGTTCCATTACATGCATAGACGTTCATTCATTAACACTCATTTAGTTCAAGAATTGCATTGATTTCACATTTACTTGAAGCCTCAAGATGAATTGCTGCCACTGACTGAGCATCTTAAAGTATGTCTTTACTACCTGTGAACAGACTTTAAATGTGAGCAGTGTTTTTTTTTTTACTCCTGCAACACCCATTCTGATTTCAACAACTGTACTTACAGTATCTGTACTTTATTCTTAGCGTGTGACAGCGACGGGCAGTCTGACATCGGCCTGAACCAAACGCTTGTGGACGAGAATACACGACTACGAGACCTCGCCATGCTCCTTCAGGGACGACACCACAAGATGTCTTTGGAGGTACGATGTTATGAGCTTAAGTGTTTGCAAATATGGGTATGAAAAGATGTTGACTGATATGGAAATTTTGAATGTGCAATATTTTAGTTGATACATAAGTGATGATTTTTAAAAAAAATCCTTACATTTCCTAAATTAGTACAATGAGTTGGTGGATAAAGTGACCAGTGCAGAGACAAAGGTGTCTGAGATGGAGACAACGGTGGAGGACCTTCAGTGGGACATAGAGAAACTCCGCAATAGGGAACAGAAGCTCAACAAACATCTAGCGGAGGCAATGGAGCAGGTATGTTTGTCGTAAACTTTTTTTCTTTGCTGCTTTCTTTCACTTGACTTTTTGCCTTTTGTATTGTCCTCAATATATAGCTGGTAGTTGATTTAATGTATCTGAATATGAGATTGGAACACAGTGACGTAATAGGTCGACTGTGATATTTAAACCAATTTGCATGTTGAAAGATTTACATTAATAGTGAAAATAGTAATCATGTTTTTTGCATGATTCTTCTCCCCTAAACAGTTTTTTTTGTGAAAGTGAAGTTTAAATGGCTCTGTTATGGTCATGTTTCATTGAACTTTTATTGTCTTTTAAAAAGATGTTGATATTAATACGGTAACAGCTTATTTTTTTTATTTGTTTAAAATCTTGTTGAGGTGTTTCTTCTTCATTTAATGTGTGTTCTGCTTTGACTGAGCAGCTAAAGTCTGGCTACAGCAGCACAGGGAGCTCAGGTGGACTAGCTGGTGGCCAGATAACTCTGAACATTCAGAAGGTGAGAAGAAGGGTTTTTATTAGTAATGTATGTGACCTTGCTAAAAAATTTAAAAGGGCTTTTTTTGTGCAAACAATTAAGTCTTTGTTGTTGTTTTAGTTTGAAAGTCTAAATGCAGAGTTGGAACACAACCAGGAGTTGGCCAATAACCGAATGGCGGAGTTGGAAAAACTGCAGGTGGAGCTCCAGGAAGCTGTGAGAGAGAGTGAAAAGCTCAAGGTAAAGATGTTACTTTGCAGCATCTTTTCAACAGTAATCCAATTTCGTTTAATGTTGTTTGATTAATTTTTTATTATGTGAAAACTTTGCGTGTAATATTGGACTATATGGTGTTTATTGCTTGTTTCTCTATATATACTAATTTTACTCATTTTTTAGATGGATTTGCGCAATATTCCAGAAGAGGTTGTGAAGGAAACCTTAGAGTACAAGTGTCTGCAGTCTCAGTTCTCACTGCTGTATAATGAATCTCTTGGGGTAAAAACCCAGCTGGATGAAGCCCGGGCTCTCCTGCTCACTGCAAAGAACGCCCACCTCCGCCAGATTGAGCACATGGAGGTGAGTTTGCAAGGGTTTGTTTGTAGCACTGAGTAAATGCGATGCCAGCGGGAAAGTCCCACTTTATGAATATGTAGAAGTGGTTTTCCACATTTTCTTTTTTGTAACAGTTGAATTTTACGATCCATGAATTTAAACACTTGTGTTTTATTACAACTGCTTAGCAACACCGTCAACAGTGTTTTCCCCTATTTTTAGAGTGACGAGCTGTCCCTTCAGAAGAAGCTCCGAACTGAGGTGATCCAACTGGAAGATACTTTGGCTCAGGTCCGAAAAGAGTACGAGATGCTGCGCATCGAGTTTGAACAAAACCTGGCAGCTAATGAACAAGCAGGTACACATTTTTTTTCCCCCTTTTAGCAGGAAGTACACAAAGAATAAGCACAAAGTTGTTACTCCTGCCATTTATACAAAATGTTTCCTTCTTTGTAAAATGTAGTAGATTGAAACCTGAATCTGTTCAATTCTATTAAGATTTTATATAATCTGCAGGCACGGTAGAGATGGAAGCAGTTCAGAATCCTGATGATGAATGAGTCTGAATCAAATCGCACCGTAAGTGCATCCTGTCTTAAACTTTGTCTTTTCTCACCAAGGACCAATTAACAGGGAGATGCGGCACTTAATCAGCAGTCTTCAAAACCACAATCTTCAGCTGAAGGGTGATGTGCAGCGCTACAAGAGGAAGCTGCGGGAAACACAGATGGAGATCAATAAGGTAGACAAAGTGGCAATGAATGTGTTGTTTCTTGGAGAGGGCCGCTCAGTAATGTTGATGAGAATTCCCCACAATTTGACTTGCTTTGGCAGCTCCGTTGTCAGAGTGGAGACGCAGGGGTTTTGATTCTAGAGGAGACAACGAATGACAGCATTGACGTGAAGAAGGAGGAGGATGAAGACCACGAGGAGGAGGAGGAGAGGAGGAAGGAACTGGAGAGACAGCGGGCCCGGGAGAGGGAGCGCGAGAGGGAGGCCGAGCGAGAACGAGAGAGGGAGCGCGAGAGGGAGAGGCAGCGCAGCGACGAGATGAAGAGGAAGGACTCGGATACGCTAAAGATGCTCAGAGTGGAGCTGAAGTACGTCCCACTGCCCCTCCACTGTACCTGACATGTACATTTTTAAACTAGTCGACAGTTCGGACTGGACTGGCCATCTGAATCCTGTAAAGCTCGTTTAGTTGACTTAAAATGTGCAATGAGACCTTGTGTAGGTATGTAATGTTGGCGTAGCCATCTCACCACTAAAGGTTTTAAGAACTCATACTCTGTTTTGTTCCAAAGTTAAAGTGCTAATAAATATCGGCCTACTTTCCTCACATGAGCGTATAAAACTACATTAAAAAAAAATTAAATTGATATTTTACTGCCCTGCTTCTCTCTTTACCTTTTCAGAAAAGCCCAGGAGTCACAGAAAGAGATGAAGCTGCTTTTGGACATGTATAAATCGGCTCCTAAAGAGCAAAGGGACAAAGTGCAGCTAATGGCAGCTGAGCGCAAATCTAAAGCAGAGGTTGGCCGTGTTTTATGAATTAATTCTTTATTCCTCCTTCTTTTGTCTTTTACATACAAGTGCGGGTTGAATTCCCAATTTCTGTTTTAAATGGTTCAGGTTGAGGACCTGAGGATGCGAGTGCGGGAGCTGGAGGAGAGGGAGAAGAAGGAGAGCAAGAAGCTGGCTGATGAAGATGCTCTCAGAAAGATCCGTGTGGCTGAAGAGACCATCGAGCATCTGCAGAAGAAGCTTGCAGCGACAAAGCAGGTACCTTCGTGCAGCGCATTCACCAATGTGTCAGCTTTATCCACTAAGGAGAATCCTGTTTATTCCGCCTTTAAAGCAGCATACTAAAGTGATAAAAGATGTTTGTAGGAGGGATGTTTTACAGTTGCTGATGGCAGCTTACTGACATGCTCTTTGACTCTGAACACATCAGTAAGAAAATGAGTTAACCAACATCCCTGTATGCACGTTCCGGGACTTCACCCGTGATGTGCAGAAACAAGCAGCTGTGTTTTAAGTGAAACTATTGAGTATCACATTTGCCTAAGAAAGAAGTTCTCCTAATCTTACACGAACTGAAAAGGGAACTGAAAGCTGATGCCGGGAGTCTTGATATGATCAGCTGAACGTATTGATCGATGACCACCTCATATTTTGAGGTGCCACACGATCGCTAATGGCTGTAATGCCTTTGGCATATTCAGGCCTTTTTTGGGCATACTTTGTAAAACGACTTATGCTTCAAAATCCTGTTTTGGTGCAGAATGGGGAAATGACTATTCTGAAACACTTGCTCCAGTCTAAATAAGGCTCAGTTGTACATTTACAGAGTACAATCATTATACAGCAAATCAGCCTGAACACATTATCATCTCTGTAATGTGTTCAGGCTGAACAAAACAGGAGTGAAAATATAAATATAAAAAAAAAGGATGAAGCCAATTTAAAAAGCAGTACAAACCAGAAAACAAGGCAGAAACCAGTTTGGATGGTAATGGTGAGATCTTCAGTATAATCCTATCTGAAGACACTAACTTGTAAATTGAGGAATGTTATAGATATTATTATTTGGCTCGCATGAATTGCGTTGTGTTCGCATGTCACTAAACAGGGTGAGATTTTCCACGTCAGGTTTGAACTGCAGCAGATGTTGAGATGCGATCTGCCTGGAGCTCCTCATGCTTGGGAGGTCTTGCAGAACTTCATTAACAGAATGTAAAAAACCAGCTTTGACAGATGACACATAACTAAGCTTTCCCTTTTTACCTTTTATTCTGAGTGACTGCAATGGAGGCAGAGGTGTTGGTTCGTTTTAGTCCTTTTGTCTGCCAAAACCACCCAATAAATGGGCTACATGTGAGTTAATGTGAGCTGTCTTTACAGGCCCCTGTTAGTTCATAAAAGGGCGGCTTGAGCAAAAATGTACAAATGCAGTTGAGTAAATTTAGTTTATGTGGATTGTGTAAAACGGAACAGGTGTGTTTGCAAAGGGTTGCTCTGTTTCCAGATGAATGCCAAATTAAGTGACTCCGTCTTGGGCCTGCTGAGCTGTAGATAAAGGGATCGCTATCTCTGTTTAGGCATAACCCATAAAAACCCTCTATCTGCAAACTGGACTAAGCCACAGTTGTTTGTTCACATGCGCAGAGACACAGTGCAAGACAGATTTACTCACTAAAAATGAGACTTCTTAAACTGCATATTCTCTGTATGAATGCTGAGAAATCAACAACTTCCCTCAATGATGTAGTTTTCTGTAGCAGCAGACCTGCCTGCCTTTTTTTGGCCGGAATCACTGATACATATTTGTGACTTGAGGAGGAGGAGGCCCTGTTGAGTGAGATGGACGTAACCGGACAGGCCTTTGAAGACATGCAGGAGCAGAACAGCCGGCTGCTGCAGCAGTTGCGGGAAAAGGACGATGCCAATTTCAAGCTGATGAGTGAGCGGATAAAATCCAACCAGATCTACAAGCTGCTGAGGGAGGAGAAGGAGGAGCTGGCTGACCAAGTTCTCATATTCAAAACCAAGGTGAGGCGCAGAGTCTTAACCTGGAAGAAGCGACAGCCCGGTGTGCATCAGGGCAGCAAAGAACCTTCTGGTTTCTGCTGCTTGCTCTTCTAGGTGGATGCCCAGCTGCTGGTGGTCCAAAAGCTGGAGGAAAAAGAGGGAGTCCTGCAAAGTACACTGGCTGCTCTGGAGAAGGAGCTGGCAGTCAGAACACAAGCATTAGAGCTCAACAAGAGGAAGGTGAGAGGAACCATAGATCATACTTTATACTCCTCTATCCCCTGATGTCTGATAGTATGAACAAATACTCATTCCTCCACTTCGTCACTACACAAACTATATAGAAAGTGCGACTTATATACATATCAAACTTCTTTTTAAATGTTTTTATTTATTAATCATCGTCATTGTTACACATCAGGACTTTTATCATCAGAAAATAGAATTGGCTGCTTTCTGCACTCAAACAGTTTCAAATCAGTTGAGAAATCCAACAGCTTACAATATGGAAAGTAAGCGCAATTTGCTGTGAAAGGAGACAGTCCCAGTGTAAATAGTGAGGCTCCAAAAGTCTCATCACCAATGCTCACAGTACCACCACATTACCATTCAGGAATCTCCTCACTGTTCCTGCTTCCTTCCCCTCTGCAGGCGGTGGAGGCAGCGCAGCTGGCAGAAGACCTGAAGGTGCAGCTGGAGCACACACAGGCCAAGCTGAAGGAGATCCAGGTCTCTGTGGCGGAGAACCGCACCGCCCGGGAGAGGGAAAGCAGCAACCTTAAACGAGCACAGGTACGCTGCATCCCATTACTGAGCATATCACTCCACATCTGAACGAATGGCTGCCAAGGATCTGATTTATTGCATTTGCTTTCAGTTAAAATGTTTAGCTGCACAGCTAACAGATTCCATCCTCTTGCTCTTTCCAGGAGGAGCTTTCCCGCCTGCGACGGAAGCTGGAGAAGCAGAAGAAGGTGGAGGTGTACTCTGATGCAGATGAGATCCTCCAAGAAGAGATAAATCAGTACAAGGTGAAAATGTGTGCTTTTATTAACCCCTCGGTGCCAGGAAAAGTACACAGACACCAGCGGACTCTTAGGGGAGTGTAAAATGGACTGTTTCAAGCAGGCCACTTTAATATGGTGCGAAAACAGGCTTGTGAGTAATGCAGCATTCCACAGCTTTGTAATTGTCCTAATTGCCCAGTAGTGGCAGTTTTATGTTTGAAAGCATGGATCATAAAGTGATGTCAGATCTTCTCAGAAAGATTGCGATCCCTTTGTGCTGGAGGGACCTGGAAAAACTGCACTTGTTACACCCTTGAACGCTGCTGCACAAGAAATGGAGGTAATAAAACGGTTAGCAAGTCATTAATGGCCCACACACATGTATTTGTCTCTCCTCAGGCCAAGCTGCGTTGCCCCTGCTGCAACACGCGAGACAAGGAGACGGTTCTCACAAAGTGTTTCCACGTTTTCTGCTACGAATGTCTTAAGATGCGTTACGACACCCGACAGAGGAAGTGCCCCAAGTGCAACTGTGCCTTTGGGGCCAACGACTTTCACCGCATCTACATCACCTAAGTCACATAGAACCCAAGGAGCTGATGATGCAAATGTAGACGGAACCAAAGGAGGGGGGAGAAATAGACATCAAGCAGGCGAACTTGAGATTTATTCAAAGAGGCAGACATTTGGGGGATCTCATGGCTGTATCCCAGTTTTAATCTCTTTGGAAAGACTTGTTTTATCACCTTTTTTGCCATTGATGACCAAACATAGTGATATATCTCAATGAGAGTGTTGTGACGTAGTTAATAAATGCAGATGTTTGTGCACACACTGATATTCTTACATGTTGAGCTGCTCCGAGCTGTTTTTATCTTTGCTGTTCTCATCAATGTCACGGATCCTCTCTTTGAACAAACTGGGCCAACTTTTAAAGCTCCTTAATGTATCGGAAAAACTGTACTGCAGTCATTTGTGTCTGATCATCATGAAGTGTTTCTTTGAACTGTTTTTGTCCTGCTGGTTTTGGAAATCCCTTAAGAAGCTGAAACTTAAAACTTCTAAATTAAAAGAGGCCATCTCTTATAGACCGGAGGATTGTATGCTTTTCAAGGGAAATATGGTTCCAATACATGAAGTAAAGCAGGCTTACGTCTTTGCTTAGGCTATAGTATTCACAATGCCCGAGAGACATCAGCTAGTTTGGCAGGCAGTCAGCACATACAGGACTGTTTGGATCACCTTGGGCAAGCTCCGCCGTGTGTGTTCATCCTGTTGCCATGGTTCCTGCTGGAGAGTTTGACACAACATCTGCAGCTTATAGTGCCTCATTACTGATGAAATCACTCCAGTGGAAAGTCAGCTCATATGGGTGTCCTTAGCGGGGCTGTGCCGCTCCAGGTCCTACTAGGCCGCCTTCCTAAAGGTTAGCCGTGACAGTGGAGTACAAAAACATCTGTGTAACAACATGCCTGTAACTTAATTGAGCCAACGAACACCCCCTCCCCTCCTTTTTCCCCTCTGATCTGATGATGTGAACTATTTACTGGGAAGGTTGGTCTGAGTCTGTTTGACGTTAGTTCTTGTGGGAAAGGCAGTTCACACCATGTAACACATAAGAAGTTCCAGGCTGCAGAGGAAAAGAGTCAGTATGTGGAGGGAGGAGGGGGGGGGTATATCAGCCATTTGGGAGCAGTTAGTGGAGACTTCCTCAAAAACTGGCCCAAAAGTTGCAGAAATAATGATTGGGGATGATTACATGCTGGTTGCTGCATTTATGTAAACATATACAACCCTGTTAAGTTTGTCACGAGGTCAAAATCTCTCCTCGTGCGCGTGTGTCCCGCAGTGCAGATGTTGGAGTGACTGATGGGATTGATTTAGGAGACTCCGCTGTGGCTCGGGCCGGCCTGATAGCTCAGCGAGCACGCGTCCTCTGGCTTTGTTGTTGCATATTTGTGCAGCAGCAGCAGGCAACACCCAACCCCAGACACTCATAACGCCAGCCTGCGTCAGGGACGCGCTCTTTACAGATGTCTGTCTCCAGCCAGAGGTGAGGGGGGGGGGGGGGCATCTCAGTTCTTCCTTTCTTTTTGCGTGTCTGCTGAAGGCAGTCGAGCGTTTACACACTCAAAGCTTATCTGACTTTTACGTCTCAGCAGGCTTCCCCCGAAGGCCTAAAAGGCGAGATAATTTTACTAGTGAATGTCATCTGTTTCTGCCTGGGCCGCTCTTCCCCTTTCTCTGTGCATGAGACCCAGACTCCTGCCAGAGAGTTGTGTTTCTTGGCACTGGCCGGGAATGACGTCGACAGGCGTGGTAATAACAATGAGAAGAGGATCCAGACTGCGCGCACTTTGGAAAAGGGGGAGGGGGTGGGGGGCTAGGGAGGGGGGGAGGGGGGGGGGGGGGTGTGGCCTCGAAATATGAAATTATTGATTGAAACTCTCGCACTTGAATTGGTTTTAATTGAGACTTTCACTTGCAGACGCAGCGGCGGAGTTTCCTGAGAGTCTGGCCGCGCGCACAGAGCGCGCGCAGCCCGGCGCAGCACATAGGAAATGACTCATAGGAGTTGAACTGTTTAGCGTGGGTGTGTGCGCTGTTAAAACAAGGCGCAGACTCCTCCGTATGACTCACTCTGATGCTCGCTTTTCCATGCTGAAAACCAGCAGGGATTGTTAATCAGATGAACTTTCGGGAATTGTGTTGCAGACAGCGAGCAGCTCTCCCTCCGCAAACACCATGGCTTCGACCGTCCTCTGCGCGCTGTGCGGATTTATTCTGGCGGCTCTGACCAGCCTCCACGGCGTGAGCGCACAGAAAAGTGAGTAAAAAAAGAACTTTAATTTACTTTTTTTTAAAACACCAGTTTTTAGAAATAATGTTCAACAGGGCAACTTAACGCGGCATCCCGGGAGTCATTTCGCGCCCTGCCACAAAAGTTTAATTCACACAATCGGTGCTTTGTTTTCTGTGAACATGGATCAGAGACTGGAAGTCTGGGTCTCCTTTTAATGGAGCCCAGATAGCGGGTCTGCTTACAGAGCCGCTTCCTTTACCAGCTGCATTTCTCACCGGTTCCGCATTCCGATCGCCTTATCTCACCTCATCCACCCGTGCCCCTCAGTGAGAAGGACAGGCCACATGGAAAGGGAGCAGGGCCCGTGTCCGTTTTTCACACAGAGTTGCACATTCTCAGGGTCTCTTTAAAAAAAAAACAAAAATAAGCTATTACTTGCCCTAAAGTTTGTATTTCATCTCAGAGGAAGGACATCACACTCAGCATTATGACATCTTGAGCCAGGAGTCTGGTTTGGGGCATTTCCCCCGCCGGTGGAGTTACCAAAAGGCTTACTAACTAAAGTTGAAACATAATCGCTCCCAGCAACGACTCACTCATGAAACCGTCTCCACATCTGGACATCAGCTGTTGCTACACCCACCTCCTTGCAGTTCGTGACAAAGTACAGCGCCCCACACCCAAAAACAATCTCTGTCGGACGAGGTGCCTGGACGGCTTTCAGGAAGACACTCAGGTGGCTCCAAACGCTTTTTTCTGGGAGTTTCTCCAATTCTACCTTGTAATCCATAAGAACCACATGCAGAAGTCTGAAATACACAGAAGACATATGCAAAGGTGGAGTTGCTCCATAAAATGAAACATTAAAAAGCCAAGTTAATCTAAGAAACTGTTATGTTTTCTTATTCACATCAGCAGCCTGAGGTCGCTGTGCCCAGAACAGCCAACGGCTCCGCTCAGGTTTGGGTAAAGGTCAGTCACCAGTCAGGGTCTGCTTGGATGATTAAGGCTTCCAAGAATTAGAGCTGTGACACATTTCATAGTGACCCTGGCATTAAAATGAGTCAGGCCGTGGAGGACGGGGTGGGGGGGTGAGGGGGTCTCTGAGGGCCTGAGCATGTGGCTGTAATGTAAGCACAGTCAGAGGTCCAAATGCCTCAAACATGACTTTTTGAGCAGGTGGCTTTTGGCTGCAGCTGGTTTAACAATGAACCAGACCGAGGAGATCACACTGTGCTCGTTCACTTGGTTTTGGATTTCAAGTTCAGATGTGTCACTTATGAGACAAATCTGAAATATTTCTGGAGTAAAGTTCAGAAGATCAGTTTGCCTTTACTGGCTTTGGTGCAGTAATAATGTATCTTTGTAAAAAATCCCCAGAGGACCGATTACTACAAGAACTGTTCAAGGATTTAAGTGTATTTTTTTCTTAGTTCCTGTGTTATTCAAAGTAATTACTACAATTGCTCCCTTAGGGTTTGCATTGTCGCTTTTTCTTTTTCAAACAATCATCAACACACTTCACCTTTTTTTTTTTCTGCTGACCATTTTTTCTGAACGCTTGTAAGCCTCCACCCCAGAGGACAAGCTCAAATGCATAAGGTTAGATTTAGAAGCTTTATGCTGCCAAGTTTGATATCCCAGCTCCTTTCTCTGGTCATAGATCAGAAATTCCAACTTCCCTGCTGACTCTGAATGTGACAGGACTCAGACTTTCTGTGAATATTCTTAGCTTGATATGGAATTTAAGAGAAACATCCTTGAAGTTGAATTTGAGGAAACCCTGACTGCCTGGCAGTAATCTCATCAGGGATCATCTCAAGTTCTGCTGTGTTTGATCTGAGGCCACATACTTGCCACGGCACAGATGTTTCAGAGGCTGGGAATCCCATTTCTTAAGAAGAAACAGGAAGAGGCTGTGCTCTTAATAAGTGGAAGGAGACACTTTTCATTCTCAGCTGTGCTGAGTTTTTTTTTAAATCTGCATTTCTTTAAGAAATCATTATCTTTCCTCTATTATAGTGATATTAAGGTTTGTTTCATCCAGATATGGATCTGCTAATGGAGATGCTCAAACAGATCATTTGATTTAAGCATTAATACTTCAAATAAGCTGACATTACAAATAATTTTCCATTCAAGAGTTCATTTTAGTTTCGAACAGTCATGCCATATCTGTCTCTCATTATTTCTTTGATGCACACGCCTCTGTAGAGCATCTGGTCCTAGTCATTCTCAGGTAAATCCTCAGTGGAGATTTGAGATTATGATTATGAGAGAGAGTGGAAGTAGAAAAGTGCAGGACATGTCTCCAACTTGTAGATTTTCATCCTCTGCCCTCTCGTAATCGCTTCATCTTAGGTGAAAATGGACGTGTTGAACAGGTATAGGTTTAACCTTTGGGTGTTAACCTAAACCACACAAAATCATATCGAGACCATTTCTGAGCCTTTGTTCAGCATCCACCACATTATGTGCTGTCGACCGAACTGACTCAATTTCTAATAAATACTGCCCCATCAGTTCTGAGAATTGATTTACATTACTTGAATTTGCTGGTAATACTTTTTTGCATCACATATATGGAAGGCTATGAACACAGGCCTTATATAGTGGAGTGCTTGAGCTCTGAGGTCAGTGATGGGAATACCTCATCATCCACCACTGCATGTCACTGCTGCTCGGCTTCACACGCACACACACACACACACACACACACACACACACACACACACACACACAAACACAAACAGCAACACTGCAGACCAGAACGGTTTTAGGAAGATTAACTTTTTAAAAACATTTTTTTTTTCCATAAACTTAAGTTCCGCAAAGATGCACAGTGTGTTTAAGGTGTCACTGATCGATCTTCTGTTTGTGTTTTTGGTCGTCTCTGTGTCACCCTTCACGGCTTTGTTGTCATTGCGGCTGCTGCAATTTCCCACACAGTCATTTTACTAGCTCGTTTTGCATCAGACTCATCTCGGCTGGTTCTGCTATTGCTCTAAATGACGATTAAAGCGAAAGCGTCTGAACACACAATTGACCACAACGAATGACTCATTTCAGCCTCGCTGCTTTTCCTTGTTATCATAGTAGGCAAGAAAAAAGTTAGTCTATGCAAATCTGTTAGACCCTGAAAAGGAAGAAAGGCTATTATCATTTCATCCAATTTCCTTGTGACATTACCTGCAGTGCTTTCACGAGTGTCTGTGCCAGACATTGTAATGGACCTACATTTTGTTATATAGTCTTTTCAGAGGTCGTTATATAGACTCTCTCCTGTAACGAGCCATCTACACGCATGGTGCCATTTAACTTTTAAGCCAGGATGCAGTGGATAACATGCACTGTTAACCCGGCCCACCGACGGGGTGCGCTCACAAATGCACAACATCTGGGAGCAGCGGTGTTGACAGTAAAGCTGTCTGGCTGTCATAAAAAGACATCCACCAGTGCATGTCACTGCTCATAAAAAGACATTAAGCTTTCCACTCAGTTCCGCAGACGCAGACATTTTCTGTCCTTCTAGCAGAAACATATATTCTCTGGAAATCTCAAACGCGCAGACAAACAGTTCAAAGGAAGAGACTTGTGAGAACACATCCTGCTCTTCACAGTCTGCCGGTTCACAGCCCCAAAGAGGCTGACGTGTTCTCTCTGGCAGTGGTTTCACCCAGAGAAATTTCCCACTTTCATTTTGTCTGAAGAAGTTCATCTGGTGTCATCGTCGGGTCACAGCTTTTGCTGTTGGACCGAATTTCCTCTGAAAGTCATTTGTTTGGGTTGCGTCTTTTTTTTTTTTTGTATTCCGTGCAAAAACACGACTGTTATGTTTGGTTTCTTTCAACAGAAAAACCAAGACTGGTGCTGTTTCTTAGAGTGTTTAGCTTAAAACAGTTTCTGTACACCGTGAAGTGAAAATGCATCATAGTTACAACAGCAAATGGGGAAAAATAGCACAATCTTATAAAAAGAATCAAGTATAAAATGATCCTACATCCTTCCTCAAACTTACACACAGACCAGATCACAAACAGGAAACATTAGTTCCACTTTCAGCACAATTTAACTCAATTTCTTTTGTCAGAATTTGTTCCTTTTTTATCGTATGTTAATCTCTTTAAACCTGTGAACACTTGTCTTTTATTCCAGTCCATGTCCATAGAGCCTCCGCTGTGTATGTGGGACACACAGCAGCGGAACTCTGACCATGGACATTTGAAATACCTTCTGCTTCTGTGTGTGCAGGTCAGTGTGGCAAGTCCGAGTTTTGGAACTCCGATTTGGGCGTTTGTGTGCCCTGCGCGTCCTGCAAGCAGTACCCAAAGACCCCGTCGTGCAACACATGTGAGACTCAACAGCTTTTACACACTTACTGCGGTTTACGTCCATTTTGTGTTTCTTATTTTTCATTTCGTGCTCTGCAGGCAAACCTATGGAGGAGACGCCCGACGTGTGGAAGCTTGCAGCCATCACCAGCTTTTCGGTGCTGGCTGTGGTGCTGGTCAGCGCTGCTCTGATCATCGGGGTCATGGTGCACAGACGCAAGTCCCATAAACGGCCTCTACGCGGTAAGACTCACGAGAGAAACTCAGCATTTTGTGAGGCCAGGGCGTTTAGAGAGCATCACATCTGTGCCCAAATAATTCCCATCCTCCGGTTTGGCCTTGTTTTTCGGGCAAATTTTTTTTTTTGCTTTACTTGAACAGAAGCTTGACTTTCACTGACAGCGGCTCATAAAAACGGAAAATGTTGTATTCAAGTTGGACAGCGATAGAATGGATGAAAAGAGAAAATAAAAAGGAGCCAACGGAGGAAAATCTTTCAGTGTGTCTGGTCCAAATGGCAAACCACCAGAAGTGTTTCCTCTTTCCTTGTCCTAACAGAACAAAGTCTGTTTCATATGTGATGGCTTAGGGTGGGGGCAGGTGGAGATAATCACATTGTGGATGGCTGACTTTGGTTCATGCTGGGGCTGCTGGGGTTTTGGTATTGTGTGCATGAATAATAGAGTCATCAGTGTTGTTATTGGGAACACCTGTACGCATAACATCCTGTCTTGATTTATCACAGAACCCATCGAGGAGACAGCGGGGCCACTCTATCAAGCTTAAACAGATGAGTAGGTACCGTTTCACCCAAAATAGCCGCACAGGATTTGTGACCACCACAAGAATTCTAATGAAAGCCTGATAAATGAGCTTTGATATCTAAAGGGTTGGGTTAAAGTTAACGCACGCCTACCCTAACTAGTGTTATGCCTTATCTATTTTATGTATGCCTAAGTCTTGCATTGCCATAGTAGCTTCTATCTTTATGTTGACTTTACATGCAAATTTGCGTCCTGTTTGTCACAAACTTTGAACAGCTCTTAGTTAAACATGATATAAAAGTGTTTCACAGAGAACTGAAACCCTGTCATGGCCTCCACAGCCTCATCTTCCTCTGGAAAGAGATGCCCAGAAGCACGGAGCCCGACACAGGAGCCTCCGGACGATGAACTGTATACCTTAACTCCATGGTGTACCGTGACCAGAATCGGACTTTTTTAATTTATTAGACTGTTAGGTTTGGAGATGTGCTCAGTTCTCAAGCTCAGTGTAGATCCACTGGTGACCACAGGACTTCCACAGTGCAACATCCTCACCACCGTAGGAATAGCAACAACATTATACATACACGTGGTATCATCTGCAGGATTTATGTGCCTTCATATTCCATTGAATTGGAATTCCCATCAGTGGTGGACCTCTGTGGATTTCCAGGAGCCACACACACACCATGCTCATGAATTCTATTGTGCTGTTTTCCGGCCGGACTCCAGTGAATGTGACATGGCTCGGGCTGCATGCCGGGCTGCAGTGTGAGCCCGTGCTGACCAGCCGGATTAGCCGGGCCCGTTCTGCTCCTCCACGACCACAACAGCAGCCTCTAAAAGTACACGTCAGTAAGATATACTGTGTGGCACATTAAGGCCCTTTGAATGTAGCTAGTTTTAGGTGAAATGTATCCTTGACTTCGTGGCTGCCAGTATGTCCATGTACCTGTCATTTTATTGGCCTGGCGAGGCTGCTGATTAAGGGAACAAACTGTACTCGTGCACTGTCTCTGCATCTCCTCAGACCAACACAGATCCTGTTCTTCAGGCCATTCCGTTTTTGTGACAGACGCCGTCACGACGTTTTAGGTGAGATAGTTCTTTTTTTGAAAATTATTATTTCTTGAAGTTCCAACCTAAGAATTCACATCACCATCCCAGTGCTTGAAGGACGGGATGCTTGAAACACTAGACATACGATCCCAAACTGCTAACATGTGGGAATGCTGGGAGGAATGTACTGTAGTGAAGAAAATAACCTGCAGTGTTTTTGTTGGAGCTTCGCAATTACAGGGCTTGGTAAGTTTGACCTGTAAAATCTTTTTAGATCAGACAGAAAGCCAAAAAAAATTTGTAGCAACTGACAGCATCAAGAACCTTTGACAGGGTTCCACTTTCCTTCTCTGTTTTCTGACCAGCTCACACAGCATGGGACTCATGAGAACCTTAGTGGTGTTTCATCACTGACAATGTTTCAGGTCATTACTTGGATCTGTCTGCTTGTGGGGGGAAATGCTCGCCCTCTGGCAGCAACATCATGGAATCATTTCACATACAGATACTTAGAGAAAAAGATGTTTATGTTATTTATTTTTAGAGCATCTTGCAGCATTGCAAAAGCAACAACTGTAAGAATACAAGCACATTTTTAAAGGGACTCCAGTGAAGACCTATGTGAAACTTCCAGCAGGCCAGCCCTGACCATTACTGAGCAATACTAACATTTCCTGCCTCTTTCTCTTGCTTTGTGTTTCTTATTTCAAATACCGTACATGCACTGGCTTCCTATACTGACTTTAATGTTGTAAACTGCTTTGTGTAGCAAATGTATTTTCTCAATAAAATAGACAAGTTTTATTCACATAGTTCTGTTGTTAATCTGCAAAACACCAGAGGTGCCCGTAGTTTGTAACGTCTTAAGATAAAAAAGGTTTTAATGACTACTGTGGTCACACAGGGAGGACAACACACTGTATATTTTCCTCATTTCTGACTGAACTTACACTGTGCTTTAAATATTTTTCTCACTCTGAACTAGCTTCTGACGAAGACATAAAAATCAACACCTCGGAGCGAAAACAGTTTCACAAACATGAAGTGAGTGCGGGGCAGGTTCTGTGAAGAACTGAAAAGGCAATGAATAGGAACTTGTGGTAGATGCTTCCTTTATTACTGAATATCTAATCCAGCAGATCTCTCTTGCTGAAAAACAAGACTACCTTGTGGCCAATGTACAGAGATCAAACATTTTCATCCTAATTTACAATTTACAGAGTTCCGAAGTTAAACGTGTGTAAGGAAAGTCAACATTAAGTGCCAGAAGAGATGAGAACCAAAGTAGAAAAATAAGCACGTCTAAAGTTGGAACTAAAATGTACATGTGTACTTTCCTATGTTACAGGCTACCGTGGTGTTAAAAAAAAAAAGGAACGGTGAGGTCATCTAAATTATGAGCACAGACACACAAGTTAAGAAATACTGGGACAGAGCGGCACAGAAATGCCGGCATGTGGATGCGAAATCCCACGCCGCCATGCTCAGAGCCAGAAAAAGCCCAAACCACAACGATATCCTCACTTTGCGCACAGTAATGACACTTTGTTCATATTGCTTGAAATATTACGACCCGCAATTCACCGGCTGAAGTGAATCATTGAGCAGCTTTCTCAACAAACAAGACGCTGAGTTATCATGGACATCCTGTCCCCCCTCAGGCTTTCGTACATGTGCAAACAATAGAGAGGAACCGTGGAGGAAACAGACCAAAGTAAAGTAAAGAAATCACAAAGCTGAGGCTTCATCCTTTCCGTGTGCCGTCTGGAGAGCTCTGAGTTTTTGTGAGGACAGTGTGTTTTGCACCGTTGAGCTGGACGAGGCATTAAGTAGAAGGTAGGCCAAGCATGAACACAATCGTCATCAAATGCAACGTATAAGGCATGAAAAACTAAACCGTTTGAGCTTGTTAGGAGAACAAAGGCCATCTGTCCACCTCTGCTCTCATGTGGAGGAAAGAAAACACACACAGACTAACAGGCACGTTGAGCAACTTGTGGATCACATAAAAAGTAAAAAAAACAAAAAAAATCTACAATGTTTTGCTTAGTTTCCATTAATATAAGTGATTTAAAACATCTAAAGGTCACTAATGCAACTCTAAACTAAACTTTGAGGGATAAAGTAACTGTGAACCTTCCGCTTGTAATACTGTCAAGAACTGCTTTCTTCAATTATTTTGTTTCACAGATTTAGGAGAGGAGTAGAAAAAAAAATCAAACACAGAAATGACAGGATAAGGTCAAAACCTTAGAGCATAACAGGCGCAGCATGAGGAAGTTTTTTCTCCAAACTGCTACAATCAACCTACATTTTAGGCACTGACACATCAGTAGAACTTGAGGCTTCCCATAGTACCCCAAACCTGTTTCAATATGTGCTTTAAGCGGAGTGACCAGTGACCCGAACACTAAACGACACTACAAAAGTGTTCAAATGGCACAAAGGGAGGACAAAACTGCTTTGTTTAGTGTAGAAACGGATCATCTACAGTGTTTTACACATCAGGTGTGTTCCTTTTGAAGGTTTTGCCCTGAGTGCAGCCGACATTCCCGCCTGTTGTAACTGAGAGCTAACGATGTAACTGGACTGATGAGAAGGTCTGTTAAAGGCTACAAAAGTTTCAGAGGACACCCCTCCCAACCCCGACAACATTCAGAAAATGTTCCCCTCATAAAATTTACACGCGGATAACAAATAAATTAGAAATATGTCTTTTTTTTATTTTATTAGCATACAGTGTCACTCAGAGTAAACTTGAATATCATTTGCACTACATCTAGTTAATAAACTTGTTTGATTCATTCACTTTGCCACTGACCTTTGGACGCAGTCAGAGGTTTCTGACTGAAAAATAACAGGCTAGCCTCACTGTACGTGAATTCCCAAAGTAAACTGAGGAGTCCGTTAATACTAATTATATATAGTTTTGTATATTTACTTTCCTACAGAACTTACAGAGGCACTGAACACGATAAATAAATACCAGGAGTTAGCACAGTATTGTCTTTAGAAAGCATGGTAATTATCAGTGTTGACGTTCTCGTGTGGACCTGGGCTGTGAGTAACTTTTTGCTTTACTTTGGTTGGATAGGCTTTTACAGACTGATGAGCGGAGAATCCTGCGTATTTACAGAGAGAATTCAGGCCTCATTCAAAGTGGGCCGATGCCGGCCGATGTTACAGAGATGCCGCCATCCCGTTCAGAGGTAAAACTGGAAGTGAGGGCTAAAATGTGCCTTTTCTCCTAAAGAGCTGCGAATAGAGCCAAGGGAAAGTGTTCTGAGAATTAAAAAACAAAAAAGAGAGAGAAAAGTTTTACAATTACTGATAGAGGGATGGAGAATTTGGAAGAGGGGATCACCTGCATGCTTTGGGGGACCATTTTAAAGGAAAGAGCCCATGTCCAGGTCCATGAACGCATTGGCGTCCAGTCCGAAGGAAGAGTCGTAGGTCTGGGCGGCGTTCTCATGCATCTTCTGGTGGTGTCGCAGGTTGGACTTGCTGGAGAAGCTCTTGTCGCACAGCAGACAGGCGAAGGGCTTCTCCTTAGTGTGTATCCTCCGGTGACATATGAGCTGCGTGGACACGCGGAAGGCCTTCCCGCACTCCAGGCACTGGTAGCGCTTGGGCTCGGTGTGGATGCGCCTGTGGTTCTTGAGAGCCATCAGGTTGGTGAACTCCTTCTGGCAGACGGAGCAGAAGAAGGAGCCCGTCTTGTGGCTGTTCTTGTGGTTGAGCAGCGAGCCGGCGTGGCGGTAGGTGCGGCCGCAGTAGTCGCAGACGTGGCTCTTCTCCTCGCCGGCCTCGCCGCCCCTCTGCGAGCTGGACATGCTCTCTGGCATGTGGGACAGAGGCGGCGGGGGGGCGGGGCTGGGGGCTCTGTTGGACCGGCTGGTTCCCGAGTCCCAGCGGGCGGCGTTCCCAGCGAGCTCATCCGCCGCGTGGTGCGCGTGGTGGTGCTGTTGGCAGGCGGCGGCGTCGGGGAAGCTGCGCGGGCAGAGGCTGCAGGTCACGGCGGGCTCCTTGGAGTGCACCTCCATGTGGCTCTGCAGGTGCGCCACCAGACAGAAGGTCTTTCCGCACTCGGGGCAGCAGTGGCGCCTCATCTGGGAGTGTATCTGCAGAGTGTCGGGGTCGGGGAACGTCTGGAGACACAAGGTACAGTGGTGAAGGTTTTCAGAGTGGGATTTCTTATGGTTGAGGAGGGAGCCGGCGTGGCGGTAGGAGCGTCCACACAGGTCACACCTACGGTAAGAACAATATGAAGGCGTCACGAAATGAGCAAGGCAGGACATTTGTGAGTCGGAAAACAAAAATGTTATCAGGTTAGCAGCACTTAACTCCAGCAAATATTTATACAGCCAGCAGCGCGCAAAAACTGTAGATGTATCCGAGTTTCAGACATATAATTTGTGTTTGTCAGCACTATGCAAACAAAGCAACGTTTAACAAGAGCACGGGCCGGATTGGTTTAACGGAAAAAGTAAACTAGCCTCGAGATGACCAATAAAAAAAAAGAAAGCGGGGGGCTCATTCCACAGGAAGGCTCTTAACTCACATGAAGCATTTGTCTCCCCGCTCTGAGGGCTGGACTCCGAGCTGCCGGCTGCCCTGACCTCTGTGGCAGCGGTGCCTCTTCAGGCCAGACCGCCCCTGGAAGCTTTTCCCACAGGCGGAGCAGCTGAAGTGGCTCAGCACCCGATTGTGGACCCTCTGGTGGTTGTGCAGGATGCTGGCCAGGCGAAAGGCCTTTCCACATGTGAGGCACACATACTTCTTCTTCTGCGTGTGGATGCGCGTGTGGTTGCGTAGGGCCATCGGGTTGGTGAAGGGCTTGGAACAGAAGGTGCAGCTAAAGTGTCCCGTCTTGTGGGTGTTTTTGTGGTTCAACAGCGAGCCGGCGTGGCGGTAGCTGCGACTGCAAATGTTGCATCTGAACGGCCGCTCCTCACGTGACTGCGAATCCTTCCTGTCCGAGGGCCCTTCACACAGGTGTGCTTCTAGCTTGGCGACCGTTTGGAACGACTGCTTGCATTCTTTGCACTTAAAGGCTCTGGACTTGAAGCCCCTCCTGCCCGCGGGTGCATCCTTTCTGAGGTCTGCACAGACGTGAGCCAGTAGCTGTTTCTTTCCTCTGAAGCCCTTTCCACAGTTTTGGCAAGAGTGCTTTTGGTATGAGAAGTGGGTCCGCAAGTGGTTCTTCATGGCCAGCTGATTGGAGTATGTGTTGTTGCAGATGGAACAGTAATATTCACCTGTCTTGTGCGAGTTTTTGTGGTTGACCAGACTTCCTGCATGGCGATACGTGCGCCCACACTGGTCACAGGCGAAAGGTCGCTGGTCGCTTGCGTCCTCCAATTTAACCGAGGCCTCCAGTGTTTCTTTGTCTGCTCTCTCTTCCGGCAGTCGCTGTCGGAGTCCGACTGAGGCAAGAGCTTGACTGACGTTTGAATTCAAGGATGGCGTTCGTCCATCTGATTTGGTCCCATTTATTTGCATGAGCGCCTGAATCTGACTGTTGAGTTCCTGGATTTTGGCCTGGTTCTCTTTGTGCCTTCGGAGGTGAATCAGGAGCTGCTTTTGAATTTTGAAGGCTTTCCCACACTCGTGGCAGGTGTGCCTGGAGAAGGAGACAAGGGCACATGTGTGACATCACAGAGGCCAAACACATCACTAACACATTGGCAACTTCTTTGTCTGTTTGTGAGACAAAACTTCCATCAAACACTGACAAAATAAGAACATTTGTAACTTACCTCTTGACATCAAAGTGGGATCTCTGATGGTTCTTGAGGGCCAGCAGGTTGTAGAAGCGTTTCTGGCAGATGAGACATCTGAACACACCTGTTTTGTGGGACTTTTTGTGGTTTAAGAGGGACCCCGCATGTCTGTAGGAACGCCCACACTGCTCACACTTGTACTGCCGATCCTCAGCGTTGGCGGTTTCTCTGGCGAGACTCGTATTTTCAGGATGGGCGACATCGCCGACGTTTGTCTCCTCCTTACAGTGCGCCGCCTCGTCGTTCCTCTCCACTGCGCATCGATGGTTGTCAAGATGATCGTAGCTCCCGCAGAAGATGCCACAGCTGCCGCAGATGATCTGGGCTTCCTCTTTTCCTTCTTTGGCGTCGCTGTTCGTGTGGTCGACCTGGTCCTTGTTGTGCAGAAGCTGATGAGCGATCAAGTCCTGCCTATTGGCGAAGCTTTCCCCACACGCACTGCAGATCATCATCTCTCCCGACTCGTCGTCTTTCAGTTCTTCATGGGAGGACATTGAGGGTGGCCCTGAGCTTGCAGGAGTTCCGCCGGACTGCGTGTGCCCCCGGAGGTGGCTCCTGAGAGCCCTCATGCTGGTGTAGCTGTTGCCACATAAGGAGCACTGATAAAGGTCGCCGTCGTCGTCCTCGTCCTCCTCCTCCTCCTCGTCGGCATCCTCTTCTCTCCCTGCATTTAAATGAGCACTGCTCACGTTTTCATGGAAGTTCTGTTCAAAGAAGCTTTGGCTTGGGCCGCCGTTCGGGCTGTGGAACTCCCCATTGTTCTCTGAATTTTCAATAGCACAAAGGTCATTCACCTGAAAGTCAAAACTGTCACTGTACTCACTCCTGGTCCCGTCATGCTGCTGTAGCAATGGGCAGCTGTGAGACTTAATCCCTGCAATATCTGCAAACGTCTCCCCACAGTCTGCACACATGTGCCGCTGCGCCAGCTGTTCGCCATGAGGTAGATGAGAGGCCAGATCCTGGGAGAAGTCCTGATCGACCCGTTCCTGGAATAAAGCTCCATCACTGCTCTCAGCTCCGCTCTCTTGATCGACGCCAAAACCGGAGTGGACGCCGTCGTCCTGCTCATTTTGGGCGGACGAGCAGTTCTGCTGGTTACTGTCCAGAGTCAGGGGCTCCGGGGAGAGCCAGTCTCCCTCTGCGTTGAGGCTGAAGGCCGATGCCGTCGCCTTGTGCAGGCGAAGGTGGCTTTTGAGAGCGGCCAGGTGAGGGTAATTCTTTCTACAGACCGAGCACTCGTAGACCCCCACCTGATGGGACCTTTTGTGATTAATGAGGCTTCCGGAGTGCCGGTAGCTTTTGCCGCAGACCTGACACTTGAAAGGCCGCTCGTCTGCATCAACAGGCGGGGTTTCTTCAACTTTCATCGCAATGCCATTGTCCTGTGCCGGCATGAACGCGGTGCTGTGTGCGCTTGTGTCTGTGGCTGGGGGCTCTGCCTGAGTGCTATTGGAAAATGGTTTCTGATCAACACAGCAGTCCGAGAACATATGACCATTACTTGAAATCTTTTCCTGTGGCAGATTGAAGCTTAGGGAATTATCCACCGAAGAAAAATTGTTTATGGGGGATGAATAAAAATTGGACTCAGGGGAAGAAACGCTGTTATCATATGAAAGATTTTGCTTTTCTGATAAAGCATCTGGGGGCCCAAATGAAAGAGAAGAAGAGTTGTGCATTTGGATGTGTTCCTGAAACTCCTCATCATTTGGGAAAAGTACCTGACATAGATGGCAAAAGTTGACCGGAGCATCCTGGCTCTGGGGTGAGAATTGATCCAGAGTCGGGGCTGCCTGTGACACGCTTGACAAACTGGGTTCTGTCTCATTTCTAGCCTTGTGAGTTCTCTGATGGCTGTAGAGGGCAGCCATGTTATTAAAAAGTTTGAAACAAACACTGCACTCAAACGTTCCCACTTGGTGAGTTTTTTTATGGTTAGTCAGGCTGCGTTGGTGTATGTACGATTTGTCACATAAATCACACTTAAATGGTCTATCTACCGTGTCATCACAGGATTCAGATTGTGGTTTATAAATGTCTTCCATCCCGTGTTCAGAAGGGATATTTTCTTGAGGAATCTCAACACTGGCTGACTGCTCATTAAGTTGATGTGGCTGATGATTTTCTGTTTCTTGTGCAAAAGAATCTGAATCTACCTTCCTAAAGGATTCCTCCTTTGCTCTCTTGGCAAGATGAACCCTCTCATGTGTGGCCAGCTGAGTTGCCAAACGAAAGGCTTTCCCACACTCATCACAGGAGTACTTTTTTAATGATGTGTGATTCCGAAGATGACTCTTTAGGGCTGAGGCATTAGAGTTTGCTTTCCCACAAATGGTGCACTGAAAAGTGCCCACTTCATGAGTCTTTTTGTGGTTAGTTAAACTGCCAGCATGTCTATAGCAACGCCCACATTGATCACATCTAAATTTGCGCTCTTCCTCTTGTTGATAGTGAGCATCCATGTGTTCGAGCAGGCTGGGCATATTGGGAAAAACCAAACCGCACTGTTTGCAAGGAAAACCTGTTGTCCTGACAGGTTCTTGCACTTTCATAACAGTATAATGATTGAATTAAGTCCAGAGGACACAAAGTTTCCAAATTTGTGAGATGGAAATGCATCAGATGTCTTTTCTATTCCATATAAAAAAGAAATCCAATTGTTTACAGCAAGATCCAAGGAGTGTCCAGGGGGGCAACAGCACCAATGTTACTGAGAACCAGTTCCCAGCTATTTGTCAAGAGCCAGCAGACAAAGCTGTTGATAAGACAAAAGATGCCTGTTAGACAATGCTGAGTAAAATCTATTTAAAAAACACTCATTGTGAGAATATACAAAATTAAATTAAGTGAAATGGCAAGAAAAAAGTAAGACACATATGTGAAAGGTTACACTTAAAAGAAAGCCACAGCTAATCTATAACATTATGTATTCTCAAAACTAACATCTCTGCAGTAGAAGGGTAAGTGAACTAGCTATGTAAATAATCCAGAGGAGCAATGCTTAAGTGCTTGCAAATGTAGTGCAAATGTAATTTGGCTTTTGTAATATTATTAAAAAAAACCAACACATGCACTTTTGGGAATAAGCGTGTATGTTTAACTGTTGCTGTTGAAAGAAACTAGACTGCTTACGCTAGCGACCAGTTAGCATCATCGTAGCTAGCTAAACAAACATTGCACCAAGTAGCCAGAAAGCAAAATCACAGCATTAGCAAACACGTAAAATCCAATACCTGCAGTAGTATTATTAAATGTAACAAAAAACTATATTTCTCTTCATAGGCATTTTTAAAACGGACATATCCAAATAAAGAAGCCAATATGTATCCAATTGCCTCTTTTTCTTCCTTCCCCATTCCCACATTGCTCTTGTTGCTAGGAAACAGGAAATGTGCACCTTCGAAATATTTCCCTCGTAACAATACCTTGCTGCACTAATGGTTTTAGTTCCTCAGGCTAGAAACTGGTAAGCTTGGCGTTTTAAATAAGTTACGAAGAGAATAAAAGACTACAAAAGGGAAAACACAAAATTTAATTTCTGCAAATCAATTAAAGTTAATTCCACTGGCTGCATCTGACAGCTACGTCAGCTAACTGACGTCGATGGCCACGCCGTAACTTATGTTATAAATGAGTGTCGTTATTAACGTCTGGCGTTCGTGTGAATATTTACTGGGACTACCACATTTTACGTGGCATATTCTGAAATGCTCTGTTCTGTTGTCTTATGTTACCATTAAACGCCTTACATTGTTGCACACTTGGCTCGTTTAACGATAGCTGTCGTCATCGTGGTCCTAGAGCCGTCCGAGACCTTGCAGCCAGACAACAGCACTCCCTGTGTCCCACAGTAAATGCGCTATCTTTTAAAAGTATTCTCCAGCCACTATTGATGTCCTGATTTAGGTAAGAATGTGTGATATTTTTTTAATGTGTACAAAATGAAATTAGATGCAACGTTAGCTGTGTCTATAGCCCTGTAGCTATGGCCATGGTGATGATGATGATGGCACTGTCGACTGAATTCGTGCAGCCAGCGGTCCTAAAGCCAGCCATTTTGAGTTAGTTCAAATGTGTAGCTCGCTAGCTAATCCAAAGAAATACGTACATGGCGAGTTTCGCTCTTCGCAACAGCATCATGTTGACTTGAGATGTTTGATCTTTGTCTCCACTCGGAGTCAGAGAGACGGGCACAATGATCATTGCATCGCCAACTTCCTCTGGCATGAAAGCGTTTAGCTTATTGTCCCTGAGGTCCTAATGCCAGCCATTTTGTGATGAAATGCATATCCACGTATTTCGTTTGTTTATGTGATCGAGCTGTTCAGATTTAGTTTCTGCATCTTCTTGTGCGACTTTGTCATTTGAAGATCGGCAAAACACAATTTAAGCATCATAGGACTTCAGCAGCCTGTCCTTTTGTTTAACCTGTGTTTTCAGAGATTCTTATTATCATCATCATAATGATCCCAAACGTGGCTTTTCTTTTATCTTCCTTGCAGTAAAAAAATATGGCCTCCCCTCAGCCTGGCAGCCCACCTCTTGCAGATCAATACACTCCTTCCATTCAGGATGAAGAGAGCCAAGAGGAGGAAGAAGTAGTGAAGGAGCAGCCTGCAAAAAAACGTGGCAGGGGAAGGCCTCCGAAAGCCAAATACCTCCTCAAATGCTCTGCATGTACCAACACTTTCAAGAGTCTGTCAGCTCTTCAGAGCCACAAGGCATCAGCGCATGCAAAGGAACGTCAGCAGCAGCACACCTGTTCCGAGTGTGCCAAGACGTTCCCGAGCAAGGCTCAGCTCTCAAAGCACGAGCGTACGCATTCCTCCCAGCGCCCCTTTCAGTGTCCAGACTGCCACAAGGCGTACAAGACGTCCACAGAGCTGCGCAACCACAGCCGCTCTCACACGGGGGAGAAACCTTTTGTGTGCACAGAGTGTGGGAAGGCCTTCATGCAGGCCATATGCCTGAGGATCCACATGACACAGCACAGTGGTGAGCGCCCTTACTCGTGCCCCCAGTGCTCCAAGAGCTACCCCACGCTGTCCAAACTGAAGGTGCACGAGCGCTCCCACACGGGAGAGAAGCCGTACTTCTGTGCCGAGTGCGGAAAGAGCTTTGCCGATCCCTCGGTGTTCAGAAAACACAGGAGGAACCATCAGGGTCATCGGCCGTACGCGTGTGACAAGTGTTGCAAAACGTACACGGAGCTGAAGGACCTGAAAAACCACGAGCGCTCGCACACTGGAGAAAAGCCTTTCCTTTGCTCAGACTGTGGCAAAGCCTTCTCCCGCTCCTCCTCGCTGGCCTGCCATCAGCGCATCCACTCCCAGAATAAACCCTACCAGTGTGAGCAGTGCGGCAAAGGCTTCACTCAGCTGTCCTCTTACCAGTCCCACCTCCGCACACACTCTGGTGAGAAGCCCTTCCTCTGTCCGCAGTGTGGCAAGATGTTTTCCGACCCCTCCAGCTTCCGCCGGCACCAGCGCGCTCACATGGGCTTCAAGCCGTATCCCTGTGATAAGTGCTCCAAGCGGTTCCGGCAGCCGGCCGACCTGGCCGTGCACGAGCGCGTCCACTCCGGCGAGCGGCCCTACAAATGCCAGAGCTGTGACAAGGCCTTCGTGGCGTCCTGGGATCTGCGGCGCCACATGCTCGTCCACACAGGTCTGAGGCCCTTCTCGTGCACTGAGTGCGACAAGTCGTTCGCTGAGCGCTCCAGCCTCAACAAGCACCGGCGTGTGCATTCTGGAGAACGGCCTTTCAAATGTGAGGAGTGCCTAAAGTCATTTGTGGTGTCCTCGAGCCTCCGTAAACACGAGAGAACTCACCTGGCTGATCAGTCTGAACAACAGCAGCAGCAGCAGCAGCAGCAGGACATGGAGGCTGCCTCCGCCTCGGCCTTCCCCGCCCACACTACGCTCCCCCAGTTCTCCTGCACTCACTGTGAGGCCACATTCGGAACGTGGGATGAAGTTCAAACCCATGAAAATCTTCATTCCATCGACCCGGCTCCGTCCTCCGTCACTAAGATCGTGCCCCTGGGTTTGCACGTCTGCGAAACCTGCCATGCAGAGTTTGCACAGCTGGCGGAGTTACAGGAGCACGAGAAGCAGCACCCCAAGCCGCGGCCCCATCTCTGCGGCAGCTGCGGCAAAGGCTTCCTCAACAAATCGGGACTGCGCAAGCACCAGAAGATCCACTCCGCCAGCAAACCTCACAGCTGCCCTCACTGCGGCAAAGCCTTCCTGTTCGCCGCCTACCTTCGCAAACACTTGCGGACTCATGCCGACGCGGCGCAGCCCGCGGCGCCACTGGGCGACATGAACATCATTCACACGGACCCACTGCCCTCTCCCCCGCCCGCCAGGCAGGACTCTGCCTCCCCTGTGGAGCCCAGCAGCATGTCTCTGACAGTCCCAGTGACCGTCCCCGTGACTGCTTTTCACTCTCTGCCCGAGTACTTAGTTAAAGAAGGGGGACTTTAAACCATCTTAAAATGTTTCTTTGTTTGAATTTCAACATATATTAAGCCAATGGCTTAATTTGATATAATGGTTCATTATGTACTTTTAAAGAGATTTGAAAAGAAAAAAACCTTTTGGAGTTTTGTATTGCAGTGTAATTTTAAAAGAATATCTGTGCTTCAAAACCTTATTATGACCTTGTTTTAACTGTTTTATCCACATCATGAAAATGTTGGAATGTTATCACACAAGCCAACACCTGATAATACAGGTGCTTCAACTTTTTTTTACAATGCATCGTAATCCGAAATATTTTGCTCTTTTTTTAAATGTACTGTTAGCTGGAGAAAAGCAGTTTGTGACTCTTAAACCAATTAATCATTTGTATTACTATATGACAAGTTCTTTTGTTGCATGAACTAAGGTAAGTGGCATTCCAGCTTGTTCACAGGATTAACAATTTTATATCAATAAAATGTGTCTGTATGGTTTTTGAACCCTCTCTGTGCAGTGTTTCTTGTGCACAAGCATTTTGTGTGTTTGTGTATGTGTGGCGTGTATATGTTGGAAGATGTTAGCAGAAACTGGAGGGCGACACCATGTCAGCAAATCATTTGGTGAGACACTGTAACGCGCAAGAGCGACACTTCATGAATCCATAAAAGAGTGGATGCACATCAGGAGTTGATTGTTTCCATTAGTGAGCAGCTCATAAAGGTAAGCTCTTTTACGTTCTACTTCTGCCTGCCATTAATGATGGCTTTAACTGCAAAAATATCAAAATTCATGCATGCAAATGGCTGCATGAATTATCTGTGACATTTTTGAGGAAAAGAAAAGTTAACTTGACATTTTTGGCTTTGTTTGATTTTTATGTACCGTAATTTCATATTCAAGAGTCATGCAAACTGAAGGTGATGGGTGTGAACTAATCTTAATCTGTTAGAAGATAATTGTTATTTATGGGTAAGTGAATTATTCTGTAACGCACATTTATGTCCACAAAAATAGGGAGATTTGTGTTAATTTTACTACTAAGATTTTGAATATTTATTTTGGCTTTTTAATGGCATAGGCAGTTATAGAATTTGATAAATATTCCTCCAACAACTTTCTGATTAGCAGTACAGGGTTCCTGTAAGAAGCTGCGCAGAAGGTTCAGTTAACAGTAACTATTCAGATTGACTTGAGCCCTGGGTGACCTGTTGAGCTGACCCTCTAAAACCTCACCTTAAATTTTGTCACCCTTGATATACGATCCCTGACCTTAAAAAAAATAAATGCAGACTGAAGTTAACGTATGACTCTCGCTCCAGAAAAATGAAGTAAAATGTTCTTTATTGTTAAATTCTCTTCTTAGTCACTTTGGATAAAACAGCTGTCAGTGCAAATGTAAACGTAAAGTACTGAGAATGAGAAGAAAGTGAACTTATCAAGCAAGCAATGTGGTTTAAAAAAACATTTAGAATCTTTTTTTCATCGCTCCAAAAAAAAAAAAGAAAAAACAACCGGAAGGCCTTGATCTCGAAGCTTTTTATAAGGTGAGTTTATCATGCATTGTGTGAATCATTTTACAGAGAACTGGCCTGCGGTTTGCTTCAGCATACGTTTTTCATATAAGAAAAACTAAAAAATCACTCTGACACCCAAAGCTAAGGCAGGTTTTGTATCAAAACTAGAACATTCTCATTACATTTTTTCAGAAAAAGTATTTTAGTTTAGACTTTATTTACTTATTCATTTGTTCTTTTTCTAGCCTCATCAGTACATTACTGGTAAAGTGACAATGGCAGCCATAGTAACTGGTCTCATCCCTATCCTGAGGACAGCAGTGGACACCACCACCACCTACAAGTGCCGCTCCGTGTGGTTCGGCTTTCTGTGCATCCGGCTCGTTATCCTCTTTATCGCTCAGCTGCCGTTCACCAAGCTGGACGCTGACTTCACATGCAACGGCACAAGAGACAACATCTGCACCAAATCCTGCTTTAATAGACAGTTCCACAAACCCATGGTGGTAGCCTGGAACTTCATCTTTGTCCTGGTTATCGTCTCCGTCTTGCTCATGGAGCTGTTCACCTCCCACCTCAGGTCAATGACCCTTAAAAGAGGCTCCCAGCTGAAGACGGATGTGGAAATGGAGTGTCGGGGGAATGAGGTTCAGGCTGAGGCTGCAGGGCCGACAGACAGGATGGTCATAAACCTCCACAAAAACAGGGGCGCAGTGGGTGTCTACTTGCTCAGCATTGTTCTGCGGATTCTGATTGAAGGCTGGTTTGTGTATATTCTGCTTTACTGGAACCTGCCAGCACTAACGGGCATCCCGTATAAGTGCACCACAGATACTTGCTCAGAGCTCTATATTTGTGTTGTAAGGGCCGCTCCGGAAAAACGAATGTCCATTTATGCTTTAACCTCTATCTCAGGCACAATTATTGTGTGCTCGGGCTTATTTTGTGTATACTCTATATTTCATTACCTTTGCAACTTTTAAAGCTTTTCCATTGTTTTCAATTTTGCAAAATTTTGCTCTAGATTTAATGACCTGTCCATTTAATAGCAGGAATTCCACGCTAGTTATGTATTTAAAACACGACCTTCAACTTGCATTCATTTCAATCTCATCTTGCTTTTAAAAAAACTGTGACAAAGCTCACAAGCTTCATAGTGCTGAGAGATGTAATCTGCTGACAACAGAGGATCTAGGCGTTAGCTGCACAATGGTGTTACTGAATCAGGTTTTTCCTGTGTGTTTTGGCCACTGTAAAAACACAAACAGCCATAGTGTCAAAAACACACCCACATTAACTGTGTACTATCTCAGCAGTTTCTATGTGTAGCCCTGAAAATGAAAAGGTCTCAATCATAGGATTGAGTTGTGTCCCATATCGAATGGTCAATATGGTGAAATATCTTGGGGAAACTCGATCAGCCACAGTCTATCTGCAGTATTCAGCTTTGTCATTCATGACTCAAGTAGCTTCCAACCAGGGAAAAGGTGGAGAGGTTCCTCTGGCTAGAGCTGTTTATTCTTCAGCGAAATGGACTTCCTGTTGCTGTGCTTCATGGTGAAGAGCAGGGCTGCACCAGCATCTGTTAGGGACTGAGAAATGCAAAAATGAAGAACAATGTCAAGCGGAACAGATGTTTATTAAGTGTTCTACATTTTTTGGGATTAAAAACACATGAATTACCTGGGAGTGTGAAATCATGGATTTTCCCTGAAAAAAGAAAGAAAGAATTCAGTTCATGTTAATATTTAGTGAGGTTAACAGCAGGTTTGGAATCCAGTAAACACAGTAAAATCTTACCCTTCTAAAGTTATGTATGTTGTAGTATATTGGCTCCATGTTTTTAACCCATTCTTGTAATGTCTGTTTGTCCTCTGAGTTGTGATTATGCTCTCTGCAAAGATCCAGAACTTTTGTTATGCAGGTTATGTTGCTTAACTGTAAAGCTAAGAAAGTATTCAATAATAAGAATAAAGCAACTTGCTTAAATCTGAGTCACTGTTAAATGAATTAATTCAGCCAGCACTAAATCCCGCCGTCAGAATTTGACATACAGTAGCTTTTGTACTCTGGCCACTGGTTGGAGGGTCCTGCTGTTACTCACATTGCTCTCTCTATGAGCTTCAGCTGCTGCTCGCCCTCCCTCCTCGCGGCCTGGAAGCGGCCTCTGACAGCCAGAGCGGCACTGACCTGCGCTGAGTTGAGCTGAATGATGGCCACAGACAGCGAGGACAGGGCTGCTGAGCTGAAAAGGAGGATGACTGCATTGTCATGAGAGTGCTCCTCAACATTTACAGCGCCGCCTTTGCCATTATACTGCTGTGCAAGCACGGATGCAAGCCACTTTGTATCGGCTCAGACCATGAATTGCATGACCTTCATGTGGTATATGAAGCATGCAGATTAGGCTGAGTGGTTTGTTCACCGTGCAACTAGATGTTAAAATGCACGAGAAATTATTTAAAATGGTGCAATCATTTCTGCATGACAGCTCCAGTAGCTCGGCAACAGTCTCATTGGGTCCTCAAAATCACTTTGCTTAAGGGTACACTGAGATTGGTATAAAACATACATCTAATCATTTCTCATTCATTACAGATGTCACTAGATAATGACTTATTAAAGCTCACATTAGATCCATGGACATGCAAACAAATCAGTGAGACAGTAATGTGCTTTGGTCATTTTCAAAGGTAGAGGAAATGTCATGATTGTGCCATCATCGTTGTCACCTGTCATTTGAAACCCGTCTGTTGGCAGTCAGCACTCTGAGCATCGTCTGTCCGTCCCTGTTTCTGCATCTGATCTGAAGCTGGATGGACACACAGCTGCCAGGAGCTGGAGCAGGCACTGCAAAGAGCAAAATTATCGAAAATGATGCTGGTAAGTGTAAAGTAACAATCTGCTTGAATGTCTTTTTTTAGGAGTACTGGAACATAAAATGTTGCTTTCTTCACCAATTGATTTGGGTCATCTGTAATTTATTTGAATAGTTTCTGCCGGACTTTTTATCAGGTTTTATAAGTCACAGGAAAAAGCGCATGACAAAGAAATAATTCTGTCTTAGATGCAGGAAAATGTGAGAGTGTGCTGTTGCTAAGCAGCTTTATTTACAAGGTTAATTTTTTCCTTCATTAGCTGTTGTTCTCACATAAAAAGGCTGTCTGCCTCTCACTTTGCCAGTGTGATCTCATCGTGTGACTTTTAGCATTCCTTGCTTGGCTCCAACAGATATCACTTGCTTGAAATATTCTTTTTAACCAGTCGGCACACACTATTTGCTTTCTTTTGAAATCCAGCACAATTGCAGCCCAAGGAAAATGACTCAGTCTACCAGCGGTGACCCACCACTTTCCCTTACTTTCTGTGTCGTTCTCATTTGCTCCAAACTGGAAGGTGATCTCTGTGTCTGAGTTCACATTCCCCACCTCTCTGATCACTTTGTGCTGGGCCTCCCTCTCTCCTCTCACACGCCTGTAGTAAAAGAGAACACGTCAATCTTTTGGACTTCAACCTAACTGTCACCTTGAAATTGAAAAAAGATCACATAAGTGCCAATAATTCATGAAGAATATACTAGTATTTTGCTACTGATGAAACAGCCCTTACAGTGATTTGGGTAGTAGCAATGTCACGGAGCAGTGAGTAGCTACAGTCCGATTTTGAATAATTTGGTCAAACTCTGCATGCAACCTGTTGGGACTAGCTATTACCACCTAGAGACAGCACAAATTGAAAAAACAAGAAATGCATCATCTTATGTTTCAAATGCGCTTTTAAAGCAAGAACCAAAAAAAATAAAAAACAAAAAACAAACCCTGACCCAGTTACTGAGACACATCATGTGCAACACAGTATCTTACATTGCCCCCGGTGCGATCAGCGAGTCTTCCCAGCTCATCCAGCCTGCAGTCAGTTCTTTCTATGGACATCACAGACACTGTCACACTGAAGAAACAAGGATATTTCAGAATGACCTTCATGGCAGCACATTTATATCCACTAAGCAATAACTGTCTTTCTCCACCTCAGGAGTTCTTTTATAATTACATCACTTTGGTTAGTGGAGAGGTACTCCTTCCCCTATCTAAATAACACTGTCAAAAGTTTATTCACAGGCTGTTTGTCATTATAACCTAGATTAATTCAACAGTTTTGGAAATGACCAACCCTTGATTTGCAGCATACTCCCCGAGCTCCTGATAGAAGATTGTGGATGAGAGGAGGGTGTGGGCATCATTGTCTTCTTCCTCTAGATTCCCCAGCCCTGCGTTGGCTTTCCCATCTGTACAGATAATCACCTTAAGGATCAGCAGGGATAGTAGATCAGGATGGAAGTATGAAAACATGGGAAGTTTTTGTATATTTCATGCATTTACTGAAGTGTAACTATGTTTAAATATGAATTCAACCCAGTTATCTGAACACCACCCTCTCTACTCTCTACTGTACTTTTCCCCATGCAAAGCAAGGACTCCAACAAATAAAATCCCAGAGAATCAGCCACAAAATCTTGTTTGAAATAATAATTTTTGCAGTTTTAGGTTTGCTCTATAGCTAAAAGAAGAAGCTAGGTTTGTTTACAACAACAAACATTTAAATAAAATATGTATGACCACAGACCCGTTTTCAGAGCCAAACTGACCTTTGAGCCTGGCTGCCGGGAGGCCATTGTAATTGCAATGAGAGCAGCTGGACCCAGTGCTGTGGCTCCATTTGCTGATAATCTTTCACGATAGAAAGCAATAAGAGCACCCAAAGAGGAATAAATACGATGTAATTCAGAAACTAACAGTAATTGTTGTTCTCTTCTCACCCCATGACTTGTTTCTGTAGGCAGTCTTTGGTTTGGCTGAGTGGAGGCGGAATGGGAAAACTGTCTGCAGCCTCATTCAAGTAACCTTTGTCAGTCAACTCGGCACCACTCAGGGAGCGTGACGGGACATTCTCATGGCCATGCATTATCACCTAAGGGTAGAAACATTTGGAGATCATGAAAAACATCAGCAATATCATTAATCAACATAACCAGACAGAAAAGTGACATGAGAAGCCTCTATTAATTTTAATCAGGATTATGTACCTGATAGCTGAAGGTGATAAGTCCCACTCGTGTACCAGGATGTTGCTCACTTAGTCTCTCGACACACTGTAACACAGCTTCTTGGACAAACTGGTGAGAAGATCGTCATCGTCACCAAGTGCATCAATAGCTTCATCACGCAGCTGTTATTGATGTGCAAGTTGTTATGTCTAATTTGGTCTTAGTCTAGGTTCTCTGTAGGTGACACACACACATTATAAAACAACTCACTTCGAGCCTCGATCTTTGGATGAGATTATCTCCCTCCAACACCTTAGAAAATCAGAGACATTTTGGGCTGTATTTAAGGAAGCATGCAGTGACTTTATCATGGCAAAAGTGAAGAGTTGGTTTTGTTGTTGAACCTGGGAGGTGATGCTCATGGAGCCTGAGACGTCGATGCAGAAGAGCAGCAGGGCATCAGCAGCGTTAGGGGGCCTTTCATCAGGGTTGAGCAGAAAGATGCCGTGCTGGTGAGCATTCAGAGGACTCTGGGGCGCACTGGGAGAACTGGTCAAATCGGAGGATTGACAAAAGTAACACCCTTCAACCTGTGAAACAGTAAAACAAGAAAGGTAGCTCACTCAGAAGCAATCATATCAATCCAGTCATTCATTAAAATCAGTAGTGCTTCTGCCTGACTGCCTCAGGGAAGGATGCCGTGCTCATCTGTTTTCCTTTTGTGATAACATTCGTAATAAGTATTTGAGATAAACTGCTTCTAATAGTGCTCAGATTCAAAATAAAGGTCAGGTATGATGTAATTACCACACTGTCATGGCAGGTGTTCAGTACTGAGCTACACTGAGAGCAGAAGGTGGGTTCTCCTTGTGTGGGCTGCACTGGAAAAACACAATATTATCATCACCACAAGCAAATAAGACTGAATATCAAACTAGATGAGTGATAATGATTAAAGCCTGCCAACCTCTTTCTTCTGAGAGCAATTTTCCTAAACTGACAAGGACCACATTAGGATTTCCTGGCAGAGGCCCCTTATCTGGTGATCCTGAGGTAGGAATGGCTTTGCATTAGAGAATTTGCATTTCAATTTCTTTTAATAGCTTGACACAGTCTGTTATAAATACCTTTACCAGTAGGTGTTGAGGCACGGAGTGAAGGTGAAGGAGGTTTCTGAGGTGATGAGGGAGATGCCGGTAACACCTCCAGGTACTCTGGCATTAATTTCATAAATGTGGGTCTTGGTGGGTGGGACGGTGCTTTGGTTCAGAGAGGAAGAGGAATAAACTATGATTTGTAATCCTTAACCCCAAATTCTAGAGAGTGGGCCAAAGCAACTTAACATGGATTTCAAAGAAAAAGAACCAATTTAGCTTTTTACCTGAAGCCGACACACTGCCGGCATCAGCTGAGAGCTTCACGTCACCCTCTGAGCCTTCTGGTGTATTGTGGGAGTCAGGAACCAAGGGCTCGCTGTTAAAACCTGGTTGCTTTATTGTCTCGTCATAGGTAAATGTCCGATGGCTGGTGTTGGAGGGGGACAGGCTCTTTGCCCGAGGTCTCATATGCGGTGGAAGTAGAGCTGAATTAAGCAGACAAAGACACGGTTAAAGCAGAAAGTCACTTAAAAATGGAAAAAATGTTTTATCAAGGTTTCATCAATGCTTTGGAGATTTTTTTCTCTGTGTGTATTATAAAGCTTTTTAATAACTTAACGCCAAGTCATAAACTCTACATGTGCATCATCACTATTTGCACATGCTGAGACTTTGTTTGAGACCATTCTCAAACTGGCTCATTATCCACTTAAAGGGGCCATAAATTAAAGACTGAGTTGTTTATTTTTGACTCAGTTCGCATTAGCTTTATTCAGTTTGTCAAGGTTTAAATGACCGGCAACTCTTGCATTGAATAAAAACAAGGAAAAAGTGTGACTTGGGGACAAACCATAAAACTCTTTGTGTACACGTATTTATTAATGTTTGAGTAAGGCCAGCCCTCTAATATATTGCTTACCATAAGGAATGGAATTGAAACAATCACACTGATGGTGCAATATGTAGCTCAGAGCTGCCACGGTAAGCACTACTTCTGTGAAAGTAGATCTTACCTTTCTGCACATAGTTTGTAGAAAATATATGGAACATAGTATTATTGCCACATTCAGTCATAGTCTCCCTTTACAACAGCGTTCGCATACAAAGAAAATAATGATTATGATGATTTCATGATAAAATGTCATTATTTCAAATACAGTGAAATACCTGACTGACTGCATTAATCCATCAGTTCATTTAAGGTGCTGCTTAGTTCTATGATATTGCCACATCTGCGCCCCCTGCTCTCAGCATTGACATCTTTCTGTAGCGTTATCTCTTTTGAGGCCGTGTCTGCAGCAAATTAGCTGCTCCTGTGAAGTACATGCATCAGCATGTGCAAACATCTGGTCCTGCTTATGTGAACATTCTCCTGAGATTTCTGGTATTCATATGAGAGCAGCTGATATAACATATCATCTTAATGTCTGTGCCTTGTCGTCACTTTGAATTGTCTCAATCTCGGAATGATGGACTAACTTGCTCTCCTCTGGTTTTTAACAATGAAATGACAACTGGACCAGGAGAGGAGACACAGGAACTCAAACAGAGAGCCAGGTGGTGACAAGAAGTGTGACAGGATGATGAAAAGGTGAGAAAAATCTTGGATATCTTTACAATAAACATGCATTCATATTCATACCGGTCTTTCCAGGTGGCATTGTCGGCGGGGGAGTTCCCCTCTTTGGAGAAGCTGCCTCTTGTTTTTTGTGAAACTCTGTATTCTCGTAGAAGGTAGTCTGATTTTGGACCTTCACTTCCCTGCTTTTCTCCAACTGTTTGATGACCTTCGGAGAAAAAGTGGGGGCCTGCTGTGCCTTGGCTTTTGCAGATTGCGATGGAGGGGGAGGAGGAGCATTGCAAGGACGGACCCAGTTAACAGGAGGCAGGAGAGCTGGAGAGAATTGGAGAAAAAGGTAATGCAATGATACTTTAATGATCAATAATTGCCATATTAGATTCTGGACTAAGAAAACCTAACCAGTCAATTCCTTGTTTGGTAGTTCAAATGGTGGTTCAAATCAATATGTTGCTGAGTCATTTTAACTAAGTCATGTTTTCCTGGTTTCTGTGATTCACTCATGCAGTAATTATTCTTTTGGTATTTGGTTATTAATGGTTCTCAAAATTTCTGTGGGGGTCATGAAATATTTGTCCAACAACTAAATTGTCTATAGGTTGGTGGGTAACATTTATTATAGAAAACAGCGGCTTTCTGCCATGCAGGACATTATTATTTGTCTTCTCCTGAACTTCAACCATTGAATATTAATGTATTTAGTTATCATGGTATAGGATAATTACACAGATTGAGGTGGGGGTTTTTCTTGGCCACTTCTGCGTGAGGTAACCGTGATCTAGTATTTTGTTTCTGATAATCTGAACTGGAGGAATTCACATTTTTTGGCAAAGTTTTCCATCAACATGAGTCAACAACTCCTTTTGATGTTCATCAGAGATCTCCTTTTGATTGCATTTTTCACCTTCATAAACACGTCTGGTAAATACTCCTTTCTAAAAATAAACACATTCTTGGTGCATGCTCAGTCCTGAGTATCACTTCCACTGATTGGAATCACCTACCTCAGGTGACCTGGAGTGAACACCCTCGAGGTTCATATTTTGCCAATCAGAAGCTATTTTGAATGTTGTTGCCTCAAGGACAAGAACAGAAGTTCTCTCACTTGGTAGATTAAGAAGCAAAGGGTTCTGAAAATGTCTAATACCTCTGTTTTAACAGAACAACAAGGATGAAAAACACTTGATGCCGACGACCTTCGTACTTTAAAGAAAACGTGACCCTTGTGGCACATAGCATTTCACAGAGCAGAACAAAGCACCTGAAAAAATGTCCCTGATAATGGCATAGGAGAGATTGTGTGTATGTGTCACTCATTGGCTCACTGTTACATAATCATTCTTTACCATTCAGTAACCAATGAAAGAAAAATCCACCCACACGGATCTCACTACAGTTATGCATCATCAGTCTTTGGAATTTAAAGCACATGCATTTTTAATTGTACTTCTCAATCTTCATCTTAACTTATAATCAATTAAACAACTCCCATCATTTCCCACATCTCCTCTTGACTCCCTCCACAAAGTGAACGTCCAACGCCAGGGGTTTACAGACACAGCTGAAAGTACCAGCGTCATGCTTCCTTGATGGATTTGTTTACATCACCAAGTCACCAAAGAAGCAGTTTGAGGTGTCTGGCTTACACTTTGGTTACATTTTTCTTAGTCTGGTAATGAGAAACTGAGATGGTTCTTGTCAAACTTCAAGGTAACAGCAGTCTGCTTAGTGAGCTAAAAAGCATGTGGACACAGAGCTGAGTCCGGTCCACACTCGCACTGACCTGAGCGCTTGATGAGATGAGGTCCACATCGTTGACTCAGTGAAGGTAGCACATAAACAAACTCGCAAGCAAATTCCATTGTGGTTTGGTCTGCCTGAGACACAAACAGCACTTTTTAAGAAACGTAGAATTTAACCGGAGTTAAAAGGAAACAATCTAGTTCAATGAAGGCAGTTACAGTCCAATAGTTTCTTCAGAAGAGCGTAAATGTATTTACAGTTCAGCAGGTTGGGACCATAAATATTCACTTGAACAAAGCCTGTGGGAAGCATACTCACATGTGCAGTGTCTTCCAATAGCTGACTGTACAATACACTCATGGGAATGTGCTCCTCGAAGTGATCTGCAATGTTCCAACTGCTTACTTCAAGTTCATTTGTTGTTTCTTCAAAAATCTTGTCTGACTGGTTCCCTTCCTTCACAGTTTCCTTTGTTCACATTGTGGTAAAGTGTGTTGTCAGATATTTATTGCTAATTTCCCAACTCTAGTTACACATTTCTAGAAACCAAATAGACTGAGGAGAAGCTGAACTGAGAATGTCAGCGGTCAAGATTATTAATTGCTTTTAAAATTCCAATGGAATACAACCAAGATTATTCCTTATGAATGTTTTAGTTATGATGTTATTCATCTGTAGCCTGTAGGTGAAAAAAGAGATGATAAGATTTACTGTTACAACATTTTTTATTAGTTTTTCATGTTTTTTTCATTGTGAATAGTCTTATCTGGGTGTTTAGTGTTTGAACCATATGCCATACCTGTAAGAGTGCCATACTTTTGTCCATTTATTTGGCCTTAAGCACCAAAACATTCCCTAAAGATGTAACAGTCTCACACAGTGCAACATCTGGCAACACACACTAATTGAAAAGAAAGAAAAATGTAACAAAATAACACAGCTGTCAATTTTCAGAGAAGACATTTCTGAAGAACATGAAATAGGTTTTGCCAAATTTTGAGCATTTCTTTCTGGAATTCTTTGCCTTTTTGTGATAGTATTCTTTTTTGTTGTTGTTTTCTGTTGTGTTGTCTTAAGCTTTTGTTTTTTTGTTGCTCTCTGAAATTTGTTGTTCTGTCCAACTTGGTTTTTATAAAACCATTTTACAAAAATGTAAATTGATTTGCCAGGTTTCTTTTAACTAGCAAATAAAATCTTAGGTGATCTTTTGAGAAGTCAACACAAAATGCACAAATCATTCCATCACCATTTACCAGTTTGATGCAAGGAGCTCCATGGTGTCTCCTGTGGGTGGCAGTGCAGAGTATATTTGTCACGGTCGTATTTCAGCAAAATAAATGGTTCTGAAACATCCATTTGTCTGTCCGTCCATCCGTCCATCCGTCCATCCGTCCGTCCATCCATCCATCCATCCATCCATCCATCCATCCATCCATCCATCC